>JARHVA010005739.1:525000-1117778 GCA_037957365.1 Torreya grandis | reverse complement strand
TATGAAATTAATTATAATAGATCTCATAATCTCAATCCATTAAAATCCATTTTTTGCTATAAATGTACAAGTTTTGTGTGTCAGTGAGAAAATTGGTATTGAGCCTATAGTGGTAGTGTAATAACTCTTTGAGATATGTTCCAGTTAAGCTATTTAATGGATCCAAATACATTCATCTCATACCCTAGATTGTCTCATCAACAATCCTAAAATGAGAGGATGTAATTTCCCTAACTATTCCCCAAGATTGCTCAGTGAATCTAACCCAATAGATGCACATGGGACAAAGATATTGGACAAAACAAAAAAAACTTAGAATTGATATCTCATGAGTCACATCTCTTTAGGATCCCCCTCTTTTTAAACATTATTACTTAATTATTTGGGACCCCTAAGGGAAACTACTTAACACTTATAGGCAATTTGTTATCCACAAAAAACTTATGGATAAGAGTTTTCAGTTGTTTAATGACTTTGCCTCTAGGTCCATCTAAAAATTTGGTCTTAATGGAATAAAAAAAATTCCACCCTTTTTATTTCCAAAATAATTATAAATTTTTTTAGATTAGTCTCAACCAATAATCAATGATTCTTTTCCATAATTCATCAATCTCTTTAACTATTTGCAACTTATTCATAGTTCACTTGATTGATTTTTTAATCCAAACTATGTTATTTTAAATTAATTTTGATTGACTTAGAATCCAAGGCCATAAAAAATGTGAAAATATACTTTGAAATTATTTGTCTTGTGATCTATAGAAATCATCATTTATCAATGGTAATGTTTCACAAATTATTTTTTATTTTGTGTGAATTTTTTTAAGTATATTATCCCATAAATATTATTTTTTTTGTCAATGTATTTTTCAAAAACAACAGTGGATATTTTCCCCCTATACATTATTATTTATCCAAATTATGTGTGGCACTACTAAATGTTGAAATAAAATCTAATACTTAGTAATATTTATAAGGGTTTGTTAGACTTCGGTTAGAATTGACACTGCACAAGGGTGAGTAGTGGTGGGAATTAATGTATTATGGAATAAAATCATTAAAATAATAAAATCTAATTGGGTCATACATAACACAAATATTTCCTAAACTCTCTTTTTATTCATATATCAGTACTTTATTACAATACTGCATATACTATATATCATTATACCTCACACTCTTTATTATAATATCTCTTTATACCTTCTTATCTCAAAATCATATACTCACTATTCACTCTCATAGACACTTATACTTGGTTATACACATATTTTTTATTATATTAAATATTACAATGGTGCATTATAAATACAGACTTAATACCTCTTTATAACCAATAAATATGTTTGTAGGATGTATCCTATTCAAGCAATCCATATAGATATGTTACACAATATAAAAATATATAATACTTTATTCCATTAATCTATTAACACTTATTATTTTGGTATGTATGAAGTCCTTTTGGTGTATCTTTATGCTCTTATTATGATGGTGAATAATATTGCCACCATATATTATGGCTATTATTACTTCCCTTATTTATATTGACATCACAACTAACCATGACCATATTGATTATTATTAGATTACAATAATTCACCATTAACTACATAATTTAGATGGCTTACTTGTGATTGCACTAGGAAGTGGTACGAGGATATATTTGACTATTTATTAGAATAAATCAATTTCCATTACTTTTTAAGAAATAATAGTATAAAATAATGAATATGTTTTACCTTATTTAAATTTTAGTGGCCTAGACAAGGTAAAACTATATACTAATTAATAATTTTATAATCTATATCTAAATTAAACAAATCTAAAGTTAACTAAAAAAGTATAATTGATTTAGTGCACTTGCTATAAATAGAAATGACCTAAGAGATAGGGGTAATTTAGATTATTTAGTTTTTTCTAGTTTGTGATAACATATATTTTTTAGCATCTCTTAATGGGCAATGTGGTTGCCTGGATCTAAAAACTAAGTATCAAAACTTGTTAGGATGATTTTATCAATAAATGGATGCTTATGACAACTAGATACATCTGTGCTCTATCAAAGTTTTTCTTGTGAGATATGTGAAATTGTTCTACCTATATCATTATGCCTATCTATAGATAAGGTTTAATAAGGATGGGTTGAGTTGACCTCAACCAACCCCCACTAAGTGGATAAGATCTACCTACATTCTAATACTCTTAAGAGGTCTCAAATCACATGTATTTCTCCCACCTAATTGTGTGTGTGTAATCAGTGTAATACTAGTATGTAGTGTAATCTTATGTGGGGATTTAGACACTTGAAAAGTTTGGACTTCCTTGAAATAGTATTCAAACTTGGATTATTATTTTTTTCTTTTGATGAGTTTTTATATTTAAATGGTTTATAGAAATACCTCAAGGATGTGCAGATATATTCCTCAATGCTAGATCCATTCTAGATATTAATAAGTTTAGCATTGATATGATTACATAGATAAATATTTAGGTCATTTACCTCTCAAGTTACATGCAACATGTATGGGATGACCTAAAGGAAGGATTTTAATTTTATAAAATAGTTGTTAAAGGTCACACAAACAAGTCAAACCAAGGTAGATGAATCTGAAAACTGGATCCATTTGATTGTTGTTAAAATTTCCCATGATATAAATAAAAATTGATATGGGAATTAGGATATAGTATATTTAAGATTATTAACTACTTGGGTAGAGTCTATGGAAATATTATGTATGGATAGTGGTAAACTGGGAAGGTTGGTCCCATATATAAATGAATAGCTAGGATGAGAGTATGAACAAGATCCAATTGTGTGTGAACATGTCATGTATACTAAGGCTTGGTAAATAATGAAATTTTAAATTGTATAATAAAAAATTTAAGTGTCTATATATTCCCCCTTTTATTATATTATTAAAATTTAACTCGGATAAAGTGAGATACCTGAGTGTAACCATGGTGGGTGTCTTCATGTGCATGATGAGTATTGAACCTTTATCTATGCAAAATATGTAATGAAACATGTGATCATATTTTTATATTTAAATAATAAGGAATGAATAAACATGTATGCACATGAACCAAGTTTCATTCTAGAGTCACTGGAGAAGAATGGGGTGATTATGTCCAATAGAGATGCTAGTGTTAAAACCTTGGGTTGAGATGAGTATTGCCCAAACCTCATTGGAGATAAATAAGTGGTTATAATTTGAATCACATAAAACCTCAATGATACTATTCATGATATTTTATAAAAAAGGAGCCCAAAATGAGTTCTAATAAACCTGTTTATCTAAGTATCTGAGTAAGTTTTTTAATCATCCATTGTAGATGGATTTTATGATTCAGATTGATTAATGCTTGAGTAAAATTGAGTATAACTTGAGTAAATTTGAGTAAATTATCTTGTATAAATTATTACATATGCATTACATATTCCCCCAATATGATAACTTCTGTCATGGTATCATACTATATGTGAATTGTCAACATATGTCCACTAATCTAATAAGTTGTACAATTTGATTCATGTAATCTATGTAGTAATATCATATATATGTACTATCACTCATAATACTATAAAAAACATTGCATATTCCCCAATTTCTGTCTAATATGTCATAACATATGTGAAATTATAATTATTTGTGTAAACTTTATGCCAATCTTAAATAATCTAAGCCCCAAAAAATAAATTTATCAATGTGGAGGGACTTAGTCTCTAAGACAATACCATTGTGTAAGCCCTAATTTCGAGGTGAGGTAGTATCTTATGAAACACTCCTCTAAAAATAAAATAGTTAAATGCATCATTTTATATAAATAAATATGTAAGCATGTAAAATACATGTTAACATGATTAAATTATGTCATGATATTAAGATGAGATAGTCTGAGCACATATAAAACATGTATCCAATGACATAAATTTCATGTCATGTAGATATAAACAATGATAAATGAAGTAAATAGTTATCATAATAACCATATTAAAAAGCAATGAGTAATAACTATGTAGAAGATGCATGATACATATCATGGCATCCCACACAAGTAGAAGAATATGTGATATTTATCATGACATCACAAGGTCAATAGACAATCCTATATGTATAAAAATAAATCACATAGAGTCACAATAAATGTCATGGCCTTGACACAAAAAATAAATCATGGAAACACACATGATAACACATAGTAAGGGTCATATATATAAAAATCAATGTCATACTGAATAGAATCACATATAAATAAATACATGTAATGAACATGCAAATTAAGAGCCATACATAAAAAGGAGTTTCATAATTAACACCCAATGTCACACAAAGTCACATAGAAAGAATAAAACATAAAAGGAGTCACACAATGAACACCCAATGTCATATAGAGTGAGATTTAAATAGATAAAGATTCAAAAAAATTCAATACACACTCAAGGATGACACCATGTAACACACAAAAAACAACAAAAATCATTCATAAAACAATCAAGGATAATATTACACAATCAAGGATGCCATCACCACCTATGACAAAATATAATATCCATAGATTTTATCATTCTAAGTAGTATGCGTAAGATAAAATCATGTGTAATCAGTGTAAATAGCTCAATATGATCATGGAATGATAATATAAATTTGTAACTTATGTAACATGTACCAAATTACTCCCAGTGTAAGCATGTCCCTAATGTTGGAAAGGTAGCCGATGGGTCTAAGGATGTCTTGCATATGAATCTCAAAGTTATATATAACATGTATGTCCTAGATCCCACTTATGTATACCATGAAATGAATGTGCATAGAGAAATAGTATATGTAATATACCATATATGTGACAAATTATAAATAAATTATGTAAAATAGCAATACATGTCATGAACAAGTCTTTTTTCTATAAATTTATAAATTATTTTTCTGACTTTTTTAGATCTAATTTATGTTGATGCTAACCAACGATCCCATCAATAAGATGTTATAATGTATGTCTTGGGTTAGTCATGGTGAATTTTACCCACTTTGGGTGAGTAGTAACACATGTATCTATATTGTAGTTTAGATAGTAATGTTGTGTTTTGATATATCCATCATTCTCATCATAGACCTTATGATCTTGCATGTGTTATGTAACTTTATAAATCATAGTAGTTTGTGTAATAAATTATATATTATGAGAGTGTGCATCTGTTTGTTGATGAAAACATATAGTAGCCTATAGTACTAACATATCATGTGGTTGGGTAGGTAAATCCTACTAAACTAGAAAAGACCTTTGATGTAATGGGTGTTTAAGTATTAGTCTTCTAGGAAAGTTAAATAATTTTATCTAAACTACTTGTGTAGAATGAACTTGTACATGTTGTATAATCGGTTTTAGAATAACCTTCCAAGGGAAGGTTTATGGATAAATATGATACTCATATGGTATACCTAAAATTTTAACCATGTTGTTGCTATGAATAATTGATGAGAAAATTTTTAACCACCAATTAAATTTATGTAGACCAATATTTAAATGTGCAACCCGATCTATAAGATGGGTTAGCCACTTAGTTTATAAAATAAATTACTTCATTAATTGTCAAAATAGGGTAAGTTTAGCTTTGACAAGATGTTAGAACTATTACGTGCAATACTTACTCACTTGTTGAATTATATCAATTGTAGATAGGAACATACTTGCATAAAGGAAATTACATGAATTGAAAGTATTTGAAATTAAATCACAATTGCAAGAAAAAAATAAATTAAAATGAATTGAATTAAATGCAGTGGAAGATTCCTATAATAAATAAATAATCATTCAAACTTATTTAAATAATGTAGGAATTAATTAAAATACTTAACCCACACATATGCAGAATTCAAAGGATATAAATAAATACTTGCACACCAATTCTATTGGCTAATCTAAATGAGCTAGGATCTTCACTACAACTCCTAAGGGGGCTCTCCTTGCTTGGATTGAGTTCCAATCCTCTCTTAAGTTTTAATGCTTTTAATTTAGAATATTGATTTCATTCATAATCCTATAGTAATTAAAGATTACTACAACAATGGCTACATAGATAACTATTGATAATAATGCTACTATTCCCACTTAAATTTCCTATCACTCTATTATTCATGGCCTATATCCTTGTTTAATTATATATATAGGTGGCCATATATTATATTATTATAAAGCTTTTTGATTGAAGAAACAAATCAGATACATTCATGATCACAATTGACCAATTTCAACATTACGCTCAATACTGAAATGAACTAGAAAAATACCACCAATACAGCCATAACCAACCAATACCAGCAAAACAACCACAACTAACAAAAATCACCAATATGGCCATAACTAGCCAATTACTAGTGAAATAGCCACAACCAACCCAAGAATACCACCCACCACAAATGGTGAAAACCACCTATATAGCCACAACCAACCAATATCAGTGAAATAGCCATGACTAGCTCAAGAATACTAGTAATACACACAATACCACCACAACCGGTGAATACCACCAATATGGAAATAACCAGCTAATACCAATGAAACTACACAACTAGCCTTTTTAATACCCTCCAAGATTTGAACCTGGGTGGTGCATATAATAATCAATTTGCTTTACTAATGCACCCCCATCTCATTGATAGAAGTGTCCCATATATTATTTCATAATAATAAATTAAAATAATATAAAATGGAATTAGGAATATTTCTAATATAGAAGAACACTCCCAATAATGGCTACAAAAAAATTAAACATGGGAGCTAACAATAACAAAAGTTCAATCCAATGAGGAAGATATATTTACCAGCGTTTCTTCAACCATATCACATTAGATTTTGACATGCAAGATATATTATCTAGCTTATTCCATCATGGATAATAACCTCAACATATCATTACAATTATTATAGGTCAAGACAAACTATTGGCAATTGCTACAAGTTCAATGTGGTAGTCTCCAAGTAGCTACAAGCTCATCACTTAATTGTTATAGGCTGTAACTATCTATAATTATTACATGCTAGTCCTATTTACTCACATTCTTTGAACACGTAAATTATAAATAAACCAAAATATAAAAGATAACTACAATTCATCTTAATCACAAATCAAAAATAGTTCATTCATATAAACATAGATAATATATGCATCATGTTACTTAGTGCTTTAGTAGGAAAATATACAAAGCATGGCTAAAGAGTTTTACTAATGGGGGGATCAAAGACATGATTTTATGGGTTTAAAGTACACCAATTACATGGCTCATCACACACCCCAACTTAATGTGTCACTCATATTCAAGAAGTAATATTTTACATTTCAAAGGCACACAACAATATGAAGTCAAAGGGTTTAGATACCCTAGTCTTTTGTTTTCCATAGAATCCATGGTGAGCTTCCATGTTTTGACATATATTATTTTCCACTCTTATTAACTAGTTCTACCCTTATAAAATCTAGAATAAGATACCAAAATTGTGGTGTTTGAAAAGTGACATCCAACCAATTTGGTCTTGGAATTTCAATATCGATGTGAACATAATCAAGGGAAACTTCTAGATTATATCTAGAGAATGGTTCTTTCTTCTTCAATTTAGAGATAAACACCTTCCATATAGTTATGCAAGATATAAATTCTTCTCACCCTATTATGTCTAATAATGTGAGATATTTGTCCTAAGCTTCCACTTTCTCTTTCAAAAACTAGGAAGCAACCTCTCTCCTTTCCATAAAAGAAACCCATTCACACACTATTTCTCTAGGTTGAGTAGCCTCCCCTCTGATCATCAAAGAAGTTTTTTTTTCCTTTTCTATATAATATTTCAAATCTTGACCCCTTTTATTCTCATTAATCAAAATTTAATTAAAACATAGCCTACATAAATATTGGGGTTCCTTTCCACATTATGGGGGATAACATAATTATGTATATAGATTCACATAATTGAACTTGTGCCTTAGAAGTGCCAATTTTATATATCTCAAATAAAGATTGAATATATATTACCATTTGGGGTAGATCACAATAAACCCTCATAAACTATAATTTTATCCATTGCTCTTCAAGGTATACAAAATAAACTCGAGTAGGTGGTTTGTAATTTAGTAATTGATCTATTAACTAAGCCAACTCTTCCACTTTTGATTCTAGTTTCATGATTTTTTTTGCAAACTCATGGATTTATTTTTTAATTCTCTATCCTCTTTCCTCAATTAACCAAAATTAAACCAACTAAATTTTTCACTCTAATACTTCTCATCTCCCTTTGGATACATTTCAAATAAAAAGAATGCTTGTTTATTTGTCTATTTATGTATAAATAGATGCAATACAATTCTCAATGATAATATTATTAGGATGATTTTGAGCTATTGTTTATTTTAAAACACATGTTAAGGGACAATAATTAGTTGTTATAATTGAGTCTTTTAGCTATAAATCCACATCTACCAATGTATCTAAATTATTACCCTGCTCAAACATCTTAACTTTTCTCCTTAATAGCTCAATTTTCCTAAGAGCTTGCTTTAGGGTCCAAAATTCAATTTGTTGTGGATATATAGGGAGTTATTATTATCTTATTTCATACTATTATTGCATCTCTTCATCTCCTCTTCCCATATTAGTTTTAGTTAATTACTCTGCATGTTCCCTTTCATTCAAATTTATAGATTCAAAATCATTGGAAGTAGATTATTCTTTATCATTATTGCTAGCTATGGAGATCCTAGGTTTTTTAGTTTCCATTATATATTCTAATGAAAGCTCACTAATATGAATTATGGTCAAGGTTTTTGAATTAAATTTCATCAGTGTCTTGCCTCTTAGTCTATGGGACCTCCTCCTATAAAATATTTTATCTCTAACCTTGGGCTTCTTAGCAGGGTTATGAGTTTGAGGAAACTCTTCATTTTTTGATTCAGATGAGGAAGATGGGATGATTATATTCATATTTATTATTTTTTTGTGTTCAACATATTTATATTGTAGGATCATTTTATTGTTACATTATTTCTTCTTAAGTTATCTTGGTGGTTTTTTTATCTTGTAGCTACATCCTCTTCTTGTGTTTCTTCTTCTTCATCTTGTACTTCAAACTCTTCTCCTATTTTTTATTCTTATTCTTTTTATTCTTTCTCCTTCTCCTATTTTTCTTCTTCTTCTTCACTTGTTTCTTCTACTACCTCCTCTTCATCACTATTTTCCACTAATGGTATTTTTAAAATTGTTCCCAAGCCAAGTTGGGTATCCTACTAATTATACATATTTGAACAATTGTTTGAATGAGGTAGTGATGGGACAATGACTTTGTTTTACCTTTTTGATATTCTTTAGCCATTATCTTTAACATATTAAAAAAAAATTTGGACACATTTATCCTTATGTTGTGCCTCAATTGTTTGAGAAAATGAGTAGTATATATAATTGAGTGTCTCTTTTCACAAGTAAAGTATTTGATAATGAATAAGGTAACTTGTGCCCATGCCTAAAGTAGTGAGAGATGAAGTATTCCATACTTATATAAGTTAAAATTCCCATTTCCTTCACATAATATTTATCTCTATTTTAACACTAGCTCTTTAATCCCATAACTCCCCTATTTGTGGAAGACCAATTACTTCGATTAAGAAATTATAATTAACCCATATCTATAGTCCCTTCATAATAGCCTTATTTTATTCAAATGTGATATCAAATTCCTCTATAATCTCCTCATCATATTGAGTTAATTTCTCAAAGTATAATAACTACCCCACATCTCTAAAAATAGTGGTGACATCCAACTGCTCCAATAATGGGGTGAGATATGTGGGTTCCCTTCGAACATAATATCCTCCCATAGTGGATTAAGGATTTTTTAATTAAAACATAGTTATAAGGGTTTTTTAGGTACATTGGGATAACAAGTCATTTGTGTTTTGGCATGATGACCATATTTACCTCAGTCTTACTAATTGTGATTGCATAAGTTAATTCATATTTTGTTACATGTTTTGAAGCATGTAGATATATTAAATGAATTTATGGAATCCACCCAACTATATTATCACTCACTCTTGAGTGACAAATATAATCTAAGATCTGTGTAATAAAAAGGGAATGGATAATATTGAAAAAAATTATTGGTGGGATACAAAGGTTGATGTGATATGAATGTTGATGAGATCAATAGTCAAAGTGGATTTTAAATTTACATGGGATATGATTGTAGAAATAATTTCACACATAATTTGACATAATAACATAATTATAACCAAATTTAAATAAATAATTAGGATTACTTTGGATAATAGAGCATGATTACATCTACCTAATGGGATACTTCATTATGTAAAGTTGTGCAACACCATGAGGGAGTGTTTGAGATAGGAAATGTGGAAGAAGGTTGATTAAATCATGATGAAGCATGTGAACCATTTTATGATGTGCATTCTAAAGTCCTAATGTTTACTAATCGATAAAAATGTGTTGGAATGTGAAGGTATACTACTATTGGCATCTAGTAGGGGTGACAAGGATAGATAAGCCATTAAAATACACCATCATGTAGTAGGTTTTTCATGTTTAGAATAAAATTATACTTGTGGTATTGGGTGTACTTTCCATCATGTGAAAGTGATGAGATAAGCAATGATAAGTTCCATTTGGTTGCCTCATGATTTCATCATCCTTGAGTGCCTATTACTAGTGTTAGTGTATGCACAATGCATCCTTAAAAAACTATGGATCAACTCTTAACAACTAAATCAGCATCATGTATAAACTAAATTTGCATCATGTAGAAATTGAATTTGCATCCTGAAGTAACTAAATGTATATATTGTACCAAACAATTTGTAAATTAAGGCTACTTGTAAAGGGATAAAATAGTGGTTGAAGTTGTAGGAGGGGATGATTGTCAAGGATTATGGAAAGTAAATTTTTATTATTTTGATTTGATTTTATCTTTCATGTTTTTTTGCCTCTAATGGCCAACAAGCTAATTTTCTTTCAAGGATTTTTGTATATAAATATTGGCCAACCAAAGACTGGTTTTCTAACCAACATCTATTAACAACACCTAGAATTTTTCATTGTCAAATTTTTAAATTTTTTTACTTAATTTCTGATACTAAATGATCAACTAAACAACTTTGATCAATCAAAGTGTTTATTCATCTTATAACCAGCCAAACATATGTATAGTTAGACAATCTACAATAAGGAGCTTACCCTTTGTCAATGGAAAGAAAGGGTATACTAAAATATCATACTGATGTAAAATTAAGATCTCCAAATGTTTGAGAGGAAGTAAAGGTGTGTCCATATAGAATCTACCATGTGAAGCTCTCCTTGGAAAGAGGCTTTGTGTGCAATTTTGAGTCTATGACCATTAACTAGTAAGTGAAAGCATACGGGATTAATGGTGTGTATCTTGACATATTCATTCTCAAATACTTCATCTATTTCATAAGGCCCAAGAAATATAATTATCATCTTTCCATTATGATCTTTACACTCAAAATAAAAAAGTAGGGCCCAATCTCATGGTTGAAATTATTTTGTTTTGATGTACTTGTCATGCCATCTTATCCTTTGTCATTGCACTACTTTAATATATGTAATGCCTCTATTTAGAGTTCATCCAAATCATTTTGGTGCATGAATCTTTCCTTTTGTGATTGTGATAAATCTAAACCAAGTTCTAATGCCATGCTTAAAGTTTTGTGCTCAAATTCAATAGGGAGGATAAGTTTCTTTACATAGACCAATTCATATAGGGTGAGGCTAGTTGTGGTATTCCATGTAATTCATTATGCCCAAATTACTTTAGGAATATGATCCTCCCAATATTTATGGTACACATTGACTATTTTGGTGAGGATATTCTCTAATTCCCTATTTATAACTTCTATCTATCCATTAGATTGAGGATGGTACAGGGTGGATTTATTGTGTCTGATTTCATATTATCAGATAAGGGTAGTTATGAGATCAAATTTAAAATTGAGGCCCTTGGTCTATAAAAATATCTCATGGTACTCCATAGTGAGTGAAATTTTATTCATATAAATGATAGAATTGTCCAAGATATAAATGGTGAGAATAAAACACATGAACTGTGAAAGCAAAAAAAATCAAATCAAAACTCTATTATTGAGAATGAAATAAAACTATAGTATAATAATGATAATATTGAATTCAAAACTCATTAAAAATAGCTTAAATTAGAGGTATATTTATATATATAAGAGAGGCATAGAGATAATACATTTGGCAATGTGAACACAAGACATTTGCCAAATGGATTGTGTGCTCCATGTGTACTCTAGCAAAATCTGAGATCAATGACATGTCCATGAATGAGATCCCAAATGAAGTGCATATGAATATCTATGTGTTTGGTCTGTTGATGTTGGATAGGATTACTATAGATCTGGATGGTGCTTTGGTTGTCATAAAAAGTGACTGTGGGTATCTTGAACTATATACCAAACTTAGTAATAATCCCCTAAAGTCAAATAGCTTCAATAGAAGAATTACATCCCCTTTATATTTAGCCTCAGTAGATGATAAATCAATATCATTCTAATGCTTTCTAGACTAATTAATTGGTCTTAAACTAAGTGAGAAACTATATCTTGAAATGAACTTGAAATGTTGAATATCACCAGCCCAGTCTAAATTTGTATATCCAATTAAGCCAATAGCAATGCCTACTCCATAGTGAATCCTGAAACTATGAGTACCTTGAATGTAGTGGAGAATATATTTCGCTAATTTCTAGTGCAACTCATGTGGTGGTTGTATAAACTTAGAGACCATACCCACTGTATATGAAATATTAGGTCTAGTATGAGTTCTATAGATGAGGATGCTAATAATTTTTTGAAACAAGGTAGCATCAACCAATGGATAAGAACACTCAACCTCAAGTTTGACTCCAGAAAGAAAGGGAGTCAGAGTTGGCTTATAGGCATCCATGTGAAACTATGCAAGCAAATGAATAACATACTTGAATTATGTAATGGTGATCCCTAAGTCAGACTATGAAATCTCAATACCAAGGAAGTAGTGTAATAAACCCAAGTCAGTCATGGAGAATCTATCATGTAGAGTAGTTTTCACTACTATAATGGAGGATGAATAAATCCATGTGATCAATAGGTCATCCACATATATAACTAGAATCAAGAGTGAATTAACCTACCATAAGATGTAGACATTTGAATTCATATTGCATTTAGTAAACCCAATTGTGATAAGGAATGAATCCATCTTGGCATACCAAGATCGAGGGGCCTATTTGAGGCCATAAATATATTTTTTAGGTTTACACACTAAGGAAGAATATTCCATAAAACCTTGTGGATGATCCATATATATCTCCTCCTCAAGGTCACCATGAAGAAAGGCACTCTTCACATCCATCTAATGAACATCCCAATGACAGTCTATAGAAATGGAAAGAGTGAGTCAAATAGAATTCATTTTATTAATTGGATTAAATTTTTAAGTATAGTTTATGCCAAAAACTTATGAAAATCCTTTTTCTACCAATTTTTATTTGAACTTATCCACTGACCCATCTACTCTAAATTTTGTTTGATAGATCCACCTACATCAAATAAGTTTCCTTTCCTTAGGAAGGGGTACAAGATCCCAAGTGTGGTTCCTAATTAAGGAACTATACTCTTCATGCATAGTTGTATCCCACTCAATAATGCTAGATACCTCATAAAATTATTATGGATTAGAATCAAAAGCAATGAAAACATGTGGAACACCCTAAAATTGTGAATAAGTCTGGCTGACTTCTGATGGATTTCTAGCCTAGTCACCTACACTTTGTAGAGTCTATCTAGCCCCATGAGGAACTAAAGTTAGATAATTAGGAGAAGATTCTTCAAATTTAGAAATGTGACTATGAATGGAATGAATTGAATTCCTATCACTGTCCTCATCATCTAAATAGGAATAAGAATCCTCATTATCAGGTATTTGATCTAGATGATTTGAATCATCTGAATTGTCAATATATCCTAGTGATTCAAAAGAGGAGGGACAAGTGTTGAGTGTGGAGTTTGATATACCCTCCTATAAGTGGATACTCCTCTCAATGAACAACTCATGCATGGTAATATTAATAATCCTATATCCCTTTACACCTTTTGCATACCCAACAAATATGCAAACCCTACTCTAATGTTCCATGACCTTACATTTATTCTTAAGAATGTGGGCCATAGATAGAGACCCAAAGACACTAAAGTTATTAACTTTTGGATTTTATTTCTCTAAGATTCAAAATAAGTGATTCCTTTTAATGCTTTGTGAGGAACACAATTTTGGATATAACAAGCATAGTTAATGGATTCTACCTAATATTATGGTGTAAGTTATTTGGAGTGTATCATATAGTTTTCTATTTCCTTTAAAGATATATTATTATGTTTTGTAACACCATTATTCTAAGGACTGTATGAAACTATTCATTGTAGATCAATCCCTTTTGAAGTGTAAAATTTTTCAAAGTGATGACTCTCATACTCACCACTATTATCAATGCATAAAACCATGATGGTTTTCCATGACTGTTTCTCAATAAGAGCCTTGAAATCCTTAAAATGGTCACAAACCTCATACTTTTGTTGAATAAAATACACTCAATTATACCTCAATAAGTCATCTATGAAGGTAAGCATGTATCTAACCCTGTTGAATGAAGGCTTGAGAAATGGAATAGAAACATCAATGTGAATTAGCTCTAAATTTTGAGTGGATCTCCATGATTTTCCTTTGTCATATTTATCTTCAAGATGTTTACCAAGCATGAAACCTTTTCAAACACCATTATAAAAATTAACTTGAGGAAACCTTATTACCATATCTCATTGACTAAGTTATTCTAAGTAGTGATAATTTAGATGGCTAAATCATGCATGCCATAGTTTACTCACCCCATCAGAATGAGTGAGTAATGTAGTAGAAGGGTAATCAAGATAAAAATTTGAGAAGGTGTACAACCTTTACTATGGATTTACTTTCCCAATGGCCATTGTAGTATTATTGTGTAACTCCCCAATCACCACAGAATTTGGAGTAAACTCAACTCTCTTGCTTGGTCCAATGTGGGTGATTTGGTAAATAGATAAGAGATTAGTTGATAGTGAGGAAACACATAAGACATCTTAGAATGTTCTATCATGAACTTAAATAAACCCTCTCCCAAAAAATTCAATAAAAGTGTCATTACCTATCAGAATAGATGCATAAAACATGGTTCTAAGGATGAGAACAAGTCTCATGAAGAATCCATGTGATGCAAGGCACCAAAATCAATCACCCATGTGGATGGATGAGATGCAACTATAATAATTTCCTTGCCCTTAACTTTTCCCTTACTACTATATTTTTCCTTAAAATAATCCTATCTTGAGCTTAATTTGATTAAATTAAGGACATTGATGTTTTTTTTCTAAAACATCTTTATTAGTTGATCAATCTATCTCTTCATACATTTTATTTCATCATGCCTAGTTATTTTGTAATGTGCACTTGTGATCCTCTCTTTCTTATGTTTCCCACCTAAAAAGGAGGAATCATATGATACTTTTGGCTTAACATCTAATTTTTGACCCTTTTATTGCTCTTGGTCCTTCTTGTTTTGTTTTTTCTCCTTATTAATTGAAGTATTTGGTTTGTCATGACTCAACAAAGCATGTGATATGGAGGACTTGAATTTACCCTTTTGGATGAGATTTTATTTCTCCTTAGTCAATTATTTGGCCAAATCATCTAAGGATGGCATACTCCATGGATTTCTTAGGGCACATTTTATAGAATAAAAGGTGGAGACAAAATTGAATAGTCAGAGCCTAACTTGGAAAGAATAGAGAGGATCAATTATTCATCCTTTTTCTTTATGCCACATAATTTTAATTTCAACCTAAGTGATTTAAGTTTGGTTAAAAAGTTTTTTATAGTGTCAAAATTTCCTGGACTCAAACTGATGAGCTCATATTCTAGCACATGACCGCTCATTACATCCTGCTTCCCAAAGAGTTGTTCCAAGGTGTTCCAAATCTCATGTGGTGATTTAATAGATTTAATGTGAAAAATTAAGTTAGGAAAAATAGACAAACACAAAATAATAAATGCTTGATCACACCTATTATACCATTTAATTTTATCTACACCAAGTTTTGGTTCAGTTTCCATATTCATGGTTATCCTATGTAATCCTTTGGTTCTTAGAAAAAATTGTACGTTAGATTTCCAGACATGATAATTGAATGGAGTGAGAAGTGGAACAAAATTGTGATCCATGATTTAGTGAAATAAAAAAATAAATGAGCAACAGAGAAGGCAAGGCACAAAGAAACCCCCCTAAAACTATCAGAAAGAACCCCCCCTAAATTATAAAAGTTTGGCACTTTATGTTTTAGTGCATATATAATCAACACTTTAGTGCGTATACAATCATCACTTTAGTACATATATAATTGACATGTTATAATTTAGTTAATATATAATCAACACTTTAATGCATATACAATTGACACCAAATATTTTTCATAATAAATCCCATCAAATCTTAAGATATCATGTAGGTCCAAAGACAACCATAAGAACGAGTAAAGACTTGATTCATACAACTTCAACTCATGTAACAAGGACATATGTTACATACAATGTAAATAAGTTACTACATAGTAGATATTCACTCTAATACAATGAATTATAGGTATATACCAGCATAATAAATTGTGTTGATATAGTTGATGTTGTCAAAATGCACGATTTGGTGTAGTATCCACCACCACACAATACATACAACAACAAGACAACTATCTGAAGTTGTTGAATGTGTAATATAGTGTACTATTACTATCACATAATACATAAAAAATCAAATTGGTTGGCATAGAAATGAGTGAAATATTTGGATTAAGAGCACAAATGATAATACACACTCAAACAATAGACATTGAACTTAGCTGAGAATGTATCCACAAATGAGCAATTTGTGTAATTATTACATAAGTGACGGTGTAAGATCAAAAAAAATGAACAAGAAATTTTTGTAATGATCACATAAATTATAGTGTAATATCACAAAAAATGAACATCAGACTCAGTCAAAAATACATCCATGAGGATAAAAAGAGTGTGAAATTATGGGTCAAGCAAAGGAGAGGAGATAGTTTGTTTTTCTTATGAGGGGGTTTGACTGTCTACCAAACTAAATGTCACCCTTAATATTCATCTTCATAGAATGAATGTTACAAAACAATGATTAGTAACTCCTTACAGAATGATTTCCCATAATAATATTATTTTTATTAAAAAATAATTAAAAAACTTCCTTACAATTTCTCCATCATTAAAATTGTATTTTTTAATAGTACCATAGTCAATAAAATTGTGATAAATTTTTCAATTATTAACTAAATTTCAAAATTTTCAAAAAAGAGGAAACCATGTTACACAGAACCCAAAAAAAAATTTGATTGATTGTTTATTATTTTATCACAAATAGAAAAAGAACAGTCATTATTTATAAAAAATGGATTTCCAAAAAATAACTTACAAATCTTGCCTCCTTATCAACAAAAAAATATTTAGTCTTCTATCCAACCATATTTAATACTCTTTATATATTTAAAAAAGGTTACTTATATATCCAATACAAGTGAAATACATACAAATACTAATGAAGTTCACCAATTAGAGAAGAAAGGACTGAAGATGATACACATAGATCTACATGGTTCTCCTTTACAATATTAGTTAAAATACAAACTCAAAATCTACTCAATATTTCAATACATTAACAACATAATGGTGTTCATTGCTATAAAATAGCTTTGATACCATGATGGAATTATCTAGGATCTAACTTGTGAAAATTGAACATACGAATACGAATGTGAAATCAAATAGAACTAGAACTCTATTGTTGAGAATGAAATCAAACCAAAGTATAATAATGATAATATTGAATTAAAAAATCTTTAAAAATAGTTATATGATAGGTACAAGTATAGGTACAACAGAGGCATAGAGCCAATACATTTGGCAATGTGAACACAAGAGATTTGCCAAATGGATTGTGTGTTCCATATGTAATATGTCAATATTGGTGGGTAAATATCAAGGGTATCCTCACCCATAAATTTGAATACAATATTACATATGCATGTACACATTAATGACATCACTATTACACCTATGTGACCTCAATATTACACCTAAGCAAGCTACATACATATGTAGTAATAATACACAATAATAAAAATGAGGAAAATAATATCCTACACTAACAATAAAAAATATATAACTTTCTCATATCTTGCATGGGTTAAGGTTTTGACCTCTTTGTTTTTGAATTTGGGATCTATTGGTCCAAAAAAATCAAGTCCACTCTTATCGAATGGTTTTAAAACTAATCGAGGCTTAAGTGACATCTCATCTAAACATGTGAGTTCCCTCATACATTGGCATTGATCACACTGGTAGGTATATTCATATGCATCCTTATCAAAGGTAGGACAAAATTATCCCATAGTTATAATCTTAATGGAAATCCTCTTTACAGTAAAATGGTTCCCATAGGATTCATCATGACATGCTTTTAGGATGTCAATAACCCCATCTTCATGGATACACTAGTGCATGACTGAATTAGGTCTAGTGACAAAAATATATCCATAGATCCATGAGTATGGACCACTTTTTGTGACCATATTATGCCTTTATTTTAGATATAAATGTTGTGGGAATAATCTTGTAGCTAATTAATTAACAATGTTTGCATATCAAAGGGTGTTAAAGGTCAATGCAAAAATATGTTCATCAAGAAAGGAGTCATTTGCTACCAGATTTTATTTATCAGATTGAAAATGTGATAAAAAATCTAAAATTATATTATTGTTGCATGTTCTATCTATAATAATAATATCAAATTCCTACATCAAAATAAACCACCTAATTATCTTTATAGTTACTATGGGTTTATTCATTAAATACCTTATTACTACATGATCAATATGGATGAAAACTTGATAACCAGTAATGTAGTGTGTATTATTTTTAATAGCATAAAATATAACAATAAATTTATTTTTTGTTACTATATAATTGATTTTATCCCCTTGTAGTTTTTTCTAATGAAGTATATGGCATGGCTCAAGTATCATTTCTTCTAACCAAGGACAACTCCCAGTGTAGTATCATAAGTGTTTGTATGGATATGAAAGGGAAATGTCCAATTAAGACCTCTCAATATTGGATTTATTATTAGTATATCTTTGAGTTCTTGGAATGTTGTTTGACATACATCAGTCCACATAAAATTAACATCCTTAGAAATTAAAACAAATAAAGGTGCTATAATTTTTATGAAATATTTAATGAATAACCAGTGTGTCTTAAGAAAATTATGTCTTTTTTACTTCATGGAATTGGTAAGTATTTTATTATTTTTATTTTGATAGGATATACCTTAATACATGCAAGTGAGATGTGTTTTCATAAGATGATATCTTTAGTCATCAACATGTAGCATTCTTTATGACTCAGGGACAATTAGTTTTCTTGATAGAATTGGAGGAATTTCTCAAGGCTTTGGAAGGCTTCATCATATTTTTCCCCATAGACTATGAATTTATCCATGCATATCTCAACACAATCATGGTATAGATAATAAAATATGCTTAAGACAGCCCTTTTAAAGGTGGTTAGAACATTGCACAAACAAAATGTAAGTACAACATATAAATAGGTAACATAAGGACAAGTAAATGTAGTCTTATCTTGGTCCTCAAAAGCTATTTTAATATGATTGTATCCACTAAATCCATAAATAAAGGAGAAATAATTATTTTATGTTAATGTGTCAAGAACTTGATCAATAAAAGGGAAGGAAAATGATCTTTCCTCGTAGCTAAATTTAATTCCCTATAGTCCACACATATATGTCACTTGTCCCATTTTTAGGTACAATAACAAGGGGTGAAACCCGTTGACTATTAGAAATAAGATAAATAAACCTTGCATCTAATAGTTTTTGTAACTTGATTTTAATTGTATTTGATAGTAGGGTTCATTCAACATTGTGGTTGGCAAATGCATTTACACTCTTCCTTAATATAAATATGGTGTATACATAAATTTGAAGGAATTCCTCTCATATCATGATAATCCCAAGAAAAATATGTTTTATGTTTTTTAAGTATGGCAACTAGTTTGGTTTCTTGTTGAGGTTCCAACTTGTTATTGATATTGAGGGGTTGTATTATAAATATTTCCACTTGTTTGGATAGAGACAATATGGATTCTACACTACCCAATAGTGGAGCATAACTAAAATGGTGTGGTAGTAGCTAATAAAAAGGTTATATCTTTTATAGCATTGGAGGGACTAGCTTCAAAGAGAATGTCTGTGAAAGGTCATGGTATACATTGTAAGAGATTATCTATTTATGAATCCTCTTGATAGGTGTTTTTTTAGATATAATAAAGGATTGTGTCTTCATCTTGATATTTCAAGGATATACTATGGTTAAGTTTGCATAAAGTATGCAAAAAAACTTGTTCCTCATCCACATATTCTACCCATTGAGGATGTTTTTCTTCATAGGAAGGTTTGGTTAGTGGGTAAAACACTATTTTCTTAGTGTCATTTCCATTTTAAATCAACATGTTTCCTAATCTAAAACCAATAAAATAATTAATTATAGCTATCCATGGTCTTATTAAGATAAGTGGATATTCTCTTAAGATTCTCTTAGGTTATAGGATGAAGAAATCAGATAGATATTCCCATGAATCCACAATGACAATTAAATTTTCAATCATTACTTCTAGTTTGATTATGGATCTATCAACCATTTATAGAGTTGTAGGTCTTGGATGAATTTATTTTTGTCCAAGTTTATGCATGGTTTCCATAGTCATGACATTGATGGCTATTCCTAAATAAATCAATGTATTATGTATCATCTTGCCTTTAATTTTGACATTAAATACAAGGATGTTGGGATCATAATACTTAGGTGGAACCACATTGCCTAGCATGATGTCTGTAATTTATCCAACTACTTGGATAGTCTTTGGATCCTTCCTTTTGTAGATTTGTTTATTTAATCATAGTTCATAGACAACTTTGGTGTAGATGGACACATATTTTATGGCCTAAAATAGTGGGATATTAACATACACATTCCTTAATTATACTAAGAAATCAAATTCAAGTTCTTGATTAGGACACTAAATCTTTAACCTTTCAGGGAAATAAGTGTTTGTAAGCCCTTCTTGTGTTGTAGTTGAATTTGGTTTAGGAATAATAGTGGGTTTGAGTGCTTGTGGATTGGTATGGGTGTATAAAATCTCCTTAGGAGGTTTGGTGATCATAAGTGGGGTGGGTTGTGGAAAAAATATCTTGAATTAAGGTGGAATTCATTAATATCCACAATGTAGGTTGGATATTACATTATTTCAATGGTTTGTGTTGCTTGAGCCAACTTATTAGTTGAATTGGTATATGTTGGGTGGGAAATTATGGTTATCTAAGAGTTGGTTGTGTATCTAGCATCAAATATAGTTTTTGTTGTTGCTCTAATTATTGGGGCTAGTGGAATCCAATATTTTGGTTGAACCATGGTTGGTTACTCCTCCATGTTTGATGTCATGGGTTTGAGGGATGAGACCATTATTGATTCTAATTTTGATTTTTCCAATGTTCGTTTTGTGAGGGTTGTGTTTGCCAATTTTGGGATGTCCAGGCTGAGTTTGGGGTGGTTGCCAACTAATTGGGGCTGGGACATTTATTTGTGACCAATTATGGTTTTAGGATTACATGTTTGTCTAAGAACTTGGTCCATAATTAAGAACAAATAAAAATTGAGAATTTGAAAATCCAAATATTTGGGGCATAACTTGATTATTGGGACTATGTGGACATTTTCTTCATTATGTTACACATAAAATTTAATCTCTTTCTCCTCTAATTGCATGTAATTATACTACGTCAAGATCCTCCTCTATTATACTGGCCATGTTCATTCTAACATCTTGGCATTTACAATCAACTTTCTTCTTTTGATAGTCTGGACAATAAATTGTCCAGGATTTCTCTATTTATTCTTGATTTTTCCTTATGTGCAATGTATGCAACTGAGTAGCCATATGATTAATGGTATCCTAATTCATATCATGTATCAAATTACTTACCTCAATTTTTGAGAGTTCATTTTTAGTTGATGAATGAATTATTTTACTACTACAAGTTTTGTTCATTGTTGACCTTGAGTAACTCCAACATAGAAATGATAGCTCATCAAATGATAACATTGAGACATATCCTCCACTCATTAGGTCCAATGTCTCCAATCAATATTCTATAACTCCTTTCAATAATATTAATTGATGGATTCTTTGTCCATTGTAATATGCTTAGATATTTTTAGGCTGAACATAAATCATTCTATGTAGTCTTCTAGTGATTTATCCTCCTCTTGTGCCATCCTTAAGATGTCATACCTCCTATAGTTCCTTCCTCGACAATAATCTTGATATTTGGAAATAAAATTCTCCTTAATTTCCCCCCAAGTGGAAATTACATCTGTCCCTAGTTCCATAAACCATATAAGAGTTACATCCTTGAGTGTTTTTGGAAACAACTTTAGAGTGTTCCATAAACCATATTAGAAATGCATCTATATTATAATAATTGAGGCATAAGACATAACACTCAAATAAGAATGTATTTGGATCCTCACTTGCCTTTCCCCTAAAAGTAAGAAGGCAGAATGAGGGATATTCTTCATAGGTGCATTTCCCCTAGGGGTGTGGATAGGAAATTTAAAGATTGTAGACTCATTAAAAATGTTCTCTTCTTGACGGTCCTCCATGAATGTCCTTGCATAGACTAAAATCTTATGCCATCCACTCTTCAAATTCTTTATCAATCTCTATAATCCATAGTGATTAGTAAATAGAAATTTTGGGATTTTCTATGGGAAAAAAGTGTTTCTTATATTGGGTTAAAGGAGTGGAAATTATTGAGGATTTTATTAGTTATCCAATAAAGATCTTTTCTAATTCAGCAGATTCTATAGGTTTGATGTTCCTCTTAGGATTTAAAAGGGTTTTAAATGCTCTCTTGGCAAGAAGTTTAGGTGAGGGTGGAGGGAGATGAATCCCATATTATTGATTATGATGTGGTCAAGTAGGAATCCTAAAAAATGGTGTAGAAGGGTACTTATCAAGGGTATGAAATTCCCCTTCCTCTTAATTATCAGCTTATGCTACCAATACAGTCAAAAAATATTATATCCCTAGCTCTTCTAATGACCATTATGGATTGTATTCAAGTGATTCCTCATGATCTTTAATTATTGTAGGTTGTAACTTTGTTCTTCTAGTAAAAGTCAATTGCTTAGGCACGAATCTACCTTGGTAGTCTCATTTTCACTACATGCAAATTGACCAGTTTATTTTTGTATTTTTTCTTGCCCTGCCCTGTGTAGGGTTAGTATAACATGTGTTTTTATATTTTTCACTAAGTTACTTTTGAAAAAATTGAAAATTATGTCTAGAAATCAAGAAATGTAATTAGCAAATTAGTAAATTATTCTAAAGACACAATAAAAATTTAGAAATCAAAATAAATAATCAACATTGGAGATTCAATTAGTGGGTGAGTAGTAACACATTTATATATACTATAGTTTAGGAAATAATATTGTGTTGTGATATGCCCATCATTATAATCATAAACCCTATGATCTTGTATGTGTTGTGTAACTTTATAAATGATATTAGTTTGTGGAATCTATTGTATAGTATGAGAGTGTTCCTATATTTGTTGATGAAAACATATAGTAGCTTGTATTACTAGAATATGATATGGTTTGGTAGGTAAATCCTACTAAACTATAAGATACCTTTGATGTAATGTATTTTTAATTATTGGTATTATAATAAGGTCAATTAATTTTATTCGAACTACTTGTGTAGAATGAACCAATACACATTGTATAATGGCTTGTATAATAGCCTTCCAAAAGAAGGTTTATGGTTAAATATGATACTCATATGGTATACCTATAATTATAACCACTTTGCTACTATGAATATTGATGACAATAATTTAACCAATTAAATTGATGTAGACCAATCTTTGAATGCACAACCCGATCTACAAAATGGAGTAGTCACTTGGTTTATAAAACAAACTACTTCATTAATAATCAACCTAGTGTGTGTTTATATTTGATAAGATGTTGGCACTATATGTACAACACTTAATAATTGAATTTTATCAATTGTAGATAGGAACACACTTGTATAAATAAAATTACATGAATTGAAATTACTTAGAAGTAAATCACACTTGAAAGAAGTAAATGAATTGAATTGAATGCAACATAAGTTTTATCTAATAAAGTAACAATAATTCATACTTATTTAACAATGTAAGAAATAATTACATTATTTAACTCACACATATGTATAATTCAAAGGATATAAATAAATACATCCACACCAATTATATTGATGAATATAACAACCTAGGAAATTCACTACAACTCCTTATGAGGGGTCCCTTCTCATTTGGGTTAAGTTCCAATCTTCCTATTAATTTTTAATGCTTTTACTTCAAAATATTGATTTCATTCATAATCTTGTAGCAATTAAATATTGATACAACAATGGATAATAACTATTAATAATAATTATCTTATTCACACTTATATTTTCCTATTACTTTATTATTCATAGCCTAAGTCCCCGCTTCATTATATAAAAAGGTGTCCATATATTATTTCCTAAAAAGAAATGCTAAGAATAAAAAACATAATTAGAAATAAGTCTAATAGAGGAGAATAGTGATAGTAATGGCTATACGAAAACATAACATAGGAAGTTTTGTTTGAGAGCTAACAATAACATAAGTTCTATCCAATGAGGAATATCCATTGCTAGCTTCCTTCAACCATATATGTTAGATTTTGACATGTAATATTCATTGTTAAACTTCCATCATGGGTAACAACTTCAACATATATTTATAACTGATACAGGGCAAGATATGTTGTTGATAATTGATATGTGTTCAACGTGGTAGTCTCTAAGTAACTACAACCTCATCACTTAGTTGTTATAGGTTGTCACTACCTATAATTCTACAAGATGTAACTACCTAGAATTGTTGCAAGCTAGTCCTATTTACTCACAAGCATTGAAGACGTAAATTATAAATTAACCAATGTAGCAAAGATAACCATAATGCATATTAATCACAAAGCAAAATAGTTCATTCATATAAACATTGATAATATATGCATCATGTTTTTAGGTGCTTTAGTAGGAAAATATACAAATCATGGCTAAAGAGTTTTAGTAATGCAAGGATCAAAGACAAGTTTTTAGGGTTTCAAAGTACACCTATTACATGGCTCATTAAATATACTTCATGCATCCATATATTGAAGAAGGTACTAGATGAATCTTATGTATCCAAGGAAGTCCTAACAATATATCAAATGCCCTTATAATAGGTATAAATAATAATAAAGTAGAAATTATTATAGGGCCCACCTTAAGTGGTAGCACAATAATTCCAAGAGGGTTATGTCCCTTTCCATCAAATTCGTTAACTATAATTTTTATATATATCAAGTCATTCTATGTATACCTAAGACTAACAATAAATGTCATAGTCACTAGAGATATTATCTACCATGACACTATGTATAGGTTTTGAATCGATGTAGGTGTGCAAGAACAATGATGCATATATAAAAACATTTTTGGCAATATAATGTTTACCAAATGTATTAGTAGGTCTATGTAATTGTATACTCTCAAGTGTACCAATAAAAATGCCCAAATGTTGTTCCTCTTCAATTGTAGAAGCATAATAAGTTAAAGGATATGTAGCATGAGTCATATTGTACTTTATCTTAGTGTAAATATCATGTGCCACATGATTAGGAAAGGGATCAGAAAATATTTTTAACTTAGCATTCCCATTAGGTGTGTCCTTGAATCATTTTTAGATGAATTAGTCTCAATAATGTTTTAATCTATCAAATATTTTATCTTATGCCACAAACTGATGCATTTATTAGTTAAATGTCATCCACATATATTATAATCTTAGTATTCATTATTGTCTAATTCCTTAGATAGTGGTCTACTCATGTCAAGATCTTTTTAGGAAGGGAGAGATATAAGATTACACTTAACTAACTTTTGTAGTGTCTTATGAGGAGGTTTAATTAACTATGAAAATGGCCTCCTCTGAGGAGTTAATAAGACAAGACAATGAGTTGGCAACACTATATTAATTATGGCTTTTGCATCATTCTTCATATCATTCACTTTGAATTTTAAATTTGGTTTATTCTCAAAATTTGCACTAGAAGTAGTTGGAGAGTTGGATCTATTCTTTATCTTATTCATAACAAGGAGCTTAACTTTGTAGTACCATTGAATTTGGTAATAGATAACACACCAAACCACTTCATTAACTATATTAAATATATGAGATTACAATATATATGAGGGTATTCTCCTATAAATAATGAGTCAAGTCATACCAATTCAACTAACATTCAATCCCTATAAAAATTCACTCAAACTTATCTATTATGAATTGTTCAATATCAACTCATATACACATAATAATATAACTATTGTGTGCTAAAATTATAAAATATACAACATTCTCCTCTTATTACAAACATAGGGTAAGCAACTACACTCAAGAGCTGCAACATGTCACTATGGATCTTGCACATGGACTTGACACACACACTGATTATGGGAACACATATACCATGAATTGGGACCTATCAACAAATCCATGGGGATATTAACTGAACCAATAAAAACTAGTGGGATGAACCTCCTACAACACTTGTTAAGAACACGTTTACTATAATACTATGATATGTACCTTCAATTTATCATCACATAATTATAAATCATTGATATTGATTACATTTTTTTCATTTACCATACATAAAATAAATTGTAAATAAAAGTTGAATATTGAGTCCTCATTATCTTTATTTGCAAACACCATGTAGGATCATTGCCACTCGATCATGAACAACATAGTTGATGAACACTACCACTATAAATCACCCTCGATTTTAATAATGTTGGTGTAATTAGTTACACCACTATTGTAGCAAATGACCCCTTATTAGTGAAAAATCAAGGTCTCTAATTGATTTTCAAACTTAGTTGCATGTCATTTTTTATGAAAAATACCCCCACACCCACAAGAGTGACACCCCCATAGAATGGATGTCAATTTCGCATGATAATTCATCTATTTGAGAAGATTTGACTTTGGAATTTTGACATCATTCATTGAATCTAATTATTTATTTACAAACAAAGATTTGAAATTTGAATTTGGACTTTTGACATCATTCATTGACTCTAATTATTTGTTTACAGTAATAATTCTAACAAAATGACTAGACTATGGATTATGACACAAATAATTTATATTGTAACTCAATTGAATCTTACTTTGTAGATAAAACTTATGAAAAATAATTTTATGATGTCTACCCTCCTTTTAAAAAAATGAGATACATTTAAACCAAGGAAAATATATGTGTGTGTGTGTGTGTGTGTGTGTGTGTGTGTGTGTGTGTGTGTGTGTGTGTGTGTGTGTGTGTGTGTGTGTGTGTGTGTGTGTGTGTGTGTGTGTGTGTGTGTGACACATCTAACTTAAACTATGTTGTAAATCATAAACATTTAAAATACATTATATGAGAAAGTGGTAAAAGACAAACTTTAACATAATTTTATAGAAACATAATCACTTTAATGTTAATTAAATATATAATTGACTTTAATAAAATATAAAAACTATCACCTAATAAAAAATATCTTTAAATTAAAATAACATTAACCATTAAAAAAAAAACTTGACTTGACTTGACTTACCACATGTCGACGTTAATTCTTCCATAGGAGTTAATAATGAGTTAATGCATGCATACATGACTGAGTTCCAAAGTGATATACATGGACACACAAAATAAATAATACCACACAAATGATATGGCTTATGGCTTGGTATAAGATGTGCACATTCAAATTACATGAGACATGCATAAAAGAAGATAGATTGGACAAGGATGGTTGATGGCATTTATTGTAAATGATTGTTAATGCTAATATTTACACAAGTAGTTTGCAAAAAAAATGTGTGGTTCTTTAAAATTTTATCTGACAGGTGATTGAGAAATGACTACAAATCTAATGGAGATGATCAAGATTAAAATAAATAGGTTCATTACATATACGTGGAGTATTGACAGTTATGTAGGTTCAAAGATTTCAAAATATACATAATTTAAAAATGCTTAAAATTATTGAACAATAAAGGAATCATCGAGGATCATGTTCACGTGGTCATAAGAATGCTTTGACTATTCATAGAGTTATGACCTAAGCAAGTGACTTGATAGAATGATATAATATTTGTTGAGGAAACTAATAACAAGATTGTACATTAATAAAAAATACTCTAAACTAATAAAACCAAAAAATACTTTAATTTATATGATAAAACATAATCAATTTTATTCTCTAAGGATTTCATCAATGGGGGAAATAACATAGAGATACTTCCCTTTGACAAACATCAACTTTCCATTATTATCACAAAAGTCTTGCTTTAATACCAAATATTGAATTTGGTTAGAGATGACACACTAAAACACTCCATTAACTATATTGAATATGCAAGATTACAATATATAGGTTAGTATTCTCCTACAAAGGAAGAGTCAAGCCGTATCAATTTAACTAACATTTAATCCCTATAAAAACTTACTCAAACTTATTTATTATGAGTTGTTCAATAAAAACTCATATACATATAATAATATAACTATTAGGCACTAAACTCATAAAATATCCATGTACTTGAATTTATGGCATAAGTCATCAAAATATTGAAAGTGTTTGAACATAATGGACTTATGTAATGGGGCAAGAAATATTTGGTTGAATATGTATTACAAATCATTATCAACGATTGGATTTATCATATTAGATAGCATAATCTTATAACATAGCACATGTTTGTTGATAGGCTCATAGGGCCCTTGTTTAAGTTTTACAATATGAGCATAGGATATCTTCTCACTGAATTTGATTGAAAATTGTGTTAAGAATTGATTGGCCAAAGTATAGAAGGCATGGACTTATTAGAAAGGGAGGTTATAAACCAATTCAATGTGTAGTCTTTAAGACTCTATGGAAATAACTTAGTTGATAACTTATCATTGGATTCATAGTCCAAACGTGTTGTGTGAAAGGCTTGAAGGTGTTGTTCTGAATCACCCTTACCATCATATAATGTAAGATTAGGTGACATAAATCTTGTATGTAAGGGATAATATAAAACATTAGAGGCCAATGGATTATGTAGTAACGAATGAGAACTAATGTCATGTCCCACTCTAGAATAACCTTATTCCAATTGTGAAACCTCAATTTAAAAATAAAAAACCTTTCGTGTAAGAATATGAGCATTAGGCATATCAAATTATGTATAATTGGATGATGTGACATGAGTAACAACCCTATAAGATACAAAAGTATGTTGTGTATGTAGATTCATAATAATATGAGGAAAACCAGGTGTTTCCCTCACACCATGGGTGAGTATCATGTGTCATCATACATGTAAACATAGGAAATGTATTAGTAGTAATATGAACACCTTTATTAGAGTCAATACATATAAATAGTATATTAAAATCAATAAAAATCCCATGTTTTTGTTCTTCAAATATGACAACCTTAGCATTATTTTTCATTTCATCTCTAGTTACATGTAATAATACATCAAGAAAATGTGAATTCTTATAAAGATACCGAGTTACTTGTTGTTGATATACATCATCAAATATACCACCCAAATTAATTATCTTTCCATTATGATGTTGTGTTAATTAGGTGAATAATGAGAAATCACCCTAATACATAAATCTAAAAACCTAAGGTAGAATGAAACCCTAAGGAAAACCTAGGCTTTGTTTTGGTCAAAGGAATAATGGGTTCACTCACATGTTTTATCTTATTTTGGACTAATGTTCTAAACAAGGTAAAACTTGAGATTGATTCAATTTATAAATTTATCTTTACACCAAGAAAATTTGAATGTAACTAGTAGAGTGTAACTAATTTATTACACTTTTTATGAATATAAATGACCTATGAGATAGGATACTTAGTTTTTTTAGGTTGTGTTCTAGTCTCTGAAAAAGTTTAGTCATCAACAATGATCTGTAATGGGTCTATTTTCATTTAAATCTAAAATTTAGTGTCAAACTTAATGAGATGAGTATGATAATGACTAGATGCCTATGGAAATTGGATATGTTTGTGCTCAACTAGATTTGTCCTTGTGAGATGTGCAAAAATGTTATGCCATTTATTAATGTGTCTACCTATTATACATTTTTTGTGCAATATCAAATGTTGAGACTATCCATAGGTTTATATTCATCTTCCTTCACCTCAAAACCATGGATCTACTTTTAAAACTTACCTTGCCTATAAAAGCGGTTAGAAATGATAGTTTGATTCAACCTCAACCACCACCCATTGAGTGACTTAGTGTTATCTATGTTCTAATAATCCAAATACGTTCAAACTATATGTAGTTCTCCCTCCTAGTTGTGTGAGAAAAATTAGTGTAATACTAGTATGAAATACAATCATGTGTGTGTCTTTGACACTTGGAAACCCATGATTTTAACCTTGAAATAATATTCAGGCTTGGCTTGGAGATATTCCTTTGAGGATTATGTGATTTTTTATGGTTTAGGGAATTACCGCAAGGATGTGTAGATGTATTCCTCGGTGTAATAGTGATTTTTAAAGTGAGTGTTAGATCGATACTAGATATGAATAGGCTTAGTCTTGATATGCTTATATAACTAATTCTTTGGGTAATTTCCCTCCAAAATTACATGTAAAATATATGGACCGACCCAAAGGAAGGATTTTATTTTTTTATAATATTCATTAAAGGGCATGAATGCAATTCTATCCAAGGCAAATGGCTCTAGTAATGGGATATGTTTGAATTTGTCTAGGGATGTTTAGGATACATGAAATAATGATATGAGATCAGGGAATAGTCTATGTAAGATAATAAATTATTTAGGTAGAGACTAGGGAAATCTTATGTGTTAATAATGACAAATTGAGAAGTTTAAACCCATAAATAAGTGGAAGACTATGAGATAATGTGAGTAAGAATAAATTTTGTACACATAAGTCATGTATACTAAGGTTTTGGTAAAACTAAAATTATCAAGTGTCTAATAACAATTTTAAGTATATATATAAAATGTTGTTAGATAGGTTATAATTGGAGGCACCCTTTTCAAGAGATACCTTGTTGGGAAATTGGTTAGATTACTTGGTCACAAAGAAGCTAAATTGGAATTACAATATGTTTATGATAGTCAATGATAATACAAATCAACTCCCTAATTAATTTGATGAAGTCCAATCATTGTGCATTCATCCCAATAGATATACTCTAGAGGAGCAACCACATAGTTTATTGATAATGTTTGTTCTTTAAATTATAAAATTGAGGTTTGTATACTTTAGTAAGATGTCAACACTATATATGTGACACTAGTCTCTCTCAAAGGCTAGGTCCTAATTGTTTCATACTTGAAACACACTTATGGAAAGGAAATGATAAGAATTGAAATGGCACTTGCATGAAAGGAAAAATTGAACTATTTTAGAAGATTCTCACATCACATGAATTGAATGTACATAAATGGAGGAATGCTTATACACCTATTAATTCATACACACAACATGCTCAATAATAAATAAGAAATACATGCATAAATAATAAATAAATGAAACTAACACTAACAAATGAGAAATTAGTCTACTAGATCTATGCAAGTGGGCCCTGCCTCATTTAGACTAGAGTGTGACCTCCCTCCTTTGCTACAATAAGTTACTTATTAAAATTGAATTTATTTAATAATAGTTTTGATACAACATAATTTCATCAATAAAATATTCATACCTTTATTATAAGTTTAAAAAACTATCTCTATTTACTAATTCACTAACTTGTTAACCTGCTTATTATCCTGTTATCCGATCTCTAATCCTTATATAGGGGAAACAATTGCTTATTTATAAGATTCCTAAAATTTAGTGGTTATAATTGAAGATCTATGGGTTATCCCAAAACACATTATTAGTTGTAATGATACAAATAACTAAATATTTTTTTGCAACAATAACAAAACCAAAATTGAGAAGGGATATTTAAGTTTCTCGTACCTAGATTCATGGAACCAAATTAGCTCATTAAATAATGGGAAATTTTTAGGTCCAGTTGTGCACCAATTATCACAGTTATAATTTTTTTACACAACTAGTTGTTGGTGATTTTATAGGCAGTGGTGATGGGTGGTCATTGATAGTGGCTACATGTGCTTCCCATATAGTGGTTGTGGGTGCTTTGTGTCTTCAATGTTTGACAAAACAATGGTTGTCGGTGCATCTTCTAGAATGTTTGTAGGTCTTATACATTCAATTGATATAGAACATTAAATAATATATATATCCTTCTCCTCTCATGATTATGGGTACCTCAGACATGCTTATTAATAAATCCACATATAAACCATTAAATTATATTATTTCATATAGAAATCATTAACCTATATCACAACTATAAACATATACAACATGGATGGAAATATGGATAAAGGCATGGGTAAGGATATGATAATGGCCAAAGTAGAAGGTGTGTATATGATAACAATATGTGAGATGAGTGAAATTTATTAGCCTCATTAGTGAGTGTAGTGGAAATTTTAGTGAAAAATATTGTAATCACCTAAATTTGGTACAAGACCCTTTTCCATAGTTTCTTATCCTTGACTATCATATTTTACGTAATTGTGTATATTTTCATATTTATAGGACATATCCAACCCCACATTAGTCTCTATTATCCCTTTATTCTTAAAATAACACAACATTTATTTGAACTTTTATGTTGGCATATTTGGACTAAATCTCATAATTTATCATGCTCCTCATTGATATTTGAGCCTCTACTTATTCCAAGTAATACTCACACCCTATGAAAGTCTACCCTAGATAGACTAATGCCTTACACAAGTGTTTCTCTAAGTTTTCACTTAATTGCATTTAGAAGAAGAAGAAACTAAGGTTAAAGGTTAGGGGTTTGATGTTCACCGGGCATGCCAGAATGTTTCTCTAAGTTTTTCTACAATTGCATTCAGAAGAAAGAAGAAACTAAGGTCAAGAGTCAGGGGTTTGATGTTACCCAGATTAAGTGTGCACCGTATCCATGCATTGTGGGAACTCAAATTTTCATATAGATGCATTAGGAAAATATTCTCTTCTTGCATCCCCTCTTCTTTGCCTTTATTTCTTGAGAAATAAAAAACTTAGCTTCTCCTCGCCTTACTATCCACAAGCAAATGGACAGGCAGAGGCTTCTAAAAAAATCCTAACCAAAATCCTAATGAAGGTGGTCAATGACATTGGAAGGGATTGGCACACTCACATTCCCTTTGCTTTGTGGGCCTATCGCACTAGCATCTGAACCCCTACACATGCTACACCTTTCTCCTTAGTGTATGGAACTAAGGCCATCTTGCCTCTTGAAGTACAAATACCATCTCTTTGCATCTCCTTGCACGACATCCTCTCTAATGATGACTTTCATCAAGATTGATTAGCATAACTTGAGTTACTCGATGAACGTCATCTTGTCGCTCTTAATCATCTTCATATCTACCAAGATCGCATCAAGCGTGCCTACAAAAAAAATTTGAAAGAGTGAGATTTCAAAATTGGAGATCTCGTCCTTAAATAAAACCAACACGTGACCAATATGGAAAGAAGCAAATGAGGCAAGTTTGCTCCTAATTAGCTTCGACCTTATATAATAACACACAAGTATGGATCAGGGACTTATCATCTATCTTCTCTCAAAGGCTAGCTAGAACCTGAACCCCTTAATGCCTTGCATCTATGACCATTCTACTATTAACCAAGTAATCATTCACTTGATGTTTAACTTGAACTTGTCCCTTGAGTAAACCCTGTCATCCTCATTCCTATTCCTTCTAACCCTTTTTCCCTACAAACATTAGTTAACCCTTTTTTAAGAATTTATGCTTTATCCTAATAAAAAGGGAAACCCCTAAACCTCTATAGTCTAGTCCATGATTAAAACTTTAGTCAAAAAAAAAGAAAAGAAACACTGTATGAGGACCTCAACATCAGCCACAATAGGAACAAGCATTCTGACACCTCTGGTTGTTCATCTAATAGAGCTAAGTATTCTATCTCATTTCAGTATTTTAGAATACATTGGTAATTAGTTTTTATTTGACATTTCTAAGAACTATTGAGAGAAATCTGACTTCTTCCGTGGAGAGGCTGAAAAGCCTTCCTCTTATTCTTATCCTCTTTTCACACTTATCCCCTACATTTGTCCTTCCTTAGACCTTATTCACCTTCCCACAACCCTGCACAAACTTTTAAATCTCCATAGACTCTTCTATCGACCACAAACATAATCTAAAAACCCGTCCAAGGCCCACTGCCCCTATCGACATCGGCAACCTAATCGACGTCGGCATAATTGACCTAACTGACCTCGATAGAACTACCAACATTGGTGACTGTGATAGACTGACTGTAGAGAATAGGTATGTGTTATCTATTTTTCTCTTTCTTAGTCTTTCATCATTTATTTTTATACAACACTCTTTTTATTAAATAGTATACTGTCATCCCTTACGGAGCTTTACACTTTTGGGACCAAGCACATAGCTTGGTAGTCCACCATATCCTCCTCTAACATTCTCTTTGTTTGAGTTTTATTCTTATTATAGGTTTTTCCTCCATAGCCAAAGAGGAGCTCCCACAAAGCTTGGATACGGTGCGCAACTTAATCTGGGTAATGTCAAACCCCTAACCATTAACCTTAATTTCTTCTTCTTCTGAATGTAATTAAGTGAAAACTTAGAGAAACATTCTAGCATGCCCAGTGGGAATTTGCTAGAATGTTTCTCTATATTTTTCTACAATTGCATTCAAAATAAAGAAGAAACTAAGGTTAAGAGTCAGGGGTTTGATGTTACCTAGATTAAGTGCACACCGTATCCAAGCATTATGAGAACTCCTCTTTGGCTGTGGAGGAAACACCTGCAATAAGAATAAAACTCAAACAAAGAAGATGTTAGAAAAAGATATGGTGGACTGCCAAGCTATGTGCTCGGTCTCGAAAGTGTAAAGCTCTGTAAGAGATGATAGTCCACTATTTAACAAAAAGAGTATTGTATAAAAAGAAATGATGAAAGACTAAGAAAGAGAAAAATAGATAATGAATACCTATTCTCCACAGTCAGTCTGTCACAGTCACCGACATCGATAGTCTTACTGAGGTTGGTTGGGTCAATTATGCTGATGTCGGTTAGGTTGTCGATGTCGGTAGGGGCAATGGGCCTTGGATGGGTTTTTAGATTATGTCTATGGTTGACAAAAGAGTCTGTGGAGATTTAAAGGTTTGTGCAAGGTTGAGGGAAGATGAATAAGGTTTGAGGAAGGACAAAGGTAGGGGATAAGTGTGAAAAGAGGGTAAGAATAAGAGGAAGGATTTTCAGCCTCTCCATGGAAGAAGTCGAGTTTCTCTTAACAGTTCTCAGAAATGTCAAATGGAAACTAATTACCAATGTATTGTAAAATATTGAAATGAGATAGAATACTTAGCTCTATTAGATGAAGAACTAGAGGTGTCAAAATGCTTTTTCCTATTGTGGTTGATGTTGAGGTCCTCGTACAGTGTTTCAATCTAATGTCTAAAGTGACTTATGCAGAGCTTCGGTAGCCAAGAGAGTGATAGTCAAATTTTGATGATTGGTCTTAGAGTGTGCATGTCAATCAGCAAGAAGGTGGGGGGTTAGCTTAATGTTAGAGCTCAGGTTATGTAACTGACGTCAGCTATCCCACTGGCATCAGTGTAGGGATGATGACGTCGACTGAGGGTTGATCGATGTCGGTAGAGAGAGAATAGGTAAAAGGGCTATTTTTAGCTCTTCACCCGTTTCTCCACCTATCAAGTGCTTTTTCCATTGGAGAACAGTTAAAACATGAGTTTATGAGGCACGAGAGTTGGTTAGGGAGTTAATAGGGAGTGAGAATAGGTCATGGGTAGTTATAATTTAGAGGACCTAGTCTTAAGATGACTCATAGGTTAAGAAATAGTCTTAGGGTGAGGTGTCTAGGTGAGGTGTCTAAGTGAGGTGTCGAGGTGAGGTCATTAATTTAAAATAAGTAGTTTATTTTAAATTAATAAGGTGTGTAAGTATGGGTTAGGAGTGTTGACATTTAGAAGGGGACCAAGGGGGGTTGACACGATATTGGTGTCTACATTTTCCCCTTTTTGTCTTGTGGTTTGTCTTGACGAACTACAAGACAAAAATAGATGTAGGTTGCCCCAAGTATGAGATGAGGTATTCCCCCTCAAAGTAAGAATTGAGAGAAGGTAATTCAAGATCAGGTGCTAATTTGATAGGTAGTGGATGTGTAGGATGAGGTTGGAGTGTGAACGTTGCAATAGTTGAGATTGTGTGTATACCACTTCACTTGATAGGCAAGTCAAATTGTCACAGGCAAGGTCGAGGAACACTAAAATCAAAGTAACTAGTCCCCAGCTTATTAGTGGTAGCTAATTGGGTTAAATGATCAAAGTTATAGCTCCAATAGTTGAGGAGGACTAAAATTGAAGTAACCAGTCCCTAGATTATTAGTGGTAGCTGATTGGGTTAGATCGATCAAAGCTGTAGCTTCAATGGTCATCATGTTCCAAGTATCTTGGGCTAGGAAGTGCTCCTAAAAAACATGAAAATGTCATAAATATTAGGGATCAACTTGGTCACGATCTGGCAATAGGTGTGAGGGGCGTGTACAATTTGCTAACTATTCGTGAGGTAACATATGCAATCAAAACAACCAAGGCAAAGTTGTCTCAAAAATGGTCGTGGTTTGAGGAGATAGTCGTGATCTCCAAGGTCATTTGTCGAGTCAGACTGAGATATAAGTGATCTCAAGTGTTGTTTGTTGTGGATAGGGAGATGTATGTGATCTCTAATGTGTCCCATGAGAAGTCTAAGGTGACCTCTACAGTGTCAGGGTTGGTTGTTTGGTCATGATTTTGGGCCGGTTTAGATAGCTGGTCCATTAGGTAGACAAACCAATGAATGGCCGAGCTAACCTCAAAAGACCCCATGTCAACTGAGTGTTGCCTACATAGCCCCTATTTTAAGGGCCTCAGGCCAATTTAGTTCTCCCAAAAGGAAAAATAGAGGGTAGGTTATGGATTAGGTTTTGACTAGGTTAGGTCATGGTTAAAGGTTAGATGGTTAAAAAAAAGGTAGTTTAGGATAGGCGGTGAGCCTAGGGTTTAGATAGTTGGTCCATTAGGTAGATGAACGAATGAATGGCTGAGCTAACCTCAAAAGACCTCATGTCAATTGAGTGCTGCCTACATAGCCCCTATTTTAAGGGCTTTGGGCCAATGTAGTTCTCCCAAAAAGGGAAGAAGAGTCAAAGAGGTTGTTATTTGTTTTAGTTATGTTAGTGTTTTTAGCATTTTCCATATGTGTGATGGTACATGCTTGAAATGATGAGGGTATGATGATGTTATAGCCTTTTCCATATTGTGTGATGGTGTATGCTATACATAGGTTATGTGGTTTTTCATCCTTAGCAATTTTCCATATTGGTGATGGTGTGTGCTAAAAATGAAATGAGTTTATTTATGCTTCAACAGGTTTCCATACTGGTGATGGTATATGCTTGGCATAAATTGTGTTTGGTTGATAGTTTCCATGTGTATTATTTTCCATAGAAACTAGTGTGAATGGGCTATGATAATTTATATAACACAAATTTGTATTTGCATTAAATAAATCATGATGTTGTGTTAGTGGTTAGAAAATGTTTTGGTTTGGTTTGGTTAGAAAATGTTTTGGTTTGGTTTGGTTATATGTGACGAAGGTGTGTAAGAAGTGAAAGGTGCATTGCTCTTTCATTGGCAAGGACCATAATGATAGCATAGATAGGATTATTGCAAACAAAATTCCCATTCATGCATTACGTCGTTGACCATTGGTTTGTGTTAGAGAAGTATTCTAATCACTTGATGTTAAGTGAGCTCAAAATCCCTTGGGTATGTTGGGGTAATAGATTTGATTATGCGATATGTGAGGATAACATAACCCTTTTTTTAGCAAGGATAACTTTGCCCATTTTATAGGTGACCCTGAGAATGACTATAGGCAAGTCCATGACTTAATAGTTTGTCAGTTAGTTTTTTTTTTGGTAGACTGATCAATGCGGGAAGTCTACTTGGGGATGTTGTTTCATTTTGTGGTCATGTGAAGCTGATCGATGTGGGAAGCTTCTGAGAGGGTGCTATTTATAACAAAATTTGGGCATAGCCATCCTTCGAGGGAGTGGTCTATAGTTTGCTTTGTATGTTTTAGATGTCTTTGAATAGCTGTCCTTCAAGGGAGCAGTCTACATTTATAGTTAATGACCTTTGAATATTTTTTTAGGCATCCTAGTTATATATATATATATATATATATATATATATATTGTTGACTAAATTTTTAGTCATGGACTAGACTATAGAGGTTTAAGAGTTTCCCTTTTTATTAGGACAAAGCATAAATGCTTAAAAAAGGGTTAACTAATGTTTGTAGGGAAAAAGGGTTGAAAGGAATAGGAATGAGGATGACGGGGGTTGCTCAAGGGATGAGCTCAAGTTAAACATCAAGTGAATGATTACTTGGTTAACAGTAGAATGGTCATAGATGCAAGGCATTAAGGGGCTCAGGTTTTGGCTGGCCTTTAAGAGAAGATAGATGATAAGTCCCTGATCCATACTTGTGCATTATTATATAAGGTCTGAGCCAATTAGGAGCAAAATTGCCTCATTTTCTTCTTTCCATATTGGTCACGTGTTGGTTTTCTTTAAGGATGAGATCTCTGATTTTGAAATCTCACTCTTTCAAAAAAAATTTGTAGGCATGCTTGATGCGATCTTGGTAGATATGAAGATGATTAAGAGTGGCAAGACAACATTCATCAAGTAACTCGAGTTGTGTTAATCAATCTTGATGAAATTCATCATTAGAGAGTATGTCGTGCAAGGAGATGCACAAGTTGGTCGATGCTTGGCAAAGGAAAGTCATCCTTTGGGCAAGCTAGATTGAGGTCGTGATATTCAATACAAATTCAAATTCCCCCTATTGCTTTTGTGATAGGGACAATGTTTGACACCCATTGTAGATAATCAATGGGTTGGATAAATGAGATGGAGAGAAGACATTGAAGCTCCTCTTTAACAAGGAGTGTGACGTGAGGATGCATCTTGCGAAGCTTTTGCCTGATAGGCTTAGTTTTAGAGGGCAGGATCCTAATCTTCTAGGTTAGAGGTAGGAATCTCATAATCACTGAAGGTGATGGAGGCAATGGTGGGTAACGATTTAACTAAAGCAGCTAGTGGTTGGGGGTCTTTAGGTTGGACTTCCACTACCTATAAAGCTTTGATTAAGGCTTGGCAATGTTGCGGAGAGCTTTGTATTAAGTCATACAAAGACATCTTCACAAGGGTTTGGTGAAGTTGTTTCACCATGGAGTCACGAATTGCATCTGAAGATGTTGGTTGAGATGTGCCCAAGATAGAAATCTTGGGTTTTGGTGGTTGAGAAGGCTTGGCAAATGGCTATGTCCAAGGGATAGAAACATATTCTTTTCCTTTATCCTTTAGGGTTTGGGACTTGGTGGCCACATTAATAGTGTTGATTTTGAATAAAGGGGGAGAAGGTGGTAGAGGGACCATAATCTCATGTTTGGATCCCAATTTAAATGAAGAGGTTTGAGAGGCATGGGATGGTGTCAGTAGTTTGTCAAAAGGGCGGTCAAGAGAATCCTTAATGAGAAGGGTGCCCTTTTTTAGGTGTTGGTGAATGACTACCTTAAGGGTGCAACAATGCTCAGTATCATACCCAGGTGTGTGACGATATAAGCAGATTTGAGTGTCATCAAACTAAGATGGTTTTGATCTGAGAGGTTGGTATGAATTAATGGGTGGTAGGATGATGCTAGAAGACTACAACAATCGGTGTAACAGCAAAGCATAGGAACCCACTAATGGGTCTGTGCTCATTGTTGCAGTAGGAGTTGACAACTTCTATTTAGGAGTTGTAGGGGGAGTTTTTTGTACCACCTTTTTGGTTGGTGGTGTGGCCACATGCATAGATGGCACTTTCTTGATGAGAGGAGTTGAATTTTTTGGAGGAAATATGTTTTTGACGGCTAGAGGGAGTAATGGAGACATTTTGTTTTTGTGAGGTGTTGGAATTGGGGGTACTCCTGTTAAAGTAGAAGGATGTGGACCTAAGATAGAGGGAAATGGTGAAGGTGGGGGAGTTTTTCATACCACCTTTTTGGTTGGGGGAAGAGTAGACCAATGTGGTTTAGTAGCCTTCTTTAATACGGTGCAAGGACCACTACTATGCAGGGTGAGGTTCAAATCTACCTTCACTTGTGGGTGAGTGAGGTTTGATACAGGGTGAACACTGAGATATTTAATCTATTTTGGCATGGTGGATGCCTGCGAGGGTTTAGGTTCAGACATGGAAGGCTAAGCTTCTGAAGATTTAGAAGTGGAAGCCTGATCCTTGTCAGAGACTTTGGGGTAATTTGTCATGGAAGGGTTGGTAGTAGAAGATGAAGCAGGATGTGTAAGATAAGGAGCCTTAAGTCACTCCTATAGCACCTCATGTTTTAGGTTCCTAGAATGGAGAAATCTTAAGTTTTCTACCAATCAAGAGAAGGGTTTAGGTGACATCATGTGAAGTCTAACAGTTGGTATTTTGGAGGATTGGGGCAGTTACAAGAGCAGAAACGTGTTAGATGCAGCGATCTCGGGCCAAAGTCAAGAGAGAACTATCACCGGATCTTCCTCAGCTGAAGTGGGTGAGGTGGCGAGTTCTTCTCTCGATGGAGAAGGGATTGGAGAATTTGGCTCTTCAAGAGGATAGAGCACAGGGATGATCATAACTTCCACATGTGGTCTAAAACCAGGAAAAGTATGATCCTCCATTGGTAATAAGAAGGATAAGGGTGGGACCATTGGCATTGGTATCATCAAAGCATCCTCTAATATGGGAGAGGTTGAAGTAGACTCTCCTACGTGTGAAAGCAGGGTGGATGGAGGACTATCCTCCATCGGTGGAGGAAAAATAGGAGAGGAAGGGTCCTCTAAAGGGTGAAGTAGAGGGATGGTGGCCCCTTCTACATGAGGGCATGGGGTATGCTCTTCTAATGGTAGAAGAAGAGGGAAGGTGGGGGTAAGAGGAACAGGTAATACAGGATCCTCATGAGGTAGAAGAATGGGTAAAGGAGGTGTTTGATGTCGTGGGGGTGATATAGGTGAAACAGGTTCATCCATGCGAGGAAGAGGGTGAGGCAAAGGGATCTCTTCATTGCGTGGGGGTGATATGGGTAAAATAGGCTCTTCTACCTATGGTGGAGAAATAGGTTGAGCAACCTCTTCAGATTGTTAGAGAGGCTAGATAAGAATGAAAGGAAAGACTGTGTTGATCATGCGTATGTTGCATTATTGAGGGTCATCAGCTATGGTCTGAACATTGTTCTGACTTGGGGGATGGTTAGGAAATGGTTGCCTAAAAACATCCATGTTTTGGTTGGCCGGTGCATTAAAGTTATCCAAAACAAGGTCCCCTTTGTCTAACATGTCTTGAACAATGTTTTTGAAGGTTTTGCACTTGTCTGTGTCATGACCCTTGACACGGTGATAGTTACAAAAGTCATTTTCTATATACCATGCAGGGATGGCTCGTGAGGGGTCAAATTGGACTAGTTATATTTGAGGGAGGTTGAGGACTCCTTGCTTCACTAATTTATCCAATACGGAAGCATATGATTCTCCTATTGGAGTGTATCGTCACTGTTCATATTGTTGTTGGAATTGTCTTGTGATGCTTTACGATGTGGATGGCTCAGTTTGGTTGGTTGTGGTAGAAGATGGAGACCTAAGGACCACAATGTTCACTGATCCCTTGGAATTGGAGTGTGAAGAAGAAGGTTTGGAAGAAGGGTCATTGGATTTTGTGTTAGTATTTTTGCTACGCAATTTGACCCTATCTTCTTCGACTGCGCGGAGTTCAAGCTTTCAGGCCATAGTGAAAGCTTCATCGAATGTGTGAAAAGTTTGAACCCATAAAGTGGATGAGATGTGCTTGGCACATGCTCTTAAAAAGATCTCAATGAGCTCAGGTTGAGGTAGTGAGAAGGAGAGTTGGTTGATCAAACCTCTCCAACGGGCGACGAAGTCTGCTATTGACTCATCCTCAAATTGTCTAATGGAATAAATGTCTGTGATAGAGACCTTTTTGGTGATGTTGATTGAGAAATGATCAAGGAATAGCTAAGCAAGTTGAGTGAAGGTGAAGAGAGAATGACTGGTAATACAGCTATACTAGTCAAGGGCAGCGCTAGAAAGTGACATAAGGAATGTGTGAAGTAATAACACATCATCATGCACTATGAGGTAGCAAGCGTGCCTAAATGTTGGTAAATATTGTTGTGGGTCCTCTTTACTCTGAAAGTGAGTAAATTTTGGGAGTTCCCACTGGCTAGGGTATGGTTGAATAGAAACTGAAGCGTGGATGGGTTCATTGCAAATTTGTTCGTATGAAAGAACATTCTTCAAACCTAGAATAGATGTCTTGAGGTTGGACATCTTATCCATCAGCATCTTAATTAGATCGGCAGATGGATTGGCATGAGGGGCAAGTTATAGGGTACCTAGAAGGCATTGGGAGGGGCATATGTTGTACTTGGTTGCATTTGTGTAGGTACAACATATTGATAGTTTGTCATAGGGGCTAATGTCAAGGCCATGGGGGTTTATGCCATGAAGTTGAATGGCACAACTTGACTAGATGCCACCAAGGGTGGTTGAATGGTAGTGAGACTAGTTAAGGGATGAGTATCCACTCTCGTATTTATGGGTGCAAGAGTGGATGGGATAGAGACAATCAAGTTTTGGAAAGGTGTCGAACTTGGTTGAATTGTTTGTGGTTGAGGGGGTATGGAAACCCTGATGGAGGTAGGGCCAAAAAAGATAGAAGGGGAGGCCAAATATTGAACATTGGCCATGGTTGGGTTACTGGTTGAGGTAATGGATTGAGTGATCATAGGTTGGCTAGCGGATGCCATTGATATCATTGCCACTTCAACCAAAGAAGTTGGCATCCCATAAATTGGGTTACCTAAAGGATCTCACATTTGGCTTCTAGCGAGATAATGTTGGAAAGCCTTGACATTGTGGTCAAGGAATCTCTCCAAGTCTTGATCCCCTTCAGGAATAATAGGAGGTTGATTGGGGGTAGGCTAGATAGGAGTATGCTCAGTATCTGAAGTATGCTCCATTAGATGACTAGGTACAATGGGTGAAGGTGGGAGTGGTTGTTGACTCACATGGTCAACAAGGGATTTGGCTTGACTGCATGTCAGAACCATCCAAGGTGAGAGGGGTTCAGGTTCCAAAAATTATGTGTTTCAGTTTTAGAAAACTAGAACTTGTGTTAAACAACAAGAAATTTGGGTTTTTAAGCTTGTTGTCTGAAAAATTAATTTTTTATTAATTGACAGTGACCAATGTCAGTTGTTTTACCGATATTGGTTAGGAATGTTGCCGAGGTCAGTAAGATAATTGATGTTGGTGAAGATTAGATGCCGACGTCGGTGGAGAAACTGATGTCAATTTTTGTATAATTCTAGAAACACAAAAAATTGATAGTTTTTGGAAGACAAAAATTTTGAGTTGTTTTAGACTTCAGAATGGTACGACCTTACCAACTCAAAAACTCAAATAAGAAAAGTAGAATAGATGATTAGGAAAGCAACCTCTAAAATGTTAGATTCCTAGGAATAAATTTTAGAGTCGTGGTGGCTTATGCCTTAAAATAATGTGTTGGGAATTGGGCTTGTAGAACAGGTCCTAGAGAGGAAGTCTATGGCTAGTTTCAGGTTATGTTATGGTGCTCAAAATATCTGTGTTAGGTTCAATACGTGGCTTGGTGCTGGGGCTTGCTCCCTTCACTTCATGAACCTAGAGCTGAGTTGGGCCACTTAGCTAAAATATACCTTGCCTATAGTTTATACTCTGCCAAAGAACAGAGTGAGTCCTCCTCTTGGTGGTGAAATCCAAGTAGGATCATCGGGTGGGGTAAGGTATCCGCTAGGTGATGAAATCCTAGATGGGCCTTTTCTCAATTAAGTTTAAGTATTTGATTTGAAGTGATTGTGATTTGGTTGTGTAACATTTGTGCACTATGATTTATTCATAATGCTTTAATTACTAAGTGGTCTAAGTATGCATCCAAGCAAGAATGAAATGCAATAGTTTTTAACCCAAATCAAAATATGTGTTTCAAATGCAAACAATTGGAGAAGAGGTTAAGAGTATGAGTTTTTCACTACTCTATGATGCAGGCAAGAAGTAACAAGAAGAAAAAGAGATATTATTTTTAACTTTTGCTAATGGTTTCCTTCTGAAAAAAAAATAAAGTAAGAGAAGCTAAGAGAAGCTAAGTTTTTTATTTCTTAAGAAATAAAAGCAAAGAAGAGGGGATGCAAGAAGAGAATATTTTCCTAATGCAGCTATATGAAAGTTTGCTTTTTTAAAAGAAGAAGAATGAACCCAAGGAAAACTCCAAGGGTCCCACCAGGTGTGCTAGAATGTTTCTCTAAGTTTTCGCTTAATTACATTCAGAAGAAGAAACTAAGGTTAAAGGTTAGGGGTTTGACGTTACCCAGATTAAGTTGCGCACCGTATCTAAGCTTTGTGGGAGCTACTCTTTGGCTATGGAAGAAACACTTGCAATAAGAATAAAACTCAAACAAAGAGAATGTTAGAGGATATGGTGGACTGCCAAGCTATGTGCTCGGTCCTGGAAGCGTAAAGCTCCGTAAGGGATGACAGTCCACTATTTAATGAAAAGAGTGTTGTATAAAAAGAAATGATGAAAGACTAAGAAAGAGAAAAATAGATAACACATACCTGTTCTCTATAGTCAGTCTGTCATAGTCACTAACATCAATAGTCCTGTCGAGGTTGGTTGGGTCAATTATGCTGACGTCGATTAGGTTGCCGATGTTGGTAGGGGCAGTGGGCCTTGGATGGGTTTTTAGATTATGTCTGTGGTCGAAAAAAGAGTCTGTGGAGATTTAAAGGTTTGTGTAGGGTTAAGAGAAGGTGAATAAAGTTTGAGGAAGGACAAAGGTAGGGGATAAGTGTGAAAAGAGGGTAAGAATAAGAGGAAGGCTTTTCAGCCTCTCCACGAAAGAAGTCGGGTTTCTCTCAACAGTTCTTAGAAATGTCAAATGGAAACTAATTACCAATGTATTCTTAAATACTAAAATTAGATGGAATACTTAGCTCTATTAGATGAAGAACCAGAGGTGTCAGAATGATTATTCCTATTGTGGCTGATGTTGAGGTCCTCGTACAGTGTTTCAATCTAATGTCTAGAGTGACTTATGCAGAGCTTCGATAGCCAGGAGAGCGATAGTCAAATTTTGATGATTGGTCTCAGAGTGTTCGCATTAATCAACAAGAAGGCGGGGGGTTAGATCAATGTTAGAGCTCAGGTTATGTAAACAACATCGGCTATCCCATCGGCATCTGCATAGGGATGATGACATCGGTCGAGGGTTGACCGATGTCGGTGGAGAGAGAATAGGTAAAAGGGCTATTTTTAGCTCTTCCCCCATTTCTCCACCCACCAAGTGCTTTTTACATTGGAGAATGCTCAAAACACGGGATTATGAGGCATGAGAGTTGGTTAGGGAGTTAATAGGGAGTGAGAATAGGTCATGGGTAGTTAGGATTTAGAGGACCTAGTCTCAGGATGACTCATAGGTTAAGAAATAGTCTTAGGGTGAGGTGTCTAAGTGAGGTGTCGAGGTGAGGTCATTAATTTAAAATAAGTAGTTTACTTTAAATTAATAAGGTGCGTAAGTATGGGTTAGGAGTGTTGACATTTAGAAGGGGACCAAGGGGGTTGACACGATATTGGTGTCTACAACAAGTTTGACCACTTTGCCTTTTTGGGTCATTTTTTCTATTTCCATTGATTTTTCACCTTTAAATTTGATCCTTATCATTTTATATATCAGATAGCGTGCCCCATTTTTTCCTATAATTCCATATATAAAAACCATCCTAAACCACTTAGGAGGATCAATGGATCATTAAAAAGAATAAAAATATCAAAATTTTGACATAGATCAGAGCTAAACATTACATTACTTTATTCCTCCTACTTCAAGTTAAGATTCATTGAGTCATATCTTACTTGAGATATTTCATATAAACTCACCTATAATGATGTGTATTTTTTATTCCAACATCTGGGATACATATATTACAACATCACTTCGATAGTTGCCCAACTCCATAACCAATTTATTTATTTTGAGTGTCAAGATAGGTCAAATATAAGGAAATGATAATTTAGAAAAAAATTATTGATAAAATAGGGAAGTCTGTGTACAATGAGATTTTTAAAAATGAGGAAAACTAGTGATAAAAAATTTAGGCTTCATAACACTACACTGGACAAACTTGGAAAAATAAAGATAAACCTGATAATGTGATTTTTTCCAGCACAAGTATACCTAATTCAAAACCAAATAGAGCATGATTATATATAGGAGGAACCATAGTTTAAATCAGAGTTCAAGACAATGCATAGTCAACTCATAGAGTCGTATTCAAGCTCCAGACTTCCAAATTTTAATTACAACAAGGTGTGATTGTTTCTTTTCTTTTATAATTATTTTACATAACCGATTTGTTTAGTGATTTGTATTACTAATATTATTATCAAATTGAATAAATATGAATTCTATAATTTTATAAATATATTTTTAGATCTATTCAATGCAATATTTTATCCTTGTTTTATGTAAAACCATTATTAAGGTGAACATAAATGTTGAACCTTGACTCATTTGAATATTCAATGTAGGGATTTTCAAACCTTCATCCTCTTAGGATGTTATCCTTCCTTTTCAAATATAATCTTTAGGTTTTCCTCTTACATTTGAGATTGCCTAATTATATTGTACTCCCTAGGATAATGGCCAAACCTTCCCATATTATGTGCTTAATAATAAATTTTTAGTCATATAAAAATGACACTTTAGTGCTAAGAGTGTTACTTGAGACCACCCATCCCTAGCTTAGCCTTAGAACTATCTTAGGGTATATTTAGACGCTTATCTAGCCTTCGTACAAGCCACACACATCCCTAAAGTAGTCATAGACCCTCACTTTAGCATCATATCCCCTAGTGGCTCAAGTTCTACCACTTGGACACTAGCACCATGATTTGGATAGTGGTTTTAATGGTGTCAGTGTCCCAATTTGGGTGTTATTGTCTTTTTCCTACCTTTGGCCACCAACAGATATCTTTTTAAAATAATGACCACCTAGGTTCAAGGTAGACCTTTTTTAAGACCTTCACAAGCACTAGAATAGTCTATATACATGAATTTTATCCCATTATTGATTGTATGTATATCAAATGTAAATAACAAAAACTAGCTCAAAATAAGTTGTACACAATCAAGGTTATCAATCCTTATTCTACCCTACTTCTACATACAATCATCTACAACCATCCCAAGCTCAAAATAATTAGATTTATAGTCTTAAGTTCTACTCAAAATCATTCAAGCTAACATTCATGCTAGATTCACTTGTAATTACAATAACACTTAGGTGGGGATACCTACATCGGGCTTGATCCCTCCTCAAAGTGTTGGTATGTAGGTAACTCTCATTTCAATGGGGTGTTGAGGATGTCTAGCCTACTCCAATAATATCACACTTTAATACTTATGAAAATTGGATGCCCTAGCAATAAGGAGGTTGGGTTTTAATACAAAATTAGTCAAAATAGATCATCTACAAGGAATAAAAACTTGTGTGCATAAGAAAAAGTTGGAAGACCTAGACACAGGTGCACTCAGAAGCTCAAAATAGTTCTGCACATAAGACACGAGCACCAAAAGAAGGAAACTAGCATTATTAGAACTACTATCCAATTAGCGTTCTAGTGTTTGAGAAGGGTTTTGACACTTGGATCCTATCCAAAATACTCAAATCGGTGCCTATCCTAATTTATAGCCTTTAAATCTCCCATCTTAATTAATTTCTATTTAATTACTTATTTACATCATTTATTTCTATTTTTAGAAAGGTCAAATCAAGTCAATTCTATTACAAATTAGTGGCTATATTTATTGAATATTTATACCATAATTTACTATACTCAACCCCTTTGACAACCCAGGGCTTAAACTCCATAATCCTTAAAAGTTAAATCATTAGGTGAATCAGACTTACTTTAAATACTACTCAAACTCTAACCCTAGATACTACTAGGGTTTGTATCCTTATTTTTACTATTTTCATTAGTCATGTTAGGATTTTAAAATTTCATAAATTTTCTTTTAGTATCCCTATTTCACTTTATTTAATATATACCATCTAAAAAAATTATCTCTCTTCTCTTAATAATAAGTGTTAGGCTTCGTGGCCATCCTATTGAGAATACCTAGATTCTTTCAATTTGAGATTATACCTTGGACAAAGGACCAATTACAACCCCCATAATTGATCCTTCACACCTTGATTATGTGGAATTAAATTATAATGCATTTGAAGATGAGTAATATAATCAAGATTAAAATGATACACAAGATGGGAATTGGGACACTCTCCCCCAACTTAACAATGAAAATCTTATAGTCGATAAGGATGAGATTTTATAGAGTTTCAAAGATAGGCTTTAGGAATAACCCCATGATCATGCACATATTCTATAAGCCATAATGGAAATAAAGAAAAAACTAAATAATGGTCAATCTTCAACTCCCCTAGATAAAAATATTGTTACACCTACTTTGGGGGAAACTCAACTTGTATAAAAACCTATTTTAACTCGACAACCTTAAATAATGGAAATGCCTCTTATGGCCAGTTCCTCCTCTCTATATGTAAAATCCCTTATGCATGAGATTCATTATATATAGGACAAGGTGTTACATCTTGATCAAGGTGCTACTAGGTCATCATATGCCTTGGATTCTCATGCTCTTTTACATACACATTTGGCACAACACATAGAAACAACACCTTTGCCATCTAGATTTGTGGCACCTAAAATTACTTTGTATGATTTTAAGGGTGACCTAGAGAACCATATACAATATTTCCATGCAACATGTTTGGAATATGTGTCCAATGATTGGCTCCTTACCAAGTTGTACCCATATAGTCTAAATGATTATCCCTTACAATGATTCTATGATATTCCAAATTAGTCTATCACCATATTCAATCCATTAGTAGATATGTTTTTAGCACACTTTTCAACTAATATTAGTGATAAAATATCATACACTCAACAATCACAACTTAAGAAAAAACAAAATGAGCTTATTACATAATATGTCTTGCAATATAAAACTATATTGGCAAAGACGACTAGTCCCATGGCAGATAGAGAGCTCTAATACATATTCAAATAGAATTTACTACTAGTATTGCATGAAGTTATCTTATTCAAGAAGTTTTCAATGTTCACAGATTGATGCCACATAGTGAAATAAAGGGAAGTCAAGATCCTCTCTATGGGAAAATTAAAGTACAACTGAATCAAAGTCAAATATTAAGAGTAATAATAAGCCTCCATATAAAGTAAGGGCCACTAAAAATAAGATTGATCAAAAGGCCATAGTTAATGCAGCTTTAGAGCCACCTCCTCACCTAGTTTTATCAGCTCCTCCATGAAGAGTTTTCACAAACCTTATAGAATCATCAATGCATGTTTACAAGATCTCATAGAATGTAATGTCATATCTCTCCCTCTCATTAAAGAGTTTGATATGATATGGACTCTTCCAAAGAGCTATGATTCTAATGTATTATACAACTATCATAGGGCATACCACATCCTAATTTCTCTCAAAACTAAATAACTTATTTGATCCATGGATTATTATGGATGATTAGTCGATTAACTAATATTTGATTAAGCTTGATGACATACATTGATTGAGGGATAGTTTGTGTTGCTTAATTTACATGATTAATTGTTATGATTTAGTAGTAATTTTATATTTTATACATTGTGATCATGTTTATACAACATTATTTTATTGATATAATTATATTTATGGATAACTAACTTCATTATAATGAGGTGGATGTAAGACATACTCTTCTCTTAGATCATGACAAAGAGAGAGCATCATCGGAGAGGGTGGTCTAGATGGAGATGTTGGGTGACAACAAAGAACGAATCCGGAAACCCTTTCACACACCACTTAATATATCATATTTCATAATTAATTATTTGATATAGATAGCATAGAATGTTTTGTGTACTTTTATTTTAGGTTATTATTAATATGTTTATGGTATAATCTTGATTATTGGTTATCATCGTGTTGATTGTTCGAGTGATTTCACTATTTTTTTTATCATACTAGTTTATCTTCTACAATACAATTGTCTAGTTTAATGAGTGAATTTAATTATGTTTTACTTACCTTATATCTTGATATGTATGGATGCATATATAACAATATGATGTTTTAATGGATTTCATTATTATTATTTGATTTATAAGATTTAAATTATTATTATTATTATTATTATTATTATTATTATTATTATTATTATTATTATTATTATTATTATTATTATATATGCTAAATCTATATGTCAAAGGATATAAATAACATTGTTTTTAAATATTCAATTAACTATTGACTAAAGGTTTGATATATATATATATATATATATGAATGCATTTTTTTTAATTTTTAAAATATTTTAGTAAATCATTTTATTTACTATGTATGTTAGTGGATAACAGAGTAACATGAAACAATAATCTTCTAAAAATTAAGAGTATTATCATGCAATATAATCATTATTCTATTGTATATGGTTGATGGCCATTGCATGGGAATACATTATTCATTGACTAGTTGATAGTTTTTGCATGGAATAAATTTGTGGACTATAAGGTTTGGTTGGTCAAAGATTGTTTGTTAAATCATTATCAACCAGAATTTATAAAGAAAATAATATGATTATTTAGGGATTCAAGAGAATAATTGATATGATTTGGGTTATTAATCATTCGTTGACTTCGGTTAAGCATCATTTGGAGGAAAATATGAAGGTTATTATGTTTACATGGTGATGAACTATGGAAAGTTGTTGAGCAATTTATGCATGTATTTATATAGTTAGTTAAAGTGGTCATTAATGGTGGAAAGTAAGAAAATGAAAAAGAATTAAAAAAAATAGTAGGGGTTGTGGACAAAATGGTACATGATATAGAGGAGAGAGTTGTAAAAATAATAGGAGGTGATAATTTGAAGGAAATAAAAAGGAATTCATATGGCTTCTTTGGCATTCATAGGTAGGTTTTGTATTTCAATTCTTATGTGAAATAATGAATGGGTTTTCAAATTAAGTTTGCGTTACTGATTTTTTTATGCTTGAATCTAGAGATTAATGGGTGGTATGTGGATCCCTTGGAAGGCTCAACCTCCACAAAACCCCACAATTTACTTAGGGTAACCTAAGGTTTATGGGTAAATCCATAGAATTACTATGACTATTAAGCTTCAATGAAAACTTGTCTTAAACACTCTCTCAGTTATAAAAAATTTATTCATAAATAAAGAGCTATTCTTGATGGGTATATGCTTGTGGTTCAAACTAAATTATTCGAACCAGTTGTATATATACTCATTTTGGGTATTTGAGATATTAATTGAAATTCTAGATAATTTATAGCTTCGATTGTGAATACACCTATTTTTAATTTAGGTATAAAATGATAAATTCATTTTACAAAATGGGTATGTGATTATATACATAGACATATATATATATATATATATGGGCAAATCTAATGAAATATATATGCATATACTTATGTATATGTTTGTACATATATAAATATATTTATATATGTATACCTTAACTTGATTTAGAGGGCTTTATTGGATGGTTATGTACATATACATTTATATGTATATCCATGTATTTCGACTGTGTACATATATATTTATATATAAAGTATCAGGTTTTAATAGATGATAGTATGTAATACATTCTAATGTTATCTATATAAGTGAATTGGAGGTTTGGGTTTCATTTGGGTTATGTTGGTTTTAATATATATAGCAAGAAATAAGTATAAATTTATACTCTCAGTTATATGATAAATCCTTATATTATGCATACTTGTTTAAATTGGGGAACTTTTGGTTTAGTCTTATTATGAACCAAGGATAGGTTGATGATAAAATGATAGTAGATGTACACTTGACCTTATGCAGGGTTATATACTCGATTTCATTAAATTGATATGGTTGAGTTAATTTTTAAATTGTGTTCATAATATATATGGATTATGCATAAAATTGGATGTGACTATGTATTTTGTCATTTTGATTTATCTTAAATTATAAAAGACTTTTTCTCAGTGAATAGAGGGGCTAGAACACAAGTTTAAATTCAATAATTGCATAGTTTATCTGATAAATCTATGTTGTTTTATTGAACATGACTATGCATAAAGACCTTATACTTGAACTAGATTTTTATATAAATTTGTAACCTGACTGGGTATAGTCGATTGAGTGTTTAAAATGTCAATTTTTAATCGATTATCTAAATTTAAAAGTAATTGGTAAAATGATATTGTGTATGAAATTCTTTATGTTTCATAAAAATAAGTATATGAGTTTCATTTCACTTATGATAGAATTATGGGACTATTATAATAGATAGATACATATACATTGAGTATATAGAATACTCTAGGGTATTTGACAATGGATGTCATCTTAAGAGTACTACATACAAAATGGTAGTTGTTTAGTACTGTAATGGTATTCAAAGATTAGCAAAAGTGTGTGTGTGTGTGTGTGTGTGTGTGTGTGTGTGTGTGTGTAGATAAAAACATACAATTGAAGACTATATTAAATCAAATTGATTATACCATGTGTGTGTGTGTGTGTGTGTGTGTGTGTGTGTGTGTGTGTGTGTGTGTGTGTGTGTGTGTGTGTGTGTGTGTGTTTTAATATACTCAATTGTGTTTTGAATTATTACCATGTGGTGTGTAAATGAATGCTTGTATGTATCTTTTAATGTTTGGATAAAAAACATTAAGATATATATTTAAGAGATTAAATATAAAACATTTATCATGTTTTATACTACTTGTTGTTACATGTTGAATATGAATAATTTATTTAACTAGGGTTATAATATTATTTCATGGAGAAATAATATTATGAATTGCTTAATGGTTAAAACAACTAGTGGTCTAGATAAACATTACCTAAATGGTATGTTATATTAAGGGCTATTTTTTATTTTTGTTTATTATTGTAATAAACTAAATGTATGGATTCAATTCACTTCATTTGATAGACTAAATGAATGTTTGTGATATTCCTTTAATTAGCATAATTTTAATTAGCTAAAGTTAAATGTTACAAATGAATCTACTAGTTTTTATATTATTTTAATAAATCTTGCATTCATGACCCTAATTACGTAGTAGATAGATTTCATTGACTTAATTAGTGCCATCAATGTAAGATAAGGTGTAATCTGATCAAGTGGTGTGTATGAATTTGACTGATCATAAAGATTATTTATTATTGAAAACTTTGGCCAAAGTAATGTTTGATAAACATTGTCATTCCATATGTTGATATTGTTTTCATATTTATGTGATATCATATTAAAATGGATTTATTTATGGTAAATATTATGAATTAGATATCTTCAACACAGAGGTTATGGTTTTTCACTCTAAATTCCTGCATCATCATTATCTACCTATCTGTAAAGGGAGGGTCGTCCTCTTGTTTGGAAGATAGCATGGGGGATCTATGGTCTATGTTTGGTGTGGAAAAGTGCTTAGATGATGATCTCCCTCTTAACTAGAGTAGTATACTTGATATTACAGATCGATACTTGAGTCATGGAGACTCTACTCAAAGGAGCTTTGTATCAAGTTTTATCATTTGAGATATTTGTATATGTATTGCTGAAAATTGTTACATTTATACAATATACTTCTACAATAGTGGTTGTAATATTGTATCAATTGTGGATGAATTTGTATTTATTCATTTATGATGAGATGTAGTATTTATTATTATTTTGATATTGTTCATGATTTTTATATTTATTCATGGTGATCCTTAAGTAAGTAGATTAACTACAAACCTTTTTGGTTAACTAAATTAATATAGTTGGTTAATGATCACTAGTTAAGTGTTTCATGGTGAAATCTATACGTTGAATATAAGTAATTAATTTTTTTAATACACTTAATCAAATGGAGGAGGTTGCCTTGAATACCATGCTTTGATAGTAAAGCATATTTTGGTTTTTTAATTAATTTATGAGGGAAAATTTATATAGCTATTACCATTAAACACAAATATGTCAAAAATGTTATTTAATTTTAATATAGCTTAATGTGGTGATGGTACATTAATTTTTGGGTCAAAATAATAATTTAAATTGATATATTAAAACATATAGTGGTTTAATTAAAACTTAAATTGTATAAAATATAATTACACCATGCTAAAATAATCATTAGATATAACCAAAGACCTTACCTCTTAGAATGATCATGATACCAAGCATATTAAGTTAGTACGATGATAGTTGGCACGAAGGAGGCCATGTCCCTAATAATGTCCTAAAAGCCTTATGAGATGAAAGTACTAGAATTTAAATGGGACATCATGTCATCACATGCATAAAATATTTCTTTAAAAAGGTGGATTTTAAACATAATGATCAACTGTTATGATATTATGAGGTGGTGTAATTTTTATAGGGTGATAATGGTGGGCTTCTCAAGCACCATTCATATTTTTCAAACTCACTCTCTCTAGAACCTTTTACTCACTTGCCTCAACTCTATCATCATATAATCAATGGGAAGAGATAGAAAATGGCTTGATCCTATCTCATGTTTGGAAGTGCAAGGGCAAAAAAAGGTTTGGAAGAAGCTTAAGCATAAGGGGCTCATAGAGTTAATGGTGAGGTTGAGCATGATGCCGACGTGGTCTAGGATTTTGTCATTGCTTGGAATAAATGCATGGTGGTAATTCAAGGAATAATGATCACTATCATAGAGAAATTTATTGGGGATGCTAATGGCATGTCCTATGAGGGGATAAAGGCCTTCAAGGCCTAGACTAAGAAGTAAGAGCTCCTTCAATGATTTTTTTGCATAAATGAATTTGTGAAGATTGACAAAAAGGGTTTCCCGTAGGTGGACCTTCCTTGACATTGGCCAAAAATTTGTCTTCAACCTACCGTTATACCTACTTAAATCTCTTGAATGCACTACCTTGGCTAATCAATTAAATAAGTCTAACCCCATCCGACACCAAGGGTTAATCTTACTTCTCATCAATCATGACCAAACTCTACAAGGGAGGGAGGTCCCTTGGGGGGGATCCTCCATTAAGAAGGACTCTTAGGAGGCTCCATAGAGGAGGAACCTACATTGAGGTCCTACCATCCATCTGTGAGCACCCCCTAGGCTAGTCTTTATAAAACCCCTATTGATGACCTTCCTCTCGAGCTCTTCATACCCAACCCAAGTTGGTCACCCTTGATAAGGGAACTTCTGAGGAGGCTGCTCAAAAGGGTAAATCTATTCTTTTAGAGGAAATAAATAATAATAATAATGAATAATTGAATAAATTCAATTACAAGGTGTAGGAGGTAGGGCTAACCCTAGACAATCTTATATGAGAGTGGAAATCCCTCCATAGGCGATTTGAATCTATTATGCAATACTACATCTAATCTTCTAAGACTAATCAAACCCCTATCAAATATTTATTAAACATCATGGAAACCCTCCCACCTAGTTCCCTAAATTGGTCCCCATAAAGAAGACTCCCCTACAGTTCCAAGTCTAGAAGAGGCCACATATGATTCTTCTAGGAGATGTAGTAGAAGGACCTAGTAATTGCACATGGACAAAGGTCCCAAAGTTCAAGTGGGATATCTATAAGAAGACTCCTAAGGAGGTGGAGGAACCATATGAGGGTCCCCCCTCTTGATATTTTATATTACTATTTTTTCCTTATTTTCAGTATGTTATAGTTAGTTTTTGTTATTTTTATTGGTCGGCCTTGGATTGGCCTGTTGATACTTCTATATAATACTTTCATGGTTACATGATCCCTATAAAATCTAGTTATTTACCTTATTAAATACTTTTAGTTTTTTTAATTATATCTATATTCTAGTAAAAATCAATGGGATTGTTACATTGTGGTATCAGAGCTGAGGCTCAAATTTTAAGACTTAATATGTTTGCTAATGCAAACTTATTCTCCTCATAAACAAAAAGAATAATGGTGTGCATTAGACTAGGAGGTGAGGGTACTTAGAATAATGAACTCCCTATTAATCCAAATTAGTTTGCCACTGAGCAAGCTAAAAATTTAGACTTAATTCTTGCAACTATGCAAGAGACTAGGTACCAATTTGTGGCCCTAGAAAGGGAAGTACATGACCATGAAGAGGAAAATGCTCCAAAAAAACTTGAAGAGCATCCTAATGACCAAAAATATATTTGAGATTAGAGGCAAGGTACCACAAGATGTAAGAAATTGAGTAGTTGTAAAGTTAGCTTGCAACATGAAAAAGGTGAATCCACCCAAATTTGACAAAACTATTTTGTAGGATAGCATTGAAGCATGGATGCTAAAAATGGAGAAGTATTTTGAGAATCAAAATGATTTTGAAATCATAAAATTAGTCTAGGGATTTTATCATCTTGTTGATGAAGCAATGAGTTGGTGGTCAAAAAAGAAGCTCAAGATGAACCTCGATTCAACCACCACTACTTAGGAAAAGTTTGTGACACTATTTAGGTCATGATGGCTTCCATAGCTATACTTTGATCAAAAGCTTATGTATTTTTAGAATCTTAAGTAAGAGGATTTATCAGTGAATGAATACTAGAAGCAAATCACCAAGATCGATAAGTGTGTACCTCATTATTAGGTGGATGAGAGGTTTAAAAGTAGTAAATTTATCATGGGATTGAAACCCCAAATAGGCTATGAAGTAAATGTACATGGTCCATCTACTATGGATCAGGTGTTTGAGAAGACAATCAAGCAAGAATAGAAACTAAAATCTCTTACCCAAGTTAAAGATAAGTTCAAAAATAAATTTATAAGTTCAAAAAAACTTTCAATAAGAAGAATTAAAATTAGAGGAGTGGATATTCCAAGGGTTAGTTCAAGAATTAGAATGCCAAGTTCAATAGTGGTTTAGGGAACATGAAACCTAGTGATGGTTTCAAGGATGGTTTCAAAGGAAACCAATAGTCTGAGAGGAAAGGACAAGTTGGAGGATGGCTCATTTATGGAGGTGGCCATTTTTCTTGAGAATGTCCTCAAGATAAATTGGAACAAGGGTTCAAACTCTTAGCAAGGTACATTATAGCAATGGATTCATGTAGTTGTTGATAATCAAACCTCACCCATAGAACTGTAAAGTATTTTTTTTAACCATCCAGTTTCTTTTTTGATTGATAAAAAAACTATAGAATGTTTTATTAATCTTAGAATGATCAATAAAATATCTATAAAGGTTAAAGTAAAGGCAAATGCATGGTCGATATAATATGGAAATGAGTCAAAGGTCAAAGTTGACAAGTGTCTAGTCAAAGTAGAGATTAGATTGCATAAGTTCACAATAGTATTAGATATTTATGCATCATTATTGGGATCATATATTGTGATCCTAGGAGTAAATTAGTTTTTGAATCATAAATCCAAGGTTGATTATTTTTTAAAGAAGGTTGAGTGTCAAGATGATTTCAAAATCAGATACAACTTTAGGGTGAGAGAAGGGAGTTGAAGCAAAGGTATATTTTTACAATATAACTCAAAAAAGCTCAAAATAAGGGATTATAGGCATTTATCATTAAGATAAATAATATGAAAGAATCTAAATAACCATTTATCAAAGATTATCTTTTTCTAAGAAACTTCCATGATCTGTTTCCAGAAGAATTACTAGGATTGCCACCTAAACATGAGTTTAATTTCTCAATTGATATCATACCTATATCAAAACTACAGTCTAATGTGTTGTATAGGATGATAAATAATAAATTGGTTGAGATAAATGCGCAAATATATGATTTATTATCGAAAAGGATGATTTGACCAAGTGTGTCACTAGGGGGTGCTCCAGTTGTCTTCGTAAATAAGAAGGATAGAACTCTACACTTGTGTATAGACTATATGATGTTAAATAAAAAAACAATCAAGAACATATATCTGTTACCATGCATTGATGATCTATTTGATCAAATATAAGGGGATATAGTCTTTTCTAAGATTGATCTTAGAGCAAGGTATCAGTAATTGAGGATCTATGAAGAGGATATTCTAAAAATAGCATTGAGGACTCGATATGGTTACTACAAGTTTATAACATTACTATTTGGATTTAAAAATGTTCTAATAGCATTTATGAATCTTATGAATAGTGTTTTTAGAGATTACCTAGATCATTTTGTGTTGATATTTCTTAATGACATCCTCATTTGCTCCAAGGAAGAGGAAGAGCACTTAAAGCATCTAGAATTGGTTTTGCAATGTTTATAGAATCATAGATTATATGGTAAATTATCTAAGTGTGCATTTTTCCAAAAGAAAGTGTAGTATCTAGGACTTATTATCTCTATGGATGGTATTTCAATAGATCCAACAAATATAAGAGCCATAAAAGAGTGGTCAACACCAAATAATATGCATGAGGTAAGGAGTTTCATGGGATTAGCAAGCTATTATAAGAAATTCATTTTGAATTTATCTAAGATAGCTAATCCAATTACCTCTCTTCAGTGGATGAATCAGAGTTTCATCTAGTTAGATAAGTGTGACATTTCCTTTTAAGAACTGAAAAAGAGGCTTACTTTAACACCAGTGCTAAGAGTTCTCGATCTTAATCATTAATTCTTAGTGATCATCGATACATCTAAGGATGGACTTGAAAGATTTATTATGTAAAATGGTTCAGTGGTAGCCTATGAGTCTAGAAAACTTAAGCCATATGATGTGAATTATGCCCCTCATGACCTAGAACTTATAGTAATTGTGCATGTTTTGAAATTTTAGAGGCATTATCTATTGGGAAAACCATTTGAGCTCAAGATTGATAACTTGGGACTCAAGTACATCTTCATCCAACTGAATTTGAATGCTCATAAAAGATGATGGTTAGAGTTCTTATCTAACTATGATTTCAATATTAACTATATCAAAGGCAAGGAGAATACAGTAGTTGATGCTCTAATCCATAGAAGGTACATAGTAGTTTTGGATAGTATTAAGAGTACTTTTAGAGATCAAGTGATCAAATTATTGCCAAGAGATAAATTTTATGATCAGGTTAGGAAAGCATTATCTGAGAATGCTCAAAATCTTAGGTATAAGGGATTCAAGTTAGAGAATGATGGTATTTTGTGGCATAATAGTAAGATGTATGTACCTGATAGGGAGTATTTGAGGAGCATAGTGCTAAAGAAACTACACAACCCTATATTCAAGACATCCAAGAGTAGCTAAGCTCATGGTTGAGCTTAGACCACTCTATTTTTGGAAAGAAATCAAGAGAGATGTAGTGGATTTTGTGTCTCATTATCTAGAATGTCAGCATGTGAAAGTTAAACATGTGAATCTACTTGGATTGTTGTATCCACATGACATACCAAAATGGAAGTGGAATGTGATCAATTTGAACTTTGTCTAAGGTTTACCATTATCATGAAACATGCATGACATGATCTTGGTTTTAGTTGACAAACTAACTAAGTTAACTCACTCTATAATGGGAAACTTAATAGATGATGCACCTATGCTTGTGAAAAGATTTATGAAGGAAATGTATGAATTTCATGGATTTCTATAGATGATCATTTCAAATTGAGATCTGAGGATGACTTATAAGTTTTGGTTGACTCTGAATTTAGCTCTGGGTACTCAATTAAACTTCAACACTATATATCACCCATAAACTAATGGACAAACTAATTGAACTAACCAAATTTTAAAAGATCTCCTTCATATGTATTGCATAGATCAGTAATACAAGTGGAACTCCATTGATTGAATTTGCTTATAGCAACTCATACCAATCAACATTAAAGATGGATCCATTTGAGGCATTTTATGGAAGTAGGTTTAGAACACCAATTAGTTGGGATAGGTTAGAAGACAAGGTAATATTTGGACCTAAGATGCTTTCATAAATGGAAGAGTAAATCAAAATAATTAGGTAGAGGTTGTTCGATGCCAACAATAGACATAAAAGTTATGTTGATTTGAAAAGAACAACTAGGCAGTTTTCTATAGGTGATAAAGTATTTTTGTAGGTTAAACCATAAAAAAGCATAATAAAATTCAAGAAGTTAGTGAAACTTTCACCAAAATATGTGGGACCCTTCGAGGTTTTGGAAGTGGTCAACCCTGTAGTGTATAGGATTGTAGTTCCACTAACTCTATATTTTTTTCATAATGTCTTCAATGTGTCTTATCTTAAAAAGTATATTGTTGATCATTCACATGTATTAGATTGGAATTTTTTGTAGATTTAGACCCTATAGTGGTCATGGTAGAACCAATCAGAGTAATTGACACTCACAAACTTCATTTATATAATAGAAAAGCGTCATAGTGTAAGGTCTTGTGGGACCAATGCTATGAGGATGGTGCCACTTGGGAGGACTATGATGAGTTTTATAGGTTATTTCTACATTTTTTAATTTGTTGAATAATGTTTTTAATTCATAACTTGTGTTTGAATAAATGTCATCGAGATGATGACCAACTTTAAGGGAGAAGAATGTCACATCTTGATTTCTCTCTAAGCTAAATAACCTTTTTGATCCATGGATTATTATGGATGAATAGCTGATTAACTACTATTTGATAAAACTTGATGACATATGTTGGTTATGAGATAGTTGTGTTGCTTAATTTACATGATTAGTTGTTATGAGTCAGAAGTACTTTTATATTTTGTATATTGTGCTCATGTTTATACAAAATTATTTTATAGATATAATGATGTTTATGGCTAACCCCCTTCATTTTCATGAGGTGGATGCAAGACAAACTCTTCCCTTAGATCATGATAGAGGGAGAGCATCATCAGAGAGGGTGGTTTAGATGGAGTCATTGGGGGATGATAGAGAATGAATTTGAAAACCTTTGCATACACCACTTAATATATCATTTTTCATAATTAATCATTTGACATAGATAGTGAAGCATGTTTTGTATACTTTTCTTTCAGGTGACTGTTGATATGCTTCTGGTATAATCTTGATTATTGATTATGATCGTGTTGATTGTTTGAGTGTTTTCACTAGTTTTGTGATCATACTAGTTTATCTTATGTAATGCAATTATCTAGCTGAATGAATGAATTCGGTTATGTTTTAGTTATCTTACTGCCTTGATAAGTATGGTTGCATAGTACAATGATATGATGTTTTAATGGGTTTCATTATTGTTATTTGATTTAGAAGATTTAAAATAATAATAATTAAATATTAGTATATATTCTAAATCTATATGTCAAAGGATATAAACAAAAATGCTTTTAAATATCTTTATATTCAATTAACTATTGACTCAATATTTGATTCATATATATATATATATATATATATGCATTATTTTTAATTGTTAAAAGATTTTAGTAAATCATTGTATTTACTATGTATGTTAGTGGATAACATAGTAACATGGAACTATAATCTTTTAATACCCAAGAGTATTGTCATGCAATATAATCATTATTCTATTATAAATAGTCAATGGTCATTGCATGGGAATACATTAGTCATCGATTAGTTGATAGTCTTTGCATGGAATAAACTTGGGGACTATAAGGCTTAGTTGGTTGATGATTGTTTGTTAAGGCATTGTCATGCAGATTTTATAAATAATATACTATGATTATTTAGAGATTCAAGAGAAGCATCAAGATGATTAGGGTTACTAATCATCCATTGACTTTGCTTAATCATCATTTGAAGTAAAATATGGAGGTTACTGTGTTTTCATGGTAACAGAGTATGAAAATTTGTTGAGCAATTTTTGCATGCATTTATACAGTTAGTTGAAGTGGTTGTTAATGATGTAGAGTAAGATAATGAAAAAGAATAAAAAGAATACAGTATGGGTTATGGATGAAATGGTACACAACATAGAGGAGAGAGTTCAAAAAGAGTATAAGGTGATAATCTAAAGGAAAGAAAAATGAATTCATACAGATTCTTTGTCATTCATAGGTAGGTTTTGTATTTAGTTTCCTATGTGAACTAATGAATGGGTTTTCAAATTAAATTTGGGTTACTGGTTTTTTTGTGCTTGAATGTAGAGATGAATGGGTGGTATATGGATCCCAATGGAAGGATCATCCTCTAGAGAACCCCACATTTGACTCAAGGTAACTTGAGGGTTTTTTTGGTAAAGCCATATAATTGTCATAACTATTAAGCTTCTATGAAAACTGGTCTTAAACTCTCTCTTAGTTCAAAAAACTTTGTTCATATATAAGGAGTTATTCTTGATGGGTACTTATGGCTTGGTCTAAATTATTCAAACCAATTGTATATATATTTATTTTGGGTATTTGAGATATGAATTGAAATTCTATATAATAATAGGTTTGATTGTGAATATACCAGTTTGGACTTTAGGTATACAATGAGAAATTCATTATACTAAATGGGTTTATGAACACACACACACACACACACAAAAGTATATATATGGGTAAATTCAATGAGATATATATACATATACTTATGTATGTATATAAATATATTTATATATGTATACCTTAACTTGATTTAGAGGGCTTTTTTAGATGATTGTGTACTTATACATTTATATGTATGTCCCTGTATTTTGATTGTGTACATATACATTTATATATAAATTATCAAGCTTTAATAGATGATAGTATGTAATAAATTCTAATGTTATCTGTATAGGTGAATTGGAGATTTGGTTTTCATTTGGGTTATGTTGGTTTTAGTATTATATATATATATATATATGCAAGAAAGAAGTAAAATTTATACTCTCAATTAATTGATAAATCCTTATATTATGCATACTTTGGGGAACTTTTGGTTTAGTCTTATTATGAAGTGGGGATGGGTTGATAAAATGATAGTAGATGTACACTCAGCCTTATGCAGGGTTAGATACTCAATTTTATCAAATCGATATGGTTGAATTAAGTTTTAAATTTTGTTCATAATATGTATGGATTACACATAAAATTGGATACATATTATGTCATTTGGATTTATCTTAAATTGTAAAATATTTTTGCTCAGTCAATAGAGGAATTGACACATGGGTTTAAATTGAATAATTGTATAGTTTATCTGATAAATCTCTATTATTGTTTTATTAAACATGATTGTGCATAAACACCTTATACTTGAACTAGATTTCTATACAAATTTGTAACCTGATTGGGTATAGTCGGCTAAGTGTTTAAATTTAGTTGAAGTGTCAATTTTTTATCGATTATGTTGATTTAAAATAAATTGGTAAAATGATACTATGTATGAAATTTTTCATGTTTCATAAAAATAAGTATATGAATTTCATTTCATTTATGATAGAATTATAGGACTATTTAAATAGATGGATACATATAAATTAAGTATGCAAAATACTCTAAGTTATTCCATAGTGGATGTCATCTTAAGAGTATATTACATACAAAATGGTAGTTGTTTGATACCAATTGCATACAAAATGATATTTGTTCGGTACTGTAATGGTATTCAAATATTATCAAAAGTACACACACACACACACACACACACACACACACACACACACACACACACACGTGTGTGTGTATACATGCATGCATACATATGTGTGTGTGTGTGTGTGTGTGTGTGTGTGTGTGTGTGTGTGTGTGTGTGTGTGTGTGTGTAAAAACATACAGTTGAAGTCTGTATTAAATCAAATTGATTATACCATTTACATATACATGTATTTTAATATACTCAGTTGTGTTGTGCATTATTACCATGTGGTGTGTAAATGAATGCTTGTATGTATATTCTAATGTTTGGATAAAAAACATTAAGATAATATATTTAAGAGATTATAAATAAAACATTTATGATGTTTTAGACTGGTTGTTGTTATATGTGGAATGTGAATAATTTATTTAGCTAGGGTTATAATATTATTTCATGGAGAAATAATATTATGAATTGATTAATGATTAAAGCAACTGACGGTCTAGATAAACATTATCTAGATGTGTGTTATATTGAGGACTATTTTTAGTTTTTGTTTATTATTGTAATAAACTAGATGTATGGATTCAATTCACTTCATTTGATGGACTAAATGAATGTTTGTGATATTCATGTACTTAAAATAATTTTAATTAGTTAAAGTTAAATATTCTAAATGGATCTATTGGTTTTTATATTATTTTACTAAATCTTGCATTCATGACCAATATTAAGTAATGGGTGGATTCCACTGGCTTAATTAGCACCATCAATGCAAGGTAAGGTGTAATCCGATCAAGTGGTGTGTATGAATTTTACTGATCATAAAAATCATTTATTATTGAAAACTTTGGACAAAGTAATGTTTGATAAATATTATCATTTCATATGTTGATATAGTTTTCATATTTGTGCAATATCATATTAGAATGGATTTATTTATGGTACACATTATGCATTATATATCTTCAACATACAAGTTCTTATTTGTTACTCTATATTCTCACATAATCATTATCTACCCATCCATGAAAGGAGGGTCATCCTCTTTTTTGGGAGATAGTGTGGGGGATCTATGGTTTATGGTTAGTGTGGAAAAGCACTTGGATGATGCTCTCCCTCTTAACTGAAGTATTATACTTGAGACTACACTCGAGATTACATATTGATACTTGAGTCATGGAGACTCTACTCAGAGGAGCTTTGTATCATGTTTTATCATTTGAGATATTTTTATATGTATTGTTGAAAACTATAACATTTATACATTATACTTTTACAATAGTGACTAAATTTTTATTTATTCATTTATGATAAGATGCAATAGTTATTATTATTTTAGTAATGTTCATGATTTTTATATCTATTCATGGTGATCCTTAGCTAAGTGTATTAGCTGCAAACCTTTTTGGTTAACTAAATTAATACAGTTAGTTAATGATCACTAGTTAGGTTTCTCATGGGAAAATATATATTTTGAATATAAGTAATTAATTTTAAAAAAAATCTATATTCTGGTAAAACCCAGTGGGGTTGTTAAGAGCACCAAGACATATTACAAACTGATGCATCAACTTGAAACATAGGATACAATATTTGATAGAGGCCAACATCATTGATGTGGGCACACCAAAAAGGTACCTAAGGTCCAAAAAATATAAGCTAATGCATTGAAAATACTTTAAGATCCATTTCCAAAACATACATCTAATGGGAGAGGGGGCAATTTAGGTGTTCATTATATGTATCAGACACATCCACCACTAGAATCATATCACACTACTATATAGGATGCACACCCCCTGTATAATATCATTGATGTGTATCATACTATAGTGTTATCTAAACCACTCATCACTTCATTATAATAGGATGTTGTCAATGACAATTTAGATTTATATGCACTCTTTGTATGAGCTCACATTGATCATCATCCTATTTAGAGTGTTATGGTTAATAATGGGTCAATTATTAACATGTGCATTATCATAATTTTATGGCATTTGGGTTATTCAAATCAAGACATTTCTCTTAATATAATTATATATGGTTTTAGTGGTCATGTTTAGAGTTTTATTAAGTAAATTATACTTCCACTATAGGTTGGACCAACACATGTGGCCACTATATTCTTAGTAGTACCTAGTGTAGGCACATTTGAAATGTTATTGGGTAGGGCATGGATATAGATTCTATGATCCATTCCATCAACCATGCATAAATGCCTTGAGTATATACATGTTAATCATGTGGTCATAATTGAGGGTCTTTCATATGAGTATATTTTACCTATCCCATAATAAATTATACCATAGCTACCAATTACAATCCTGAGCACAGTTCCCATTAGTACACCACATAGTTCAGTCGATCCACTAGTACAAGTGAGGTATACTCCTAAAGTGTTACCATATATACATATTTTCCCATAGAAACCCTTATTAAATACACCCCTATATTATAGATATGTTTTAGATCTAGAAGGCCTTCCTCTACCCCTTTCCTTCTAAGATAAGTGTTCTTGTGTTCCTAGGGTTCTCGGCATAGGGCATCCATGCCAACTATAGCATCTTCTACCAGATGGGTCCCTAAGACCCCTATAGATTAAAAGACACTTATTAGCACCACTTCACATATAGTAGTAGCTATAGATCACTTAGTATAGTAGGTTATGGGACCTTAGTTACCTTTTCACACATCAGACATGATTAGTGTTCCTTTATTCGACACAAGGCACATTGATAATGATTCTCCAATGAGACTTATTAGTTAGTATATTCCTTCCTTATTGTACATAGTTTGCTTATTTCTTGATCCTTGTATATAGTTTAATTTTCATGTTACTTTCACATAGATTATATCTAAAAAACACTAAAATATTCAAATATTTACTCATAAAATGAAAATTATAGATTGTATGAATTGTCATGTTTACACTTTTTATATTTTACAAACACTACATATGTTATCTACCTTAATATAATCATTTTTTATTATACATACATGTTTCACTTGTTCTTTTCAAGTGTTCTCAAATACTTAAAGGACCTATGTCCACTACACATATCCAATTTGTTACTATCTACACACTAGGGGAATATACATAGATTCCTCATTTGATACATTCACCCATTTGGGGGCATCCTATACACAATTCTAATTTCTAGGTTACATCTTTCTAAACTCTATATCATAGATTTAACATTGTTATATCTTGATATTGATCATCCTACACTACTCAGATTCATTATTGACTACTACTTTAGACTCAGTTTAAGTACATATTTTCTCTTATACAGACTTGTACCACATGTTCATGCATACTTTAATTTCTAAATTTATTAGTTTAAACTTGATTGTGTCTCTATATTTTTATATCTATTCAAGGTCATTTGAATATTCCATTACTTTGTGGCTCTATGCCACTTCTTTTCATTATATGTATGCTTTGGACATGTGCCCATGTCCTTGTGTGTGCCTTCCTTATTTTGTATGTGAACATTTGAACATGTATTTCCATGTGGTTTTACACCAACTTCCATGTTATTTGTGTATGTGACATTTTAGTATGTCCTTGTATGTCTTGCTTTCTCTAGTCTAGTGACATGTGCCCATGTCCCTTGTATTGTGTCCCCTTGGTCTACTTTACATTCCTCATGTGTTTTGTACGTATAATTTCATGTATGCATCATGGCCATGACACTTGTCTCTTGCTTATTACACACTTCATTTTTATATGCCATGCGGGACCTTATGCATCTCCCCTTCTTCCTTAGGTGCCATGATGGACATCACGCCCCATCCCCCTAGGTAGCTACTCAATTATTACTTAGTTTTTTTGTTCATATATATTCTTATATCTATCTTGATAGCCTTATGAATGCTAGATATAACATAAATCATATATTAAAAACTTATGATCAAACTATTTTACATTCTAATGTTATGTGTACACATTATATTAGTTTATTATGTAGGTATCATATACGCTCTGGTTAACAAACATTTTGTAAATTTTTTTATTTTGAGTTTAGTTCTTACACAGGTTCAATAACTCCCCTCAAAATAGAGGTTTTTCATAGAGGTCGAGCTATCTAAATGCACTCAAAGTATAGTTTTTAGCACATAGGCATAGAATACAAAAATAAATTTTAGGAAAACATAGTGGGAAATAGTCACACAGAGACCAATTTTAGATGCACAAAAATTAGTAAAGTGGGACATTAACATCTAAATTGGGACACTAGTGCCACCAACATTAATATCTAATATATGGCACTACTATCTAGTAGCCTTAGTTTTAATAAATTCTAGATTGGTTAGAAAAGTACATTAGGTACAGTCTAAGTTTACATAGGTTTAATTACAAATTACTAGTTTTGACTTTGTTTAACACAGATGCATACTAATTTTCTCAAATTAGAGGCATCATGTATTGCATGATCGTTATTGTTTTAGTTTAGATACTAAAATACAAATTATTACAAATCAACCCAGAATCCATACACTCAGATATCAAATTTAGGGGCATGTGCATGACACATTATTTCTCTATGCTCACTTATGTACCAGTTGATTAGATGGAATGGAAAAATTCATGGCATTATGTATGTTATAAACACTAGACACCATGTTCCAATTACACACCAAATTGATGCCTTACTTTGTCTACAGTGGTTGGCATTCCTGAGTGGCCCAAAGTTGCCTAATATTCCTGAGTGGCCTAGAACCATTTTATACTATTTCAGTTATTTCACATAGTTTCAGTTTAAATTCATCTACTATAAATGGGTAGGTAATGATGGTGTCATAGTCTACTTGAGTTTTTGGGCCACTTACATGAGAGGTTTGGACCCACCATCAATCTAATCCAAGTTATTCATAAGTCATGATCCACTAAGTAGCGGTGGGAAATGATGGATTCAAAACCATATTGAGTTCTTGAGCCACCCATACATGGGGATTGATCAATCCATCAGCTCAATCCAAGTTATTTACTGATTGAGCACTATCTACACACATGCACATAGGTTGTCACCAAGTTTATGTATTAGTTTACAAATCCAATGAGGTGTATTCATTCATTTCGTCTCTCTTATCCCTTTAATTAGTTTTATCTTTTCTTTTGATATCTCTTAAGTAAGTAATTATCTATGCACATTTCATTTATAAGACACATAATGGATCATACTTCCCATACTCAAATCTATATTCATGGGCTTTGCCTCTTAGGTAAGTCTATGTACACTTCATTTTCATTTATCCTAGTAATTTCACTTTGTTGTATATATAGAATAAAGGGGGGATGTAATCATCTAAAAATGACACTTGAGTTTTAAGAGTGTTATTTGAGACCACCCATCCCTATATTAGACATAGACCTATCTTAGGGCCTATTTAGACACTTATCCATCTTTTGTGTAGGCCAAATGTATCCGTAAACATCCCTAAAATAGTCTCAAACCCTCACTTTATCATCTTGGACCCTAGTGCCTCAAGTTCTACCAACTAAACACTAACGCCATAATTTGGACAGTAACACCAATGGGGCTAGTGTCCTAGTTTGGACACTATTATCTTTTTCCCATATTTGTATATCAATGGATATATTTTCAAAACAACAACCACCTAGGGTTAGCCTATACCTATTTTAAGACCCACATAAGCACTAGAATTATATATATATATATATATATATATATATATATATATATATATATATAAGACCATTATTGACTAGATGGAAATTAGATGCAAATACTACAAACTAGCTCAAAACAAATTATGCATAATCAATGTTATCAATCCCTATTCTACACTACTTCTACATATAGTCATCTACAACCATTCTAAGCTCAAAATACATAGATTTATAGTCTCAATCTCCACTCAAACCAACATTCATACCATATTCACTTACACTTGCACTAGCACTTAGGTGGAGAGAACTACATCAAGCTTGATTCGTCCTCAGAGTATCAATATGTAGGTAACTCTCATCATAAGAGGGTGTTGATGACGTCCAGCCTACTCCACTAACATCACACTTTGATAATTGTGCCAACTAGATGTCCTAACAATAGGGAGGTTTAGGGTTTATATACAAAATCAATCAAAATATTTCACTTATAGGGAATCAAAACTCATACGCATAAGAATAGGCTTGGTAAACTCAGACACAAGTGCACCTAAAATCTCAGAACAATTTTGAATAGAGGATACTAGAGCTAAAATAATGACACTAATGCCATTATCACTACTATCTAATTAGGGCACTACTATCTAGAAAGGGTTTTGACATGTGTATCCTCTTAATGACACTTAGATTAGCTCCTATCCCAATTTATAGCCTCTACATCTTTCATCTCAGTCAGTTTCCAGATAAGTACTTGTTTACATCATTTATTTCTATTTTTAGAAAGCTCAAAGTAGGTCAATTAAATTACAAATAAGTGGTTGTATTTATTCCATATTTCTATTTTGATTTACTATACTCAGACCCTTTAATAACCTAGGGCTTAAACTCCATAACACTAAACATCTAAATCAATAATGCCTCAAATTAATAAAGAGAAACAACTTGTAGAGGATAATTTTTTAAATATTGAAAAACCAACAAAATTTATTGCTCCTTCACATATTCATTTTAAAATAATTACAACCAGAGAATTCAGATAAATCAAATCAAATAAACTATCCAATACAAAAAAAAAGAGTAAGACAAAAGAAAGGTCAAGCCAACATTAACACACATTAACCCATTCTAAATTTTGAGAACATAGAATAAATAGGTGGCAAAGAAACAAGTGATTTTGACTTAGCATATGCATCCTTTGAACCATCTGAAATATAATTTACATCAAATCAAATAATGCAATGCAATACTCAACATAGGGTATAACAATCACAAAGAGATAAAAAAGTGTATGATCAATCAACATTCTATACCAACTACAAACAAAGTGTCAAATCATACACTGATCACATACATTATATAAATTTTAAATTTTAAATCAAGATAAATATTGTGCTTCCAAAATTACAACCTACAATGATTATTATGTAACTATTTTCATTTATTAGTGATCAACAAGGTGTAACATAGGATTAAATGCATACATCTTATGAAAATTTCCTTATACTATACTAGTGATTACTTTAATTTTCTTGAATATGTTTTCAATGCACCTAGTCATCTACTTGAGAATGTTACCACATATTTAGGCTTTCACTGTATATGACATTTCTAGACTTATGACACATACATATTTGAAGTAACATATTAGATTTATCCTCATCATTCACAATGATTCTCTTACTCATGATTTAGGGTTTCTTTATTTATTTCATGCTAATTTAACACTTACTCTATCACATTTACACATTAATGATTACACTTTGAGTGATACATATACACTATTAATACATTAATCTAATTATTAGTTGATACATCATTATATATAACTTCTTATGAGAATGCAATATTGAATTTCAAAAATACAAAAAACATAAAAAAAACATAAAAGACATAGACACACACACCCATTTATCTTAGTCATATTATGTATAACCTATTGTATTTATCTTAAAAGTTTTTATACATTCATATTTCCAGCATATACTTTGAGTAGTGATGTGCAAGATATTCAAGTTTTGTATGGTTATGGACTCATTTCAAACCTTACTTATGTGGAAATTTTTACATGCTAGCAATTATTAGAAGGTGACATTTTCTAGATTTTATCTCTATTTACTATTTGTAGACACTCATATTTGGTATTATGCACTTGAATATGTAAGATTTTACCATATTTTAGTATACATGATGTGTGTGCACATAATTTACTCTTTGTCACACTCTCCCCAAACCATTCTCTTATCTATGGGTCTAGCGTTATCAAATTTTCATTAATGATACACAATATTTCCCTAGACTCTACCTCAATAACTTATTATTGAACTCAAACTGTCTCTTAATCTTAGATAATTATTTTCTTATTTCTAGATAGTTTTAACCACAGTCAGATGAATCCAATTATTATATTTGTTTGCCTTGGTAAAATTCATGTGTTCCTTTTAATGGCTATTTTACCATATTTAAGCCCTTCACATGGGTCGACTCATACATTTCACATGTCAATTTGGAGGGAAATTACCCAAAACATCATATATATAAGAAAATATAGTCTAAGCTTATTCCTATCTATCACTTATGTATAAATTACCTATCTATCACTTGAAAACATCTACATATTGAGATAAACTACCCTAAAGCTTCCAAATTTGGAACATCTCAAAGGAACAAGCCCTAAGATAAGTCTGAATACAATTACAAAGTCAAAATCATAGGTTTTCTAGTGTTGAAATACATACATAGTATTACATAGCATGCTAGTATTACATTTATTGCACACACTTATCTAGGTAGGATAATTATATGCAATTTGATCCCTCTTCATAGTATTGGAAAGTAAGTAGCACTTAGACACCAACAAGAGGTGCTTGAGGTCAAATCAAACCATCTTTTCTAAACCATTTTTTTAGTTCACATTCTTTTAAAGTGTGAAAACTAGGGTTTGAGGGAAAGAGAAGGAAAATAAATTTCTTGATGCATTTTCCAAATAAATATGAATACATAGGATCTATTTAAAAGCATAGTCACAATGATCAGAGCTATCATAGATTTGCATAAGTCTCTAGGATAGATCTAACTGAGCATAGATGACTTTGGTTACCAAAGGCATCCATATAACACTAGATTCATCCCAACATGTTTTACAAGTTTTATCCTAATTTTAATAAACATGGATCCCCTATAGACCCTTTTTGACAAATGCCCACTATAAAGACCTACACAAATCCTAAACTAGTTAAATACCCTATCTTTTAGGTCATTTCCATAAATATTAAATTATAGTAAATTATTTATACTCAATTTATATAATTAGAATTTCTTAAGTTAGACATATATTATATAATTTGATTAGACTCAATATTTTGGATTATTTAGATCACCAAAGCCAAAATTAGTTAAAACATACTAGTGAACCCGATCTTTGTCCTAAATATAGAAAACCATATATTCCTTAGGGTTTACTTCTACTATCCTAGGGTTTTAGATTTTTTTATTTTCATTTGATTGTAAGATTTGATTTATGATTTCCCCTCATATGTGGTATTTTTATTTAAGGGTTTCAATCATTAAAACCCTAAGTTTCATTGTTATTCCTCTAGTCACACAAAAACCCTAGGTTTCCTTTAGGGTTTTTCATTATACCTTCTTAGGTTTTAAATTTTTAGTATTAAGTTTTTAGATATGATTTCTAATTTACCATTACTCATGTAAACACATCATGACTATAATGGATATACATAATTCATACTTTATAATTCAAAGTATGATAATTATAATGACATGTTACTTTCTTGAATTATATAATATCTTTCACAATCATGTAATGAAATGGGTTAAACTTATGTGCAATAAAACTAAGGCTGAAATTAATAATGAAGAATATTTATCTCTTATTATGATCTATTATTATTTTAATATTCAATCTAATATGCTTTCAGTTATAAATAGACATCATAGGGTATGCATGGCTCATTTTGTTCCTCCTCCCCCTAGACCTCAACATCATATTATTTATAATCCCGCTATCATTATTTTCCAAAGGATTATATTGTATTTTGAATTCTATGATATTACAACCAAAAGAGGTAGGGTGTCTGACCATGCACCATAAAATGGAAGTAGTAAGAATGTTCTTCCTCATCCCCTTCCACCTCCCACATTGTAACCTAATTAAACTAAAGGTTCTGATATCATTGATCAAATCAAGAATACTTAGGCTAAAATTTCCATCTTATAGATATTAAAGAGATCAACTATTTACAATTATATATTATATGTTACATTATATGACACAACTATAATAAATGACATAGTACTAGCCTACTTTTCATTTGTTCTTAACACATTGTAGAGTAATGAAGACATCAACTCTTTTTAAAATAAAGAGTTTCCTATTTAGTACACTATAAATCAGCATCTCCCTTTATTCATTTAATTCAAATTAAAAAATATGGGATTCAAGTGTGTCTTGATAGATAATAGATCAAGACTGAATATATGCAACATAACATTTCTAAGGCATTGGATGTCAATATGTACTATATCCTAAAATCAAATAATAACATCAAAGGCTTCTACAATGTTCCTTGCCAAATATTAGGATCAATTAATCTAGTTATCATAGTAGGCCCCAAGACACTATCTATTGTGTTTCACATGATGCCTAACCACTTACATTATAACATAAATTTAGGTAGACCATATATACATGAAATGTAATTTGTACTATCCACTTTGAATTAATGCATCTTTTTTTTCATAAAGGATGTTTATACACATGTGATAATTAAACTTTCAAATATGGTAAAGTAATAGAACCTAGTGATGGATATATCCATAATATGATGATTTTACATTGACTATAGTGCCTCTAACTACAAATAATTCCACCAAATATAATACATACATATGAAATTGGTGAGTCAATAAAATCTAATAAAAAAATCCAACTCTACATGAGTCAAGACAATAAAGGACACACAAGAATAAAAGATACCAAATCTTCAATTAGTAGTCAATTAAAAGGATCCAAATCATGATTTCATGGAATAATATGATAATTATGATGATGTGAATGACATCCCAAAGAACATAGATGTGTATTTTTCTCATCTAAAATTTACACCCATTGGTCCAAGATAATATAGAGATGATTCATATTAGTAAGAAACACGAAAGTGGATAAGGGAAAGGCAACAATTTTACATATTCATAAGGATATAAAAGAAAATATTTTTTAAAATATAAGGTCTGAAAACATTCTTCAAGGATAAATTCTCCACTAAATCATTTTTTTGTAAAATCCAACTTAACTAGAGAGAAAGAGACATAGCACATTCCACAATGCATTAAGGATGTAAACCATGAATGTATGATAGATCCAATAAATAATATAAAGCCCATGGATATAGAATGAACTATAATATTATATATTACTATTGCACAAGATATACCAAGTTATATACTACATATTTTACTTGATTGAATTTTGATGACTCTACCTATGAATCAACATAGAGCTATTGGTATATTGTCAAATCAAGAAGGAAAGTCATTTTATAGTTATCACATAATAATATAAATATGAGATTGATACTTGTGCAAAATTATAAAAAATATTTCGAGTTTAAACATGAAGGTATTATCACAATGACTCAAGTACATAATAAGTGACTAGTAGTGGTTTCCAATAGGACACAAATCTAGACACATAGCATGCAAAGAGTTCAAGCATCCACAATAGGACATCTTGACTATTACAATATACATTAAGGGTAACTCTTAGTGTTATATTTGGATTGGCAATGAATAGGGGCCAAACACATGTATCATTACATTTTTAAAATATTTGGGTTATAACATAAATGAATTAAAAACACAATATATATTATCAAAGATTGATTAGGCATACTACATTATCGATAGCTTGTGGGCCTAAGGTTGTTGATAAAATTATATTTTTGATGTACCATAGTGATTAATTATGGGAAACATTTAGACAACAATGGTTTCATAAGATGTAAGCTATAGTTGAAATTAAAAATAGATACATATCCTTGTTTTATTAAAAACATAAAATCAATATTCCACATGATAGAAACAATGAGTATCGAAAGATAAAATACTGAAAGATAGGTGAAAAAGCATTATGTCACAAGATAGATCATGATTCCTCATACATATTTGAATAAAATGTAATGCACATACATAATATTTGATAAATATAGAAAGGAAATGCAAAGTTGATTGACACATATTGGTACAAAAATAATTATGATGATGGCATGTGTGCATTTAATGGCATACCTATATCTAGAGTTTAGTCTTTATCACTATAGGATCCAACCAAGTTTCCAAACCCATTGGATGACATTTTAGTCCTATAAATTTCACATGATTCATAACTCAGATTTATAAAAAAATAAAAAAATAAAAATATGTGAAAATAAAAAATGAAGACCTATGCATGACATGTGTTACTATTTTACATAATTTATTTATGATTTATCACATAAGGTATATTATAAATCTAGTTTTTTTATGCACATGGATTTCATAGTATACATGAGTGAGATGTATCATATACAATATTTATTTACATTGACATACATATATAAGACATTTATACACCTAAGAGTTATTTGTCTACATTTGGGGCATCTCCATACATCTTACATAGGTTATATATTTCTATGACCATTCCATTGATCAAATTGAGTTGTTTTACAATAATTACACATGGATTTCTCTTATTTAAACTACTTAGAGTTATAATTCTCTATATATTATGTTTTTATAAATGTGATGATTACATACATTGATTATGTTTATTACCCTTGCTTATTCTATGCATGATAGTTGTTGTGTGTTACTTGGTGTGATCCTTAATTATATATGTGAACCTCATTTGGTTTGGATATTTATCTATGACTATGTGTGACATTGGGTGTTCATTGTGTGAATCCTTTTATGTATGAATATTTATTAGTGTGGATCTCACTTTGTGTGTTCATTGTGAGACATTTTTTATATGTGATCCTTACTTTGCCTAACATTGAATATTCATTGTGTGACCCTTTATTCTATTTGAATATGTTTGTTATTATGTGTTTTTATATTATTGCTTATGTGTCATGGGCATGACAATTCTTGTGACTCTATTTACAATGTGTGGATACATCTAGGACTATTTGTTGAGCTTGTAATGTTTTGATCCATATCACAAATTATTCTTCTTGTGTGCAATGCCATGATACATATCATGCATCAACTATGTAGTTATTACTCAATTTATGTGTTCATTTCTATGTTGAATATCCAATGCATAATTCATTGATATATTTATTTTAACATGACACTTGTATACCTTAGGATACATGTTTCATATATGCTTAGATGAAATAATCTTACTATGATGACATAATCATAACATGCTAGCACATTATTTACATCCTTACATATTTTCCTTTATAACATAACGTGTATAAGTCTTTTCTTTTGAGATGAGTAATTCACAAACTACGTACATAGCCTCAAAAAATTGGCATAAATAGTGGTTTATCTTAAAGACAAAAGTAATTTACATTAATATATGTGATATTTGGGAACAAAAAAATAGATTTTTGGCATAGAATATTTAGATTATTATAGGTTTTACGTAGATTATGACAAATTTTGACACGCAATAAAGGCATATTTAAAACACATGTCATATATTTTACATATGATTATAATTGACAGTTCACATATTTTATGATATTAATATGCAATTTATAGGACTCTTTTTACATAGGTTAATAAATTGGAGGCACATGTGCAACATATGTGAAGAGTTTTAAGATATTATGATATTTTGACATAGGTTATATTACTCAAATTACATAAGTTATTATATTAGGGACATAGTCATGATGTATGTGAGGAATTCTAAAAAATTATTTACCTAGGTAATACTCAGTTGTACTCAAATTCTCAAATTGAATCATAAAATCCATCTATAGAAGATGATTCAAAAAATTTAATCAAGTTTGTATATTCTTAGATATGTTGAAACCCATAGTGGGTATCATTATCTAGAATAAAATATAATGAGTAGTGTGGTTGAGGTTATATGTGACTTAAATTTTAAACACTTCTCCATTTACAATGCATTTTGGGGCATATTTAGCTTAACCCATGGTTTTAATACTCATATCTCTAAGGAGCATAATCACCCCATTATTCATTGTCTCCAGAAGATAACTTGGTTCACATGAATATGGGTGTATTCATTCCTTGTTATTTAAATTTAAAATATATGCAATGTTTTCACTTCAAAATTTATAACATAAGTGAAAATTTATTTTTATGTGTTTCATTACAGGTTTTGCATAGAGAAATCATAGCACTCAGCCCTACCTAAACACATCCACCATGGTTACACTTAGGTATCTCCCTCTATACTTTTACTCTATCACTTTTTCTACTAAAATAAAAAGGAGGGAAAAATAGACACTAAAATTTTATATTAGACACATGATAATGTCAATTTTGAACAAGCTTTAATATATATGACTTGTGCACACTAACTAACTCTTACTCACCCTCTTTCCTAACCATTATATTATCTATGGGCCCAAACTTCTTGAATTTACATTACTGATACATAATATTTCCCTAGTATTTGACTAAAAAATTTATTATCATACTGAGACTATCCCCTACTCTCATATCATTATTTCCTACTTTCTCGATGGTTTTGGCCACAATCAGATGGATCTAGATATTGAGGTCATCTTCCTTGGTTGGATTGATCTTCACACCATTTAACAGTTATTTTTTTAGATTAAAATCCTCCATATGGGTCAACCCATACATTTTATATGTTATTTCAAAGGGAAATTATCCAAAGAATCATCTATAGAATAAAATCTAGCCTAAGCCTATTCTTATTTAGCACTCATCTAGAGTGAACATATCTGGAAAATAAATGCACATTGAGAATAACTTTCCTAAATATTCCAAATCTAAAACCCCCAAAGGAACATTTCATAATCTAAGTATAAATACTATTATAAGGTCAAAATAATAGGTTGTTAAAGGATGAAATCCATACACATGATTACACATCATGTTATTATTACACTGAATGCACACACTCGTCTATGTGGGAGAACTACATGTAGTTTGAGCCATATTCAAAGCATTAGAAAGGAGATGCTTATCCACTTAGCAGGAGGTGGTTAAGTTTAGTTCAACCCATTATTCTAACCCATGTTCACATTTGTCTCAAGCATACAACCTAAGGTTTGAGGTAAAGATAAGGAAAATAGAGTTGTTCACACATGTTCAAAGATATCTAAATATACAAAAATTATTTAAAATTATAGGCACAATGATCCCAATTATCACATATTTATGTAGTTATCTTGGATGAATCTATAATATCAAAGATAAATATAGCTTCCATAGGCATACATCAACCACTATACTCATCCCAACATGTTTCAAAATCTATTTCCTAATTTGAATCAACACAAATCCCCTACAAAATTATTTTGATGATTGTACACTATCAAAAAATTGCATAGATTCTAAACAAGCTAGGTACCCTATATTTTAGATCATTTAAATAAATAATATTTTAGTTATACTCTATTATTACACTCATATCTTCTTAAGGTGTGTGTGTGTGTGTGTGTGTGTGTGTGTGTGTGTGTGTGTGTAAATCTAATTCGATTCAATGTTTGTCTTATTTAGACCACCAAATAAAAAATCAATTAAAACACTAAATTGAGTCACTTTGTGTATAGTATATATCTTAAATTTTTCATTACATAGGGTATACATATCCTGATTATTTACATGGATATTAAAATTCATTTATTTTCATATCATTATTACATGGATGAGTACGTTTTATATCACTAGCCTTATGATTAACATTTGTAAATATATTATACCTTGGTATCATACCATCCATATGTTTATGACTAATATTTGGGATTAGTTGATACATATTTATTATAATGTAGTATCATACATCTCTATAAGTTTTTCCTTACATGTGTATTCATCTAAGAGATTGATTAAATTCTTATATCTTCCTTATTTGATACATTGCCACTTTCTTTCTATTTTTCATCAACATTTTTCTAGCCAATTGTTTCATGTTGCTTATTATGTTTCACTATACATGACCCTTTGATTGTTGATCCCATTATTATCACTTGTACTAGATTATCAATGATGACAAAACATTTATTGGGACCTTGGTTACATTATTCATTTGTTATTAATGGAAACCATTAGTTGATTAAAATTCTCCTCATCTTATTCATATAGTTTGTGAGCCTTTCTCCTCTTTTTTCATGTACAACCATGTGCTTTCTTTTTTTACTTTTTAATTCTTATTCTACATGTATTACTAAAAAATAAAAAACATGAATTCATGCATGAATAACATCATAGCCACATTTTTTCCTTATTGATCACATATTTTCCTAAGTAGGCATAGTAGCCATCATTTATATATTATGAGTTTCATCGATCATATCTATTTACATATATTACTATCATAGCATCATACACACACTTTTTATTTATTGATCGCATCTATACAAATATTTTCACATTAGTGAATACTACCCATGGTTTCCATCTTATGAGATTCATTGATCATATAATCATGTATTTTCCTATGGGGACATATTACACACACATGCTGCTTATGTGATCATATTTATACATATAGTTTTCTATGGGGGAATCATACCCAAATATGTTCCTTATTGACATATATTATGTATGTAGTCTATTATATTCCTTTTTACTTATGAGTCTATGTTTCTTTTTAAATTTCTAGATATTATGTTTACCTTGACACAAAATAGGTTATCACTTATGGTATTTCCATTACCATATATTTATAATATTGGGTTCACATTCATTGGGTGGCATGTTATTTCCCTATGTACATATTCATCCTCATTATAGGATATATGGACTTATGGGCCTTGCCACTTATTCTTCCATATCATGTGATCATGGCATACTACTATTATATTATAATTGGGCTTGTTCTACACATGTGCTTTGCTTTATTACATTGATGGGTCCTTATGCCCAACAAAACACTTTACACCTTGGCTCATTATATTCATCATAATTGACATATACATGATTCACATAATCATCAATCTATAGGAAAGATCAAAACTACAAAACATCAAACACAATGTAAAATACAAAATTTTAAAAAAATTGATTTATACATGGTTGGATATTCATCTATGCTAGATAATTTCATATCCTTGATTTACATGTGATTTTCACAATATTTATTAAGTAGGTGCTATGTATATTCACAATTTACTATTAAATTTGGTTATCTGAACACACATGTACATAATACTAAATAGCATTATATCTTCACTCACAAGAGTTACATAGATATATAGTTAATATTACTCCTATAAATAAGTAGTTTGCTTCAAATATTCACCCCACAAATCTCTATACTCACCCACTAAATCTAAACAGATCTTAATAATGTAAGTTGGTTCAATGACCATATAACTTACATTATTTTATTCTCACATATCTATAATCTCACATGTAAATATGAATTCACACAAGTAATTCTAATGTGATTACTAATGATTTATAACATCCCCCTAGTATGAACATGGGAATATGTGTTTTATAGGAATATATGAAGGTAGAGAGGGAACAAATAATCATCAACCTCTCATCGACCATTCATTGATGGCAACACATCAACTGAATCAATGTGGGAACTATGAACATGAATTCTACATATGTTCAGTCTACACTCATGTATATACCAAACAATAGTTCTTAATTAAGTACACAAATTTGGAAAATAAACTATACCACTTATTTCAAAACACATAAATAATTAAAAAAACAATCATGCCACAATAGCAGAAGTGGCCCCATCATTGGTGGCTGATGAGAGGCATTTTTTGGCCTCCTTCCTCCAATGCCTCCAACCTCCAATTTTATTCATTTAATATACATACTCTTCATCATTGAGATTACATGCATGGGTAGTATCCTAATAATTCTCCTTTTATTCATCAATAGCAATGGAATTCTCTTGGAGTTTTTTCTCTAGTAGATCATTTGCCCTCTATCTACAGTTTATATTCACATGACTAGGTTATTTAAAATAGTAAAATATAAATCATGTATTTGAATCGTTTGAAGTAGATCCATGCTTCAAATAAGATTTGAGTCTTATTTTAACATAAAATTTATCTTAATTTTTTAACCATACATCACACTTTCCTGTAAATAAATATACTTAGTTCTATTTTATTCATCTATTAAAGAAGAAATATGATCTTCTAAGCTAGGATTTATTTTACTCATTGTGAAAACCATGTTAGAATAGTTAGCTAGCATGTTATTTAATAATACAGATTTTACATCATCATCATGCACATAAATTTTGATTGTGACTAATTGATTTGAAATGGGATGAAAATTACTAATGTGTTGCATCATTTTATCACCTTCCTCCATCTTGCTTCCAAATAATTTCTACTTCAGAGCCACCATTGTAGTTCCAAATTTTGAGTCAAACAATTTGTTTAATGTCTCCCAAATTACATTAGAGGACTTAGATAAGTGTATATGATAAAAATAAGTATTAGACATCCCCAAACCAATGATTTTTTTATCTTTTTTATCCTTTCTCTCCCATTTTGTTGCTCCATCTGCATTTTTTATTTTTTTTGTTTTTCATTTGATAATATCCTCTAGATCTTTGTTGATTAATAATAATTGGGTTCTTACTTGCCAAGTGTGGAAGTCTTTTCCTATAAATTTTTTGACATGACTTAATTTCTCCATTATGTTCGCCTCCCCCCACCAAAAAAAATTAATAGATAAAAAGGATGTCAAATTATACCAAGAATGTGTCCATTACAAAAGGAATATTTTAACGTTTTGCTAATTACAACATACAATAATTATTTAGACAATAATATTTAATGACAACACATAATAGTTTTATTTTGATTGGCCCATCTCAACATAAAATTATAACTAAAATAACGTATTTGACTCAGCTTAATATATTTACCTATTAATAACATAGAATGCATAACATTGACTATGATTTTAATTAATTTCACAAAGACCATATGAAATTAAATAATTTAAATTTTATAAAATATATTTTTATACAAAATAAAAATATATATAAACAAGTCTAAGAAATTAAATAATAAAAATAATTTGACACAAAATACATGACCTATTTTAATCTGTATCAAACAATTAAAACCAAGATTGACTCTAACAATATTGATAGGTGTATAGGAAGAATTATATGAATATTGCAAGGCACTTACAAGATTAGTAGGCCAAAAAAATTTGATGAAGATTTGATAGACTAAAGATTTAGCATATTGGTAGGCCATCAAAGTTGATAAGCATGAATTTGAGAATGTAAGACAATCTTCATATAATTTTGATGATTCTGATAAATGCATGCATAGTTTAGATCTATTAGAATTACTACAATAAACTTGACAACTTCATGATAACTACTGGCAAGCTACACATTTTGGTAGATCTTCATAGTTTTTCACTTAGTTTTATAAAAATCTTAATCAATATGAATTAATGATGACATAAAGACTATTGGTTTCTTTTTTAGCTTTAAAATTTGTAATAAAAACTTAATTCTACTACATTGCTCCCAATAAAGCCTTACACTCTGATACCAAATATTAGTTTTGGTAGAGCCAAACACACAAGTACATAACAATAAAGATCATTATATCTTCATTCATAGGAGTTACACACACACACACAAATGTATATATATATATATATATATATATATATATATATATATATATATATATATATATATATATATATATATATATATATATATATATATATATATGATATTAATCCTATAAACAAGGAGTTTGTTTTAACTACTCACCCCACAATCTCTCTACTCACCCACTAAATATAAACAAATCCTAATAATGTAAGTTGGTTCAATGACCATATAACTTACATTAATTTATTCTCACATATTTATAATCTCCCATATAAATATTAATTCATTTAAATTATTCTAATGTGAGTACTAATGATTTTTTAATAGTTACATGATATTGTACTACACACTGTTTACCCACATCTTCAAGGGGCATTCATTAATAACATGTCCTATCTTGGGGAATTTCCATATAACATATTTTTCATAGTGATATTTCCTTACTTTTCCTTTATCATATTGAGCCAAAATACATTGGTTACTACATTGCATGTTAGTACCTAGATCATATATATCACATGGATATCTTTATTACGGTTATTACATGGTTAAATTGACTATTGTGTGTGAATGCTTACTTTATTTTGCATGTGTTTTATTTTTTGTGTGTCCTTGTCTATATAGGATCCACTTGTCACCATGTTTTTTGAATCTTGTCTGTGTGTGTTATCTCACTAACTTTTCTAGTCACTAACTTGTGTGTGTTCATTAACTTGTGTGGAGAATTTATTTATTCATTTATTGTAACCATGATGTTCATCATACATATTCTCTATTATTATATCCATGATTTCTATCATGAATGTCATTATAATTTATTGGTTCCTACATCTTCATGGTTTCTACCATGAATTTATGGGGACATACTATTTGTGTATGTTATCATTGCTTTATTTACCTTGAGTGGGGGCATGTTACATCACTTTTGGGACATACTAATTGTTCCTATATTGCTTTTCCTTTGAATACATTATTCCATTTTGTGTTTTGCTTGATATGAGACTATTTTTACTACACTATATTTTCACTAATTTATGATACATTGGGGGAATGACTAGATGTCAATTCAGTTATACTAAAAATAAAACATAGGGAATATATATTTTCAAAATTTTAATATTTTAGGTTATTTATGTTTTAGATATATTATTTTTCTAACCTATGAGGCACTTAAAACTATATTTTGAGATGAGTGATTGTAACATAAGTCTTCATCCCTCACCTCAAAAGGGGAGCATATATTAAGGCATATTTTTAAAAAATTCAAATTTGAGAAAACTTGAGAGAATCTGATTAAACTTTAAAAAAATTATCTACTTCGTTGATCAAGAAGTGGATCAGGGCCTAGTGACTCCCATAGAAGTGTTATCTATGTTTCAACATTTATCAAAAGTCTAGATTGAGAAGTATCTATTGTGACATCTGGAGTAAAAATTCAACCAAGAGTATTTGTTTTTATGATTTATTTTCAAAATTTAAATATTTAAAATTCAAAATTAAAACTTCAAATATTTTTCATGTGTATTGACTACTTATATTAATATCACTTTTTTCAAGAACATAAAAAAATATGTGAATGGGAGTTTAGATTGAGTATAAATTAAAAACCCCTCGACTTTCCCCTATGTAAGTGATGGCACATGTTTCAAACTATTCATATTTATAATTTGATTAATTAATGCATTCACTCACTCTCACATACCAAATTCAAAGTGGGGGCATTATGTATACACCTAAATTTGGTACAAGACCATTTTCCCTTACTATGTCTTATTCCCAATTTATAATATATAACATACTTATGTATATCATTGTATCTCTAACACTCTCTGACCTGAAATTAGTCTCCATTTATCCATTGAACCTTAAATTAACTTGACATATTTGAAATAAATATCATCTATTATCATGTTCATCATCAATATTTGAGCCTATATTTACTCTAATTTATATTCATGCCATGGGTGTACTCGTGCCCTGTGTAAGTCTATCTATTTTGCCTTTGTGGGTCCTTTATCACATTGTCACTAGTCACATGCCTTTAAATTTTCTATTTATCATTTCAAATGTCAGCTAATGTACCACATTTTATTCTATAATTGAACATATATGCAAACCATACTAAACTATTTATGAGGATTAAAAATTCTTATTATTAAATTTCCATTATTGATACACAATACTTCCCTAATCCCTGAATTAAAAAATTATTATCATACTCAAATTGTCTCCTACTCTCATATCATTGTTTCCTTATTTTTGGATAGTTTTGGCCACAACAATATGGATCCAGTTGTGGAAGTCATTTACCTTGCCCAGAACCATCTGCACACCTTTTAAAAACTATTTGTATAGATTAAAATCCTTCATATGGGTCAAACCATACATTTTGCATTTTAGTTTGAAGGGAAATTATCCAAAGAGTCATATATATAAGAAAAATTAGCCTAAGACTATTCTTATCTAATAATTATATAAAAAGGAACCTATCTATAAAATATATATTCATTAAGAAGAATTTCCCTAAAGCTTCCAAATATAAAATTCCCTAAAGGAACAAGCCCTGATCCAAGTCTAAATATAATTTTAAGTTCAAAATTGTAGGTTGTTAAATGTCGAAAGTCATATGCATGATTGCACAACATGCTAGTATAACACTAAACACACACACTCAAGTAGGTGGGAGAACTAGGTGTGGTTTGAGTCATCTTCAAAGTATTGGAAATAAGGTAATGCTTACCCACACAATAAGGGGTTGTTTAGGTTAATTCAACCCATACTTTCTAACCCTTGGTCATATTTGTCTCAATCTTGCAAGGTAGGGTTTGAAGTAAAGATAAGTATAATAAATATGTTTATGCGGGTTTAAATAAATCTAAATATAAGAAATATATTTAAAATTGTAGGCATAGCAATCCCAACTACATATTTGTGCAGGTATCATTCATGAATCCATAAGAGCAAAGATAAATATGGTTGGCATATGCATCCATCGACCACCTAACTCATCCAAACATGTTTCACATTCTATTTCCTGATTTGATTTAACAAAAAGCCCTTGTAATTTTGATGATTATACACTATCACAGGCCTACATAGGTCCTAAACAAGCTAATTGCCCTATCTTTTAGGTCATTTATATAAATATTAAATTATAATAAATCATTTATACTCTATTTTTATAATCGAGTTTTCTTAATTTCGATATATATTATACAATCAAAATAGACTATATGTTTATCTTATTTAGACCACCAAATCCAAATTTAAGTAAAACACTATATAAAGTCACTTTGTGTAGATCATATATCTTATAGCTTTCATTACATAGAGTATACATATTTGATTATATACAAGGATATTTAAATGCATTTATTTACATATCCTTATTACATAGATGATTACATTTTATATCACTTGCCTTGTGATTTATATTTGTATATATATTACACCTTGGTATCACACCATCCATATTTATATGATTAATATTTTGGCCTCATTAATACATATCTATTACACTATAGTCTCATACATATATTTATTATTCTATATGATGTGCCTTCCATGTGGCTTCCTCTTGGAGATTGATTACATTCTTTTATCTTCCTTATTTGATACATTGTCATTTGTTTTCTATTTTTCATCAACATTTTTCTAGCCAATTGTTTCATGTTGCTTGTTATGTTTCATTGTACATGACCATTTTATTGTTGATCACATTATTATCACTTGTACTAGATTCTCAATGATGATAACACATTTATCAGGACCTTCAGTTACTAGTTCATTTTTTTAGGGAATCCATTAGTTTTTTATAATCCTCCTCATCTTATTCCTCTAATTTGTGAGCATTTCTCCTCTATTTTCATGTGTAGCTCTATGATTTCTTTTGTCACTTTATAGTCCTTATTATACATGTATTACTATGAAATCAAAAACATGGATTCATGCATGATCATATCTTTACCAATGGAAGCATCATACCCACACTTTTTCCTTATTGATCACATGTTTTACTAAGTGGGCATAGTAGCCATCATTTCTATCTAATGAATTTGATAGATCATATATATTTACATATCTTTTTATGGGATCATCATACCCACACTTGTTATTTATTGATCACATATATACACATATTTTCCCATTAGGGCATAATACCCATGGTTTCTATCCTATGAGTTTCATTGATCATATCTATTCACATATCTACCTATGGGGGCATTAAACCCACACATGTTCCATATGTGATCATATTTATACATATATTTTCCTATGGGGACATCATACCCACATATCTACCCACATATGTTCCTTATTGACATATCTTACATATGGATTATTTTATATCCCTTTTTACTTATGAGTCTACATTATTTATTCAAATTTTAGATATTACATGTACTTTGACACACAATAGGTTATTACTAATGGAATCTCCATTACCATATATTTCTAATATTGGGTTCACATACATTGGCATGCATGTTATTTCCCCATGTACATATTCATCTTTGTTATAGTATATACTCACTTATGGTCCTTGACACTTATACATACATATCATGTGATCATGACAAAATACTATTATCTTATGATTGGGCTTGTTCTACATGTTTGCTTTGCATTATTACATTGATGGGCCCTTATGCCCAACACATCACTTTATAGCTTGACTCGTTATGTTCATCATACTTGATATATACATGGTTCACATAATTATCAATCTCGAGGAAAAATTAAAATTATAAAACATAATATACATTAAAAAATAAAAAACTTTAAAAATGTTGATTTATACATGGATACATATTCATCTATGTTTTCATATCCTTGATCTACACGTGTTTTTCACTATATTTCTTAAGTGGGTGCTAGGTAGATTCAAAAGGCACATGATATTGTACTACATAATAGCTACCCACATCTTGAAGGGGTGTTTTCATAAATAACATGTATTATCTTGGGGTGTTTCCATATAAAATATTTTTCACATTGATATATTCCTTGATTTTCCTTTATCATATTGTGCAAGATTACATTGGTTACCACATTTCATGCTAGCATATATATCACATGGATATATTAACTATAATTGTTACATGGTTACATTGAATATTTTGTGTGAGTATTTGATTTATTTTGGATGTGTTTTATTATTTGTGTTTCCTTATCCATATAGGCTCCACTTGTCACCATGTTTTTTAAGTCTCATCCTTGTGTGTTATCTAAATAACCTATCTAGTCACTAAATAGTGTGTGGTCATTAACTTGGTGTTGTCCAATACTTTATTCATTGAATGCAACCATGATGTTCATAATACATATTCTACATTATAATTGTATACATGATTTCTACCATGCATATCACTATACTTTATTGGTGCCTACATTTCCATGGTTTATACCTTGCATCTATGGGGGGAAAAAATGTGTGTGTGTTCTCATTGCTATATTTATCCCAAGGGGGGGCATATTGTATCACTTTTGGGACATACTAGTTGTTCTCATCTTCCTTTGCCTTCGAGGGCATCATTCCCTTTTGTATTGTGCTTGATATGATACTTTTTTCCTACACTACATTTTCACTTATACATGATATATTAGGGTAATGACTAGATGCCAATTAAATTATACTAAAAAAAGTATTGGTAATAGATAATTTAAAATTTATTGCATATGTTCTAGGTTAGTGATGATTTAACTATATAATTTTTCTAATATATGAGGCACTTAACATTATATTTTGAGATGAGTGGTTACAACATAGGTCTTCATCCCTCACCTGAAATAGGGGGCATATATTAAGGCAAATTTTCAAAAATACTCAAATTTGAGCAAACATGAGAGAACCTAATTTAACTCAAATTTTTTATCTACTTCCATGATCAAGAAGTGGATTGGGCCCTAGTGACTCTCATGAAAGTGTTATCTATGTTTCAACATCTATCAAAAGTCTAGTTTCATAAGTAGTAGTTATTAATACATTTGGAGAAAAATCCCAACCAAGAATATCTATTAGTATGCTCTCTTTTCAAAATTTAAATCTTAAACATTCAAACTTCAAATATTTTTCATGTGCATTGACTACTTGTATAAATTAGCATTTTTTTCAATAATGTCAAAAATATATGTGAATGGAAGTTTATATTGAATATACATTAAAACCCCTCCACTCTTCCCTATGTAAGTGAAGGTACATTCTTTAAATTATTCATATTTATACTTTTACGCATGAATGCATTCACTCACTTTCACATACCCATGTCAAAGTGGGTGAATTATGTATACACATAAATTTGGTACAAGGCCCTTTACCTAAATTTTTCTTATTCTAATTCATCATATTTGACATACTTGCATATACTTGTGTATTTCTAGGACTCTTTAACCCCACATTGGTATCCATTTATCCATTTTACCTTAAAATAACACCTAACACTTATCAAGATCTAAATTTTGGCATATTTGAATTAAATATCATCTATTATCATGTTCCTCATCAATATTTGATCCTTTATTTAAATCAATTTAGACTCACTCCATGGGTAGACTTGTGCCTTGTGCGAGTCTATCCCCTTTGCCTTTTTGGGTCTCTTTTTTCATTTTCACTAGTCATGTGCCTTTAACTTTTCTCTTTATCATTTCAAATGTCATCTAATGCACCACATATTATCCAATATATTTGTATATATATACAAACAATTATAAAACATTTAGGAGGATAAAGTGATCAATTAAAATAATAAGAATATCAAGGTTTAGACCTAGAGCAGAGCTAAGCATCAAATCACTTTATTCCTCCTATTTCAAATTAATCATCATTGAGTCATATCTTACTTACTTATGATAGATTTATCTACCTTAGTCTCTCATTATCCATTTTTATTAGATGATGGTTTTAGCTTGCATAGCTACATCATCACTTATAAAGAATAGAGGGTTCAAAATCCTTTCTTGAGTTATTCCATTTATAAACTCAAAAATATGTGGAGGTCTAATTCCATCATGTGGGATACATAGTTTATAATTTCTTTACCATTTTTCTAAATCCATAACCCATTTGTTTATTTTGAGTTCCAAGTTAGGTTTTAAAAGGAATCAATACTTCAACACATTATGCCTTTAAAAATAATAAAGTACATTTATAGGATGCTCAAAATCAAGATTCACAACCCTACATAGGATAGACATAGTGGAATAGAGATAGACCAATGACACAAATATGATTAACATGAGTCTACCCGTGTCAAACTTACACAAAGCATGATTATTTCTAGGAGTATATAGAGGTCAAATCAGAGTTTAGAATAGTACATATTCAGTTTGTACAGTCATATTCCTGATCTAGACTTCTAAATTTTAATTACATCAACAAGGTGTGATCATTTCTTATCCTATGTACTTACTTTGCATAGCCTAGTTGTTTATCACTTTGTCTTATCATTGTTATCATCTAATCAGATATATTTTTATCATGTAATTTCACAATTACATTTTCATATCTATTTATTTTAATATTGTATTCCTTACTTTTTGTAAAACTAAAATTAGCATAAACATATCCATGTCATATAAATGTCTTAGAATGGGTTGTTATTGGCCTATAATGTAACACAATGGATAAAAAAAAATATGTGGATAATTTCAAAGACACAATAATCATATTAATTATTCATCCCAAGAATTGTAACCCTTTGTGTCTCCATGGACATTTTCCATATGGGGATTCAACTTAGTTTGAAAGATTAACCACCACCATTATAAGGTCATATGTTCATCATCACAATAATGCAATATTTTACAAAATGGGTTAAAGCTTTGCCCTTAGAATACACCACATATATTAATATATTTTCATATTTCTCATGACACATATTACTTACTATCCTATATTATTACTAATAATTGTTCCTCTTTTATAGTCAACAAGTTTTACACTAGATAGAATATCAAACATACATTCTCAACTCCTTATTTCTTGGAAGGTAAATTGGAATAGTTAGGGTGAATAAAATTATAAATATATTATTAATATCCTATGAAAAATAGTGAATAAACATGAATATTTTAGAGGTACAAACCACTAAGAGGGGGTGAATCAGTGGTGGAAAACAATCCAATTCAATTTCCAAACTCTTAAAACACTTAAGCATTCAATACAACCAATCATGAAATATTCAAGATTTTTATATCGAGGAAAAGTAGATAATGAAAGATCACATGCACACAACACAATATCTATGTGAGAAACCCTCTTGGGGAATACAACCCACTCTCAAGCCTAAAAACACATGGACTACTTATGTTATAAGGTATTATAAACATGAGACTAGTCAAGTCCTTCTAACTAGAATTTAGTGAAACACCTATTCCATAAGGAGAACTTGTCCCTAGGATGATCAAGTCCTTATGACCACCTTTTGTTCAAGTCCTTTTGACATGCTTTAGTGAAACACCTTTTTCACAAGGAGCACCTACCCCTAAGATAATCAAGTCCTTCTAACTACATGTTGGTCAAGTCTTTCTAACCTGGATGTTGAGCGCCCTTCCAACACCTATGAAATGAACATCTCTTGATCACTAATTGCATGCCAATCTAATGGAGATACAATGTATATTAGTTCTCTTCAACTCTACACACTATACAGTCCTATAGACATCATTTATCCTCTATTTAGACTCAAGGCATCTAAAACATCTTTTTGAATCACTCTCGACCTCTTTGCTCATCCTCAATCTTAAAATTTACAAGAGCACTATTCTTGACATAGAAAATATGACCTATAGGTCATACACACAATCATCAATCTACTCTTCTCAACAACCCATCCACTAGGCACCCACCCTTTCTTCTTTCCTTTGCTTTATAACGCTCACACACACATCTTCTCTCAAGTATCTCAAGTCAAGAAATCACCACTTTTGATTTCACCTTTTATAAATCCATCATTAATATCATGTTCACAACCTTCCTTTTTGGCCACAACACATGCCTTTACTCTTAAGGCATCTACATGGGTTACCTTTAGGTAGTACCCTCTTTCAAATACGCCTACGTGTCCTTATAGGTCCTATAGAGACCCATTCACCTCTTTGACACTTCTCTGAGCAAACTTAGATCAAAATACCAACTAAAAATACATAGATACACTCCACATGACCCCTTCGACATCTTCAAATGATCACAATCATCACATCACTCCTCTACTAAAGTTAAATTATCCCAAACATCATTATTTACATATGATCACCAAAAATGAATCACATAGTCAAATTATAAGCCTTGGATCATATTTAATATGATTTATCAAACATTCATAATCCACACAAATGGTCCTCATGGAGCTTACAACATGATCCAATATTTATTTCATCTTAAAACATTGAAATACCATCAAAAGAACTCAATTATCCTTCTTGGGTTACTTGTAGAGCATGAACACATACACAGTCAACTTTAGAGCTCCATATCTTTGATTTTACAAATAATTAAACCTTATAACTATGATATTTATATGCATCATTAATTCCTCTATAACTTTTCCTTTTACACCATGATCAAATTCTACATAGATCAAAAGTTATGGCTCAAAAACCACATACTGATCTTCCCTCACAAATTCAAATATTTAAATTCAAATGGTCACTGAGAAATTGTTAAAATTTTAAAACTTTTCATCATCTCACTACTTCCTAAAAATTTATAAAAATCATGCTCTATCAATCTCTATGTATTAACCAGGTCTTTATCTTGCAGTGTTCACCATTAATTTAATCTTAGAATTTCTAAGATTATGACACTTGGCACCCTTGCATGCCTTATAAGAATTTTATTTATAGTGTTTTGTTCATGTGCCACTTGGTATTCTCAAATTTATTATTGACTCTTTTACTTGTCTTACACCATTTATCTTTATTAGTATGAACCACTGCTCACCGTTGATCCTCTGTCAGACTAGCAAGCTTGTGACACTTGTCACCTACGCGTATAACCTTTAACATGTTGAATTTTATGCACACCATTGAATAAATATATATTATTTAACATGCATAATTATATTTAATAACTAGGTACCTTAGAATTTATCATGTTTAAACTTGACAATCTCTGGCTCGACACAGTCTACAAGAGTAACTTTGAAGCTTTATAACTTGAGCCAAAAAACACTTCAAGAGATCAAATTTTTAGGGGACCATCTTGACACTATAGATAATATCTCCATGAACTCCTTTGAACTCTATTGACTTTATAATTATAAAAATAAATGTTTAAACTCATTAGTTCATCAATATCTACATGACATGTAATGATAGTTTGGCTAAGTATAGGAACCTTAATAAATTTTGTTACACTTAATCACATGGCCTTAAGATTTGACCATAGTAACTTGGGACTAATTTTATCACACCCATACTACCAAATCAACTTGACTCATCCATACATGGTAAGGTGACATCAATAAATTAATTACTCAGATTTTTCTGCCACTAGACCAAAAATGTTTAGATGAATACAATGAACTAGCAAATGAAATCCACTTATACACATAAGAATTAAAAGCATATAATACCTCTTATGAGACCTATTTCATAGCCTAAAATCACCATATTCATACCTAAACATTCTTAACCATTCCAAAACTAAAGATCAACCAAGCCTACTTCAAGCATATTAAGACAAGCATATTGCACACCTTGTCATTGATTCTTAGACTATCAAGACACTTCATCCACTCACCTGGACACCTCCATGACATCACTAAAAACTACCCAATATTATGATATTGTAATAATTAAATATATTATGATTTGTAATATTATAAAAAAAAAGTGTAAGGAAAACCACATGAGAAATCCCCTATTTATTTGTCTATGGTGAAAAATAAGTATTGCCCTTAGAAATTGAGATTCTTTCACCTAGAGTGTCAATAAAATATATTATTGATGAAATTATTTATATATAAAATAAACCACATCAATTGGAAATGATGAGACATGTATCTTAATTATTGAACACGTGAGAGTTTACAAAAATCACCTCAATAAATCTTATAACAAAAATATCCAATCAAGAGAATTCCATGTGGGTGATAAGTATTAAAATAAATTGAATCAAATAAAAACATGTATAGGGAAAAGAAATGAAAGTTTGATTCTAATTTGTTTTTCCCCTTTGTTATCACAGAGAAATATGGTTCAAGGGTATACCACCTAGTTACATTATAAAAAAAAACCTTTGAAATATCCAATGAATATCATGCACCTGCAATTCTTTTATACTTAGTTTTTTTTATTTATTTATTTTATATTTCTTGATTGTTATTTTTAATTAATTGATTATTTTCATTTTAATTTTTTTATTTGATTCTATTTTTTTCCTTTGATTTTTCTTTTTTGCCCTTGCACATCATTTTCCTATTATATTTCACATTATTTTAATTTACTATCACATATATGTATCACAGACATGTTTTATGTCATTGCTTGTATTTCCATGATCCATATCATACATCTACATGGGGAAAGGATTCTTGTGTGCTCCCTTACATTGATTATATCTACCTATTTAGGGTAATATCTTACACTAGAATTTAATTAGCTATATCTTTCCCACATAGAGGAAACCTTGTATTATTATGCTTACATTAAATATACCTTGCCCATATAAGAGTAATTTCTTACTAGTTTTTGTACATTCCCTAGAATTAGACACACATGAGTCAAGATACCTATTACATACATGCTTTCACGATGATATCTTACTTATATAACTTGGATACAGACACATATGTGTGTTTGTTGGAAATTTTGTCAAGGGGATAAAACTAATGGATTTTAGACAATAGTACATGGAACAAAGTCCCTCCTCTATTAGTAGGTGAGACTACCTTTATTGAAATTAGGGAAAATGAAAAAATTGAAATACTTACAACATTTACATTAATTTTTTTGGTATATGAATATAAATGAAATTTATGAGGGGGAAGTTAGATTTCAAAAATGAGAAATATGGAGAAAAAGATAGGGATAAATGAGAACATATATATCCAAAAAAATGCAAATTTTAGTTATATTTATTATATTTGAAGCAATTTATAATGGTGACATTCCAACATCCAACATTTTAAAATAAGAAATAACTAACCATGAAATTTAATAAATCAAAAAAAATAATAAATACACTCACTAATAGATATATTTAGTACAAAGTCTTGTGAAAAATATATTTGTATTAACTTATAGAAGATATACAAAGTTTTATTTCTATGTCTTTTTATGTTCTGAACAACTACACTGCTATAACTATCCCTTTATGTTTAGGAATATAATTTTTTGTTCTATGAACCAACCATGTTCTCATTGTTTCATTCATTTCTTCACTATGCTTGAAAAAGTTAGTAAATATATTTTTGCATTCAAAAAGGGAAGCAAAAATATCATTCAGCTTACCCAGTGCCTCAAGATTGAAAATAATTATATTAAACAACTCCTCTTTGATAATTTTTTTGAATTACTCATTTATTTATGTTGTTAAATGTGGTCTAGTGTTATCTTGATTGAATAAACCACAATGAATAGCCAATATATTTGATTGAATTTTGTTATTCAGATCATCACACAATTTGTTGCAATCTTGAAAATATTTTATGGCTTCTTTGAAAATGGTTATTTTCAATTATACACTATTGAACCGTATGTGAGAATAATTATCTTTTGCTTGACTAAACACTTGTTCAGATATGATAATTTTATCTTTTGTTAGATCCATTTATTAGATATTTATGACAACATTTTTCCATAGTTTCTATTCTTTTATTTCATTATATATATATATATATATCTTATTTGAGTTTAGTTTGATCATCTTCAATCAAAACATATGCTTTCCTAGCTTCTTTGATGAACTTGAGCCCATCAATGGTAATATATTCTACCCAAGCCTCTGTGTCTTTTATAGATTTGATACTTAAAAATATTTGTAATGGTTTCTTATCAATATACTATTTCATAGCTAACTGTGGCATTGTTGAAAAAGTAATTACTTGATACATTTTTCATTTGCTTTTATGATAGACTGAATATATGTAGAGAGTGTTCATACTTTTTCATCAAGTTGTTCCTGAGTCTATCTTCCTTCTTCAATCCTTTGAATTAATTTGTTGTTGTCACTTGTAAATTTTTAATTTCTCATTCAAGGGTTGATTATCTAATATTTATTTTTCTAATGTATTAATCATCTAGAGTCACATCTTCTTTATTATCAAATGTTAGCTTTCTAATTTCCCAAATTGTGCTCCAAAGGAATTAGTCATTAATATTGAATTATTCTTAGCATTTTTAGGTGTAGGAATTTAAAACAAATTGGAAACAACATCAAAATTAGAAACAATAGACTTAATGGTGGTTTTCCTTTTCTGTTAACCATATGTTATACCCAAGGATAATTTGTGTTGTTTTAATAAATAACCATTTGGGCATCAACTCTAAAAATGGTCGGAGGAATGGGAGGAGTGGAAGGTTAATTAGTGACAATGGGAACTCCCATAATATCAATTATTTTTGGAGGTGAAGAGGGAATACATGGAGGAGAAGACACACGAATTAGAGGTGGAGAACACATGGGATGTGGATGTGTAGAATGAAAAATGAGAGGAGATGGGATGGAATTAAGAGATGGTACCATTGGTGTTTACATAGTTTTAGTGACAAAAGCATATACCTATTGCATTTTAGTACATGTTCGCAATGAAGAATCGGTGCCCTAAGTTGGATTTCCAGCATTTCCTTGAGATGTAGTACTTGGAGGTATTTTGTTCTCAAATTTCTTTCTTGGTTCTGTAGTCATCAAATTGTGCACCTTAGGACTCTCTATGAAGCTCCTTCAATTTTATGCAACATTGAATCATCTCTCAAGTTTTTGGGAACTTTTAGGAGAGATGAATCTCTAGGATTGAAAGGGCTAGCTCCCTAAATTCTTCCCTAAGTATCTATCACCTATCTTAATACTTGTTCATAAAAAGAGTTAAGAGTTTGCATAAAATAGAAACTATGCTAGAGAGGTGATCCACCAAGTATATATCTCATAGACTATCATAATTATACTAAGAAACAATGCTTTCCAAGACCAATTCCATGCATTGAAAGATCCTAACATAGTGTTTCAATGTGAAAGTAACATGCTTAGGACAATCAATAAGATACTTGACTTAAAGGGAAGATTACACACCATAGATACAATTGAATACTTGAAAGATAGCTTAGTACATTCAACACACTTCACATGACCTATTAACATCATAACCTATGATTAAACATGAAGGATAAAGGGAGTAAAGATGATACTATCACTTAGCTCCACTATACATCACTTACACACTTAAATAAAATATTCAAAACTTAGAATTGGACTTGTATTCAATGTTCAAAATCAAATTGTAATGTCATTTTATTAGGGCCTTTCCATACCAAAAATGTGGTCCCTTAAAATAGCCAAAAATGGCTTAATTTATAAAACTTTGAGGAAGAAAGAGAGAAGAGAAGTTGAAGAGGCACAAGGACATGTATCACCAATATGAAGATCAGTTATAAATGTATGAGAGAGAGGGATAGGGTGAGCCATATCATGTTTTAAGTTAAAATTATTTGAAACCAATCATAAGAATGGTTAAAAGTGGCATAAGACCTTTATAATTTACATAGGAAATGGTTTCTATAAAAAATCATCTATGAGCATTTGAAACTAAAAATAGAGGTGCCAACACATAGCATTGTTGAGGGAAATCAGACTTATGGTGATAGTTAAAAAATGATTCTCCTAACTACCAACCATATTTTGGACACCTATATTTATTGATTTCATGGAAGCTCTTTGATTTGGTTAGCTACCAACAATAACTCAAACCATCAACCTATCCATTTTGCTTGCTTTGTTTTCACCAAATGTTTGGGATTCAACCATTTGTTACCTCCATATTTGATTTCATGTTCTCACCAATTCTTTTAACATCAACAACTATTTTATATAGTTTTAAATTGATGTTTTCAGGGCCTTAACCTTCCTTACTCATTCAGAACACTTTCCTTGAACTCTTTGTTTCATCACTTTTCTCCTTTGTACTTTTTATCTTGGCACTTTTACTGAAAGAATTCATTCGAGCTTTATCTTGGCAATTCCTCTGGACAATTTTCTTGAACAATATTTTGGGCCTTTTGTTTCCTCTGTATCAGATAAAATGTTTGAAAGAATTGGGTTTTGACCTCTTTTTGATGTAGACAAATTTTTTGAAAGAATTCCTTCATACTTTCCATTTGGCCCTTCAGACTTTTGTCTTTTTACCCTTTAGCTGAAATAAATGGTCCTTCGACAATCTGTAAATGACCCTTCAACACTTGTAAATGTCCCTTCATAAAGTTGAAGATGATCCCTTTGGAATTTTTTCAAATGACCCTTTTGAAAGGAAAATACCCTTTGGATTTTTTGAAATGTACTTTTCAGCGTTTCTATTTGGTTCACTTCCTGAAAGAAAAATAATCCTTCAAAATTTTGAATAAGGAACCTTACTTGAAAATTCCTATGAAATCTTTGTAAAGTACATTTTGACTTTCTAAAAATGTCCCTTCGAAAAAGTTGAAATTGACCTTTTTGAAAAGATGGAGGTGCCCTTTAGAAAAGTTGCAAATGACCTCTTTAGCTTTCTAAAATGGACCTTCAAAAACCCCTGAAAAAGTCCTTCAAAAATTTTGAAATGTCCCTTTTGGAAAAGATGAGAAATATTGTTTTCCCTAAGTGCCCTTTTAGGAAAATTGTTTCAGACAAAATGTTTGAAACAATTCCTGACACTTTGAATAAAAAACCCAAAACAAAACCTCTGAAGGAAATAATTCCCAGCCAAAAGACTAAAACAAAGTCTCCAAATGAAATAACACTTCATATTTTTGTTGTGGCTCAATGATAAATACTCCTTTCAAAGAAATTTTTTTAATATTGTACTTGGCCAAATTTAAAAGATACAAAATTAGGAGTGAAATTTGACCAACAGGTTCATCTAAACAAGTTTTTTTTTTAAATTTCCTTTTGTTTGGATCATCATCATAACCTCCTTGACTTGAATTTTTCTTTGGGATATTTGAATAAAAAATAACTCCTAGATACATTAAATAAAAAGTAACTTTTTTTTTTTAAGATTCCCCTTTTGTTTAGTAACCACACCAATGTATTAAACAAGTTTCTACTTGAACAGTGCCTTTGATCTTTATATAATAATTTGTGTTCTTTCTTCAAGATCATAAAATCAATTGGTGGTAGTATTAGAAATTAAATTTTATCAAAGAATATTAGATCAAACATATCTTTACCATCATATTCTATGCATGTAATCACCCATCCTAATGTGTATGACTTAAGTTGATCTAAATTCATCCTCATTTAATCCCTTTTTATGACTTCAAAATCATTTTCATCATCTTCCCAATAGTCTTAAATTTTAGGTTGGTGTATAAATCAAGATCCAAGTTTAAGGTTGTTTTTAACATATTTTTTACTACCAAATACAAACCTTCTAGTATAGAAATATATTATGAAGTATGCTATAGTATTTTCAATGTTTATTACATCATTTTTAGTCTCACATACATAGTAGCTTAATCCAATTGGGAAGATGGTCCCAATTACTTTTCTCTCTTTGCATTTATTATGCACTTTACCCAATTGCTTGCAGAGTTTGACCAAAATTATCTTGTCATTAGCATATCTAGGCAATCTGAATGGAAAACACTCAAATCCACCAACTCTAATAAATGTGAACTTATAAAACTAAATAAAATAACTACCATAACACATAAATAATGTATCAACCTCATTAGAGATACTCATAATAGTATGTCCATCCAATGTTATGGCTATTAGCATTGTGAAGGCATCATTAACTCTTATAAAGTGTATATTTAACTCACTTCATGAGTAATTTATGGTAGATAATCATGAATTATTATTTTATGGGTTTATGTTTAACTTGGTAAAATATTGGGCCATATTTTTATGGATGTAGTTGAGTAGAACAAATATGAAGTTATATATAAAGGTTGTGTAGACTCCAAATTATTAACTTCTCATGAAGATTATCACTAATTATCTAACCTTAATCAATGAGTTATTGTCCATGTAAGATTATGTTAATGAACATACACATCCAATAGTGAAATTGACTAGTATCATCATGGCCCATTAGTTAATTCAAGAGTATGATTATATCTGAAAATTATTCTCCAAATTCAGACATGTGTGATGTTTTTGGTAGTTTAGATGGTCCCCTCCTTTTCTTGGTTAACCAAAATTGGCTAATCATGGTTAAACACTTTTCCTTATTTTTATCATATAAATTATACCTAATATGTGTGCTCATGTTTGTGACATCATCTTATGGTGGTAATATTTCAAAAATATTCAAAGTGGGCCATCCAAATGTATAATTACCATGTCATCAGAAGCTCTGATATCTCTTCTCTCTTTATTTTAGTACTTAGCACATGAAATTACTAAATTTGTGCATTGAACTAACATTAGGAATTCCACTACATTGTAAAAGACTATTCTCAAATATTTTTTGTTAAATGCTAGCGTATTTACCCTATTGCATTTTATCCTAAAATTCTTTAAAATCTACATGTCCTATTCTATAATCATGAATTTTAGTGAGATCTATTTTGAGAGCAGTCATTTTCTCATATTCTAGGTATTTGTATTTCATTTTTGTTGATTTTGCAATGAACAAGGTTATTATAACAAGAAGTTCTAAGTTTATGAAAACTAGGTTAGAAGGAAGAATTGTTTATGAGGGTAGATAGGTTGACCAAAAAAATTCATAAAAATAGTGGAAATATCTCTTAGGGTTGAAAACTTATGCCTGGGAAAATTCTTAGGAAATACTAAACAAAAATGAAATAAAATACTCATAAAGAATTTTATTCACACAAAGATTTTTAGGGCAATACTAATTTGAGAGCAAGAAGAGAAATACAATAGTAAGGCATAAATAGAGTAGTATTTAAGCACAAAAATACTTATCAATATGGTAAACTTGAATGAAATGGCATTATTCTATAGGTATGAATGTGTTAGATTTTTTTGTGATACTTGCACCATATGAAGTCAACTTTTAAGCTTGGCACATATTTAATATGAAAAATTAGGTTTCATTTATTTTTTAAAAAAAATAGACCATGTAGGCACTTATCAAACTTTTAAAGTTATCATTTTTCATTTTCCACATATTATATCAGGTCCATCAGGCACCTCAAATAAATGTGGTACCCAACATACTCTAACCTATTCTGGTCCATCGACTTCCTTCAATACTTCAAGCACCATTTAAATACTTGAAATTATATTTCATTTCCTTTTTAGGTTGATCAAGCACTTCAAGTACCTATGACACCCATGTAATAATACAAAATTATCTCTATTATCTATTTACTACACTTTGAGCACATAGAAAACTATGCAGATCCCATCAACTTCATCAATGGTAGCAAGTACTTTATGCACTCATAATACCTATGGAATGAGATCAAATCAAGCCTATTGAGATTTTTTTCTAATTTTGTGAAGGTTTTGATGTATGGAGAGATTTGTTGACCATTTTTTGCCCAACAGGCCAAAAATCAATCCCCTTCTATCCCTGTTGTTCTGGGCCATTTCATTTTTTGATTTTGCATGAATCTATCCATTTCTACAGACTCTCCAAGAATATCTATGGACTCTGCAAGTCTATTTCTATGGACTCTACAGGGAAAATTTCTACGGACTCTGTAGGTCTATTTCTATGGACTCTGTAGGTCCATTTCTACAGACTCTGCAGGTTCATTTCTATGGACTCTGCAGAGCTAGGATTTCTACGGACTCAGTAGTGAGATTTTCTATGGACTCCATAGGTCCATTTCTATGGACTTTGTAGGTTTCTACGGACTACACAAGTTTCCTACGGACTCTGCAGGTTAGTCTTTTGGTGCATGAAGAATCAGTTTAGGGAGTGTTAGGTTTCACAAGGCTTCTTTGGGCTCTTATCTAAATAAATTCACAAGGAAGGTTGGCATCATTGAACCATTGAATCGGTTCAATGCCTTAGTTCAGTGCCTTGGTTCAATCAACCTTGGTTCAATCACTTGGTTCAATTGGCCTTGGTTCATCACTTGGTTCAATTGGCATGTTCAACGCGTTGGTTCAACGCATTGGTTCAACACCTTCGATTCATCGCTTGGTTTAATCACTTAGTTTAATTAGTGGGTTCAACACTTGGTTCAATTAGTGGGTTCAACATTTGATTCAATCATGGGTTCAATCACTTGGTTTAATCACTTGGTTCACCACAAAAGGTTTAAAGGCTCAGCGCACAGTGTTGAAGTGTTGAACCATTGAACCATTGAACCATTTTTGGTTCAATTGGTCAGTTTAATGGCTTGGTTCAAGGGAGCGTCTTAAAGCTGAAGGGAAAGTGCCCTCGTGGAGGGTAGTTTTGAGTCCAAAATCCCTTATGGAGGGTAGGGAGCAGTTCAAAGGTAGCCGAAGGATTTCCAAGGACGCAAAAAGACTTAAGACTTTGAATTCCTTCAAAAATTTTGTCCAAAAGAATTCCTTCAGACAAAAAGTCTAAAGGAATTTGGAGGAAAGCTATAACCAAAGAACCCGAAGACAAAAGGACAAAAGACTAAGACAATTCTCGCAGGCTTTTTGTCTACGAGAAAATTGTTTGCAAAAGAAATCCACAGAAAAAGCTCACAAAAATTTGCCAAGGATAGTGACGTCTTGAAAGCTGTCAATTTTAAGGAGACGGACTAGTCGTTGGGTATTCAATTTCAAGGTGATGACTGCGTGAACGTCAATTTTAAGACGATGAAATAATTGTTTGCTTTTGAATTCCCTGAATGCCAACCATGAAAAGAGCCCAAGGAACACAGCGACCTGCCAGAAGATCACCCCCGAGGGCAGAAAGAGCAGAAGGAGACAAAACTAGGATGAGACAAGGTGCATAAAGAGACAAAGTATCCAAGTGGCAAGAGGAGATGTCAACTCAAGGATTTATTCTTGTAGTTGGAACAGCGCTTGCCAGATAGACAACCAAATAGTGCAAATAGTAAAAAATCCATGTAAATGCCTTGAAGGGAGTAGTCTATTTGTAGAAAAGAGGCACGGCCATGTTTTCACATTAACGTGTAATGCCAAAGTCAAAGTAGGAGTCGACAATTAGATGGTTTCCTCTTCCCAAGGTTCAGAGTGCACATGGGCCACTTTAAAAAAGAGTGCCAAAATCTTTCCCAAAAATTGCCAAGTTCTCTTCCTCTCTCTATATATTTTAAAGCTTCTCATTTGAGAAAGGATCCACTCTCTTAGCCTTAAGGCAAAACTCTACCCAAAAATCTCTCGGGCTTGTAAGGTAGAGCTACCAATTTTTACCTTGAATCAGAACTTAGCTTTTTTACCTCTATCTGGACTTGCACTTTAAAGTATATGTCTATTTTATCCTTTATGTTAAGTCATTGTATTCTATGCTTTCACAGATCAATCATAGCATGTCCAATGCATTGTGAAGTCTCCTTTTAGCAGGTATGCCAGAAGTGTCTACAGGAAGAACATAGGTGCCTATGAATAGGCTGCCATAAGTGTGTCTGAGGATGCCTCTGGTAGTTTCTTCCTCCCTGTGTTTTCATGGACCCTTAGCTAACTATTGTAGAAGATCTTCTAACTTCAGATTAAGTGTATGGGTGCTTCCTTTTGGTGAAAAGTGTATATTTGGGTTGGGTGGGTCAACTTTTCTGGTGTATCACCTTTTCATTTTTTAGGCTTAGGTTCTATTTTCAGCATCTCTCTCTCCATTTTCATTCCCCCCCTTTTTCATTTTATTTTTTAGTAGGAGAAACTAGGGCCTAAATGATACATCAGAGGGAGCTAGCCCTTATTTAGAGACTCTCCCCTCCAGCTTCATCGGTCCCACAGGTGAGAGGGGAGTTTCCATTATTGCATGTGAAAAGGCAGGAGCTCAGCCTCCTACCCCAGGTGCAATCCACTACATCAACAAGAGTGAAAATAAGTTTTTATTTAATTTAAATTAAAGCTATGTATCACCCAATCTATCCCAGAATTGCTAGATGTTAATCTATTTGTGTTGTTAGTGAAATTGTTGAACAAAAATTACCTAAATAACTTCAAAATAGAAAAAAATGTGATTGTTGGTCTTTTTTATTGAATACTTGCAATAATAATTGGGCTTAATGCATGTAAAAATATTTCCTAATAGGAATTATTATGACACACTTTTTGTGCATAATATTTTATTAATAAATAAAGCTAGTACAAGCTTATTACGAAATAACTTGCTTGACAAGTTATGTATATAAAATTAAATTTAAATTTAGACCTTTACTAAAAAACTAAGTAATATAAAAATAAAATCTAAGATAATTTAAATTGGCCACAATAAAATAAGGTTTACTTATTGACAAGACAAGATCAACATGTAAGAAGCCTTATTTAGTAAGTAAGCAACTCATGCAACCTAGTCAAGCTAGGTGCCCTAAATCCCTATAAAATAGTAAATTGATTAAACTAAAATAAATATTAGTTAACTCAACTCTAAAAAGTGTGACCCACCTCTTGGGGATGAATGGATAAGTGTTTGAGCTCAATTAAATACACATTCAGTGAATTGTATTTTAATTAGAACTTCTAGCCTTTTTTAGGAAGTTCTTAGAAAGTGTCCAAAATTGATCAAATAATTAATCTAAAACATAATTAAATTAAATAAATTTTCTAAACTAATAAAACACAAAATAAACTAAATATATCACTAATAATCAAGTGTCTGTATTAGCATCATACTCAACATTCCCCCCTTTGATGCAAAGAGGAGAGATGCCTATCATCTCCTTAAGTATTCTCCCTAGTGAGAATATCAGTAAACTGATCTTCACTTCTCACATACTCAATGACAAATTATTGATCATTGAACAAGTTTCTACCAAAATTATTTTTGAGTTCAATATGTTTGGTTCTAGCATGGAAAACTAAATTCTTGGACAATTGTATTGCACCATAGTTATCACAAAAAATCTTTGTTGGCTCAAGTTGAACCTTTTTAAGATCAGCCAAGAGATTTTTCAATCATAATCCTTGTATTCAAACTGATGTAAGGGATGTATACTCAATTTTAGTAGAGGATAATACAACTATAACTTGTTTCTTTGAAGACCATGAAACCAACCCACTTCTCAATGTGAAGCAATAACCTAAAGTCGGTGTCTTTCCATCAAGAGATCGTCCCCAATATAAAAATGTGTATCTGATTAGATATAATAAAAAAAAAAATTGAAATGAATTTCATGATCAAAATTACCTCTTACATATTTTACAATTCTCTACATTGCTTGGAAATACTTGATTAACCCTTTTTAGAGTTAAGGGTAAGGGTAATAACCTAATTAATTATGGAATAAACTATTTTAAAGCAAGCCAATTAAAAAAATAGATTTACAATATTTTAATAAATATACTAAACTTGAGAATATGATAAATATAAAAAATTACAATGTCAAACAACATATATAAAGTAGCAATGTGAATGAAATATCATTATTAGCTTATGCAATGATGTATAAGCAAATCTGATAGGCATAAATACAAAAGAAGACAATCTAATGATTTGCTTCAATTCATCAAATTATATAGATTAGATTTATGTCAGATGCATCATTACCATTAATGCTTATATCCTAATTTTGATGTTTATATCCATCTCATAATATATATCCTTTCCTAGAATAATTAGTTATGTTTTATAGGGTTTTATCACCTTGTGGATTATCAGTTTAGATCACACGTATAAGTTTATAATATCAACCTTTTACTCAAAACCCTAGGACTTCCAGCTTGGTCATGTCACCTTTAAAAATAGGGGTTAGTGGGCTCAAGTGAAGTTGAGTTGACCTCAAAGAACCATTTTTAATGAGCATTGCCTACATAGTCACATACTTTAAAGAGGGCCTCAGACTGATGTAGTTCTCTACTTTATGTGATCTTGTGTGTGAAAAAATATGTAATATGTTATATGCAATTGCATATATCAATCTAGTTTTTAATTTTATAAATATTACTCATGGACTAATATTAGAATTCTTTAGACCTATAAGAAGACTGATCCTATGATTGATTTGGAAATAGGGAAGAATAAGGTAGTATAGCTTATTTGTGCAAATGATTTTTATTAGTGTTATGTGAGCTTGAGAGGTGCTTACTATATGATAATAAATGACCTTTTGATTTGTATTTATACCACACATTTTAAAATAATCTCATGAAAGGATTAAATAAGATAAATAATCCAACCCATACATATCAAGAGATTTGTAATTTTTACCATTTAGAAGGTAGGGACACTACCATTAAATTTGGGACACTAACATCAAAACTAATGTCCTAATTTGGATACTAGTGTATTACATGGAAAAAGTTGTTGAGGATCTATAACTATTTATAGGATAGAAATCAGGTTTTATAAAGACTATAAGCTATAGGTGATTTGTGTCTTTAGAATGTTATGGCCAGACTTAGAATAAATAATTAGGCATATTGAGATGGTAAACACCATTCTTTTGATAGTAAAAAGGTCATAAACTGAATAGTTGAGCCAGTATTGGTATTTGTCAAGTGTATAAGACTATTATGTCATATAAAATCATATTTTAGTATCTAAATTTCCCTTATTTAATATAATAATATATAAGGATTAAATTACTAGGTTAAAGGAAATAAGTGTATACCTTGGTGTGTACAACACATCATAATTTTACTTGAGTCTAGTTTAATTTTTTTATTTAAGCATTACCTTCAACATAGAGCATGTTACAATGTAATTATTTCATATAATATTAAAATTAAATGGTTGAAATGCTTGAAGGTAAAGAGAGTAAAGAAGGAATATGTGTGTGTCAATGCAACCATGTTGCCCCTTGGTACCTTTTTTTAGTGATGTTGCTTCCTTATTGAAGCATTGGAGAGATAGGTTCACAAATGAACCTTGGATATATGAATAGGGGAATTGGAGGGTGATCATGCAACCAATCTAGTACAAGGATAAGTTGTGCCAAGGTCATTAAGAGCATTTAATTTCAATTGCACATCTCAAATGTAAACATAATCTAACCAATATATCCAATATATCTAAGGTTAAGTGGTGTAACCATCTCAACTTGAAAAGGGGAGTAGTGCTAATGTCATTGAGGGCACTAAATCTTGACTACACTACTCAAAGGATCCAACTACTGTAGGTAGGTAAAATCTCGATCGATGCATCTTAGAAAAGTCAGTGCATCAATGTGTGTGAAAAAGGATTATAAAATATATTGTAAATGATGTATAATATGAATATGTATATATGATTTTGTGTATTTACATGGCATATGCACCTTTAATGTGTCTCATGTTTAAGTATATGTAAAAAAGTAACCTCTACTCTATAAACTATATAATATGTCTTAAATTTGAAAAACTATGTCCCAAAATCTATGAAAATTTGTGTCAAATGCATAAGATTTTATCCCAAGTGTATATCTAAATCATGTAAATTATATCAAATTATGTCAATTCTATCATCTATGTGTGTATGGACTCATTTTTTTATGACAGGCCCCCATTGATTTGCCCTCTATTTAGAGGTGAGGGTAATGTAACCTGGTAATCACCTTAACTCAAAAGGATAAGATAAATATGGCATATCAATCATGTAGTAATCAATCATATAATGATATCATGTCTAAGTAGATATATCAATGAAGCTCACAATATTAAATCACAATAAACCCTAAGATGCATGATATGGATTATGGCAGTGTCTAGGAGTAACAATCACAAGCTCAAAAAATAATCAAACACACACATAAAAGCACTCAAATTCATGCAGAAGGGGACTAAGGAGACCAAAAACAAGGGGCATTTTTAAATGTTTCATACTCAAGGGGAGGACATGTTCAAATGTTCACACACTAAATAAATAACAATCAATGGAACTATATCCAACAAACAAGGAACATGTTCAAATGTTTCATAATTAAAAAAAGTTAGCAAATAAGAAACACGCTCAAGTAAGCCATGTCATAAGATGAATAATTTAAATATAAGAAATCAACATCAGCATATCATACTATCCAATGCATACATGTGTTAGTAAAATCTCTTATAGCATAGCATATCTAGCACATTGGGTAATATGGATGCATGAGTATAGACATGTGTAAACATTATTATATAAATGAGATATGATAATGTAAAGTGGTCATAAAATAATGTAACCTATATCAATTATGATCAATGAAGTAGATGCCCCCAACATAGTGTGTCACATTGGTGGAGGAGAATATCCTACATTTGTATGCTTGTGTATCATGTATCTAATATATCCTTGTATCACACTCAAGTACCCATGAAACATATGTGTGTAAACAACATATATGCAAAAGTTATTAAATATAGCATGCTAAATATTTTTTGTATTTTTGCTTGATTTGAATGTTTTTATATTTTCTTTAACTTTTTTTTTTTTTGTATTTGTGTATAATATTATGATTATAAGAGGTTTTATAGACAAGGAACAATGTTACTAAAATCTCAAGATGTCATCAATGGGATGCATCTATGTAGGCCATGTATCATCTATGTCATGACCCTTAATTATATTTTCATATTCACCCTACATATTAGTGGTGTCATCCAATCATCTTCTACATAATCAATATCATGATAATCATAGTAAAATATGGAGTATCTTAATGTTGAAATTATGAAATGCAACTCATCTTTTGTTTTATCTAGATATGAATAACTAGCTACCCTATATTATGGGACTAACCTTTCTAATTTCTCTTTTGCAATATTGATTGTGTATTGTGCCTCTATTGATATGCCATTATTTTTAGTTATTTTATACCACCTAAAAATATGTCTTATTTTTTATGCTTTCACTCTAAATATGCTCCTTCTTGGAAAAGGAGGCGACCTTACCTTCATGATAAAATGATATGCAAAAAAAAATTGTCAATCATTCCTCATATTGAGTGTAACCATGATTTTTCAAGCACAACATTATATGCACTTGGATTATAAATAAAAAGAAAAGTAAGAGAAAATTATTTTGAAGAAAATAAAACTCTTAATTGAATTGATCCCATAATGTTTTCAATTGCATTAGTTCTATTTAGTTGTTTATGTTTATTTCCATGAGAGCTAAGCAATGACATAAAACAAAAATTTGTATCTTGATATCCCATAAACTTGGTATCTATAAATTTCTTTCCATTTATGTGAGAAGTGATAGTGAAATGGTCCTAATATGAGGAAATGATTGTAATTTCCCAATTTATAACCACATTTGAATCTTTAGCTTTTTCAAATGTCTCTTATTTTTTTATCTCTTTTATTAGAAACCTTTTTTTAAGTATGATTTTTTGCATACTTTGAATTTGATTTTCCAGATTCTCTTTTAGTAATTTCATTTGTTGATGTTGTATGCTTTGTAACCTTTGCTTTTCAAACTATTCCTTTTATAGTTTATTTTTCCATCTTGTATCTTTTTTAATCTTTCTTGCTCTAATTTTGACTTTTGAATCTTTTCTTGCGTTAATTGTGCCTTCCAAATCTTTTCTTGTTCTAGTTTTTTTCAATTTCAACTATTTTTGCTCTGAATTATCTTTTTGTACCCATACTCTTTGATTGATGTATCTATTATAGGATCACCACTATCAATTTTACTTTTTATTATCTTCTTCAAATTCAAACAATTATTTATATGATACTCATACATTATATATATGCACAATAACATTTTGATCTCCTTAAAGGATGTAGAGGAGGTAGTTTGATCAACTTGCTTCTATGCATTTCCCTTAGAATCTCACTTGAACTCTTATTATCATTTTGCATACTTTTTGAATCACTGGTTGTATATGAATTCTCTTCTAGCTTCTTGCTTTTATATGAAACCTTGTTGGTCACAACATTGCTATATTAAGGATACAAATGCACAATTAACACTATCACATTTTAGATTTTGTGTATGTCTAATATGATTTTCCAATTATGTGATATTTAAACTAAAATAATGATTTATATTTTGTAACTCATCAATGGTCCTTTTCATAGTGATGATTTGATCTTTAAGGGATTCATAAGCAAAAACCATAGGTATTTTGTATTAAATATTCATACATACATCATATCTAGAGGATATCTGGGAGGTGAAGGGGTTTTAGGAAGGGTATGGTGGTTACCTTATTTTATCAATATATGATGGGATACCTTACCCCTTGGAGTAGTAATAACATGGACCGGGTTAAACGTAAAGTAGTTAGGAGGAAGAAGAGGTTCCTTTTATCCATTTTAAATTTTTCAAAGACTAACATAATAATAATAATAATAATAATAATAATAATAATAATAATAATAGACGAGAGATATATGAATTCTATCAAACACTCAAACATGAGATGAAAATTAGAACTAAATAATTGCTACAATCTAAAACCCTAAAAGGGTGAAAACCTAAGGCAAACTAGGGTTGCACAAGAAGACTCAAAGTTTAGGTTCACCAAAAATGTTTAACCCTTTTTATAGTTAAATTTAAAGTAATAGCTTGATCAATTATAAAATAGGATCATTAAATAATTTACATTTATAATATTTTGATAAATATACTAAATTTGAGAATATGCTAAATATAGAAAAGTGTAATGCCAAAAACTATTTTAAAAGTATCAATTCAAGTGATAAATAATACTTATATTATGAAATGATGCATGGTATATCAAAAAATAACATGTATATAATTAGATAGTTTGATGATTCACCTTTATTCTCATATTCTAAAAATTAGCTTTATGTTAGTTGGGATACTAGCGTCAGACTATGAACACTAGTGTCAATGCTTCTATCATTATTTTGATGTTTCTATCTAGTTTTAATAAATATCCTTTTATATAATATTCAGTTGTACCTATTAGGGTTCTCTTTCTCTTTTCATATTATCCATTTAGATTAGACACATAGGTTTCCAAAATCAATCTTTTGTTAAAAACCATATGTCTTTCAACTTAGACATGTTATCTTATAAAATATGGGTTATTGGGATCAAGTGAATTTAAATTTACCTTACATACATTTTATCAATGAATAATACATACATATCCATATATTTTTAATAGGGCCTCAAACTGATGTATTTCTCTCCCTTGTGTGGATTTTGTTATCACTTAGAAGTGCACCCTGTAAAGAACTTGTGCATGTTCTCACTTATGTTGATATAATGGAAATTCTCCAAGGCATGGGTGAAATTATTATGGAGATAATATATATATTAAGGTGTTTTTACATTTATTACATTCACCCACTTCTCTCTAACTCTTTCAGATAGTGCTTTCTTGACTAGGAAAATAGGTAAAAGAATAATGTTAAAACTTAAAATGGAAAGGAAAACTAAAATTTAGGGTGATGCACCAATGTTGGTATAACTTATTAAGATACATAACACACTTTAGAATCCAAATAAACTTACATACATTAAATTCATTCTCATATAATTTCTTTTGCATCAATATCTCACACAGAGGTCTTGGCAAACACTCACACTAGCTAGGAAGGAATGAACAATGGTTGAATTCACTTCTAAATTAAGTAGAAACTAAAATTAGGCATTCTATATGACATAAAATATTTATAATTTTTTGAATAATTTTTAATTATTCATACATAAACCTATTAAATATATTAATTCAGTAAGTTCTATCAATGAATAATAAATAGAATTCATGAAAGCTTGAGAATAGAGGAAAATTTAACTCTTTATTTCTTTAAAGGTGATGCTGTACAAAATTTTGATGGAGTTTATGTAATAAAAAATCATAATATATTTTAATAATTTAAATATATAAAATAATAAGAGAGATAAAATAATAAGTTTTAGATGAGTCCACATGCAAGTCCTAGTTCACTCCTACTTTAATTGAAAAATCAACTCAAAATTAAACTCCACCTTCAAATCCACTTTTAATTCCACCTATTATCCCATGCAAAATTTAATTTTGAAAATTATTTCATGTAATATGTCTTGATATAATAGAGTAAGTCTATTCTTTCATGTTTGAAAAGTCAAAGGGTTCTTCATGTATATTAAATTTTGAGTTAACTTGTTGTGATCTTGCATACAACTTTTGATCTTCTTTAGTTAACTCTTTTTAGTATTTATTTAACTTCTCTTAATATTTAATTAATCCTAAATTTATAATTTATTTACCTCCACTTTCATCTTGATTTTACTATAATTATCTTGACTTTACATTTGAAGTTCAACATCACTTATTTTGACTTGCAACTTGTATGAAACTTGACTTTTTAACTTTTCTAAATTTATCCTAAAAGCGGCTGTAGTAAGATAATAATTGAATCATTATTTTATATTAAATATTTTTAATGAAAATATGGTCTCAAATATTTACCAAAAATTAAATTCAAGTTCTCCATTTTTGCATGTTTGGAACTCTACTTATCTTGACTTGTAACTTTGATAAGGTTCTTGAATGCACTATGAGAGCCAAAAAAATTATGTATCTTGATAATTAGCTTATATAAAGATATAAATATGATTTTAACATAATAAATATGGTTTAAAATACCTTAAAATAAAATTTTATCTATAAACTCCTTGTATAACTCCAAAAAATATCATTTTATGCTCTGTGATAGTTCTTTTGTTCTCAAGAAACCCTGATTTGGATTAGGAGGTCTAAAAAGAGTTAAAATCCTGATAAAACACTTATAATATGATTTTTGTATATATATAAATTTTTAAAACCTTTAAAACTTTTAAAATCTCCAAAAAAATTCACCAAACTCTCTAAGAAAAATTCACAAAAAAGTACCTACTTGTTGCCGTAGAGATGACCAGGAGATGTATTTCAATGAGATGAGACTATTTTGAATTTGTTTTAATTGAATTATAATTTATTTATACTTTTAAATTAATTATAATCACTCTCAAATCAATTTTTTCCATTGAATGGACCTGAAACACCTATTTCCAACTCTATTCGTGAACAAAAACGTGAAGAAACCTTCATTCCCTTTACGATTAGAATTGTATATAAGAATTTTCACTCTACTTAGGCATATTACATACATTTTTAAAAAAAAAATAACATCAAAAAATAACCTCATATAAAATTTAAAGAGTTTTAATTTGATAAAATTCAAAATATATACTTTTTGGTGTTGACTAGCTTGCCCAATTTTATTTTTGAATGCATATAGGTCTATGTTTTATTATTTTATTGAGTTTTATGAGTCTTAAATACCTTATAATTTTTTAATTATGACATATAATAACTATAGTATGACTAAAATAATTATATGTGTTAAAATAATCACTTAAACCTCTCAAAAATTATCTTTTCTAATTGTCTCTCTTGCTTGCTTAAAATCCTAATGCTTTATCCTTTGCCTTTATTCATGATTTAATTTAATTTATTATGATTTATAAAGGTCTTATATTCTACATAATATATCACACAACCTTTATTTTATAAAATTTAACTCAAAAATGCAAACAAACTACTTAAAATCGAGCAAATGAGGGTTTAAAAAGGGTTTTAGAGCACATGTTCTTCTTAACAATTATTTATAAAGTTAATATAATATAACCTAAAAAAAATCCATGTAATATTTATGGAATTGGGTCCCAAAACTACCCCTAATACCATTTTATCCAACTTCTCTTCACCTTCATGTAATGAGCATCTGAAAATTATCTTCACTAGTTTGTAAATAGCTAGTTAGAGAAATAAAAGAAACCTATATCAAAATTTGGTCTTTTGAGTTGTTCCTAATCATGATTTTAACCTGATTAATATTTTATTATTATTTTAATACCCATTTTTATTTTTAATCCATGAATGAAGTCTTCTTTAAGACCTACACATAAACAACTTTAACCAATGGTGGCAAAATTGTCAACAGGCTTGTGTGTGCACAATTATGTAATATGTTATATGTGAGTGATTATAGTGATATAGTTTTTAAATTTAAAAATATTACTCAAGGAATTTTATTTGAATTATCCAAGTCTTTAATAAGACTACTTCTATGACTAATTTGGAAATAAGGAAAAAAATAGGGCAGTATACCTTAGTTGTGTAAATGATTTTTAGTAGTGTAGTGTGAGTTTGAGAGGTGTTTGATAGAAGATAATTAATGACATTTTTATTTTTAATTATACCACACCTTTTAAAATAATATTATAGGAGGGTTAAATAATAAAAATAAGTTGACCCATACATATCAAGAGATTTGTATTTTTTATCATTTGGAAGGTAGGGACACTAGCAGCATATTTGAGACACTAGAGTTAATGCTAATTTCCTAATATAGACACTAGTTTCCTATATCTTAAAAATATTTTAATAATCTTTAACTATTTTTAAATGATAAAAAATAGGTTTTTTGTAGACTATTAGCTATATGTGATTTTCATCATCAGAATGCTAGGGTCAGAATATAGAATAATCAATTAGGCATAATGAGATGGAAAATGAAATATTTTTAGTAGTGGGAAGGTCATAAACTGAAGGGTTGAGCCATGATTGGTATTTTTCAATTTTACAAGACTAGTATGTTATTTAAAATTATATTTTAGTATCTATAGAGTGATAGTTTGCCTATAAATCTAAAAACTAGTGAAACACAATAAGTGATATCAGGTCTTGCCATAGTGAGGTATATCAAACCTCTCATAATTCTCTTAAAATTATTTCCATCCACTAAATGGCTCCCATCCTCTCTCATTAAATTTTCTTCACTTGCAATTAGAGTGTCCACTACTTTAGAATCTTGAAGATTGTAACTCTTTAACATATCCTAGGCATGTTTGGATTGACAAATGTATACTTCCTCTTTTTTTCAATGTAATTACATGCCAATAAATTAATTCATAATTCAAATATCGATCATCTCAAATTTTTATTTCATATATTCCTTGAAGCTATTCAACATCTCCATAGAGTTACTTATAAAAATCAAGACATCTACATAGAGAGCACATATAAAACATTAGAACCCAACACTTGTATGTAAAGAGTTGGTTTATTTTGACTTATTATAAAGCCTTGATCTAAAAACTAGATATCAATTCTTTATTACCAAGCTCTTTAATCTTGTTTCAACCCATAAATAACCTTCTACAGCTTATATGCCCAAAATTATTCACATTTTATCTCAAAACCTTGTGGCTGCCCCACATATACTTCCTATTCAATCATTCCATTTAGGAATGCACTTTTAACATAAATTTTATTGATTTTACATCTTTTATGATCATCTAAATCAATAATTAGTTTTATAGTATTTTAACGTGCCACAGGTGCATAGGTTTCTTTATAGTCAACCCTAGATGTTTGTGTAAATTCTTTTACAACTAGTCTAGCTTTTAGATTGTCAATTGTATCATCACTCTTGACTAGGGTATTCTAGACCCACTTGGTTCCAATGACATATTTATTTAATATATATTTATCAAGAGTCCATGTATCATTCTTCTCTATTGAATCCATCTCAATTTTCATAACATCAACCCATTATTTATTTTGACTAGATTTTGCATAAGTTTTAGGTTCACTAGCCATATGATAATGCAAACATAATATTCTCATCATAAGAATAATCAAAAAATTATATTCATAATGTTTAATCCTTGTCATCATAATTTCATAATAAGGATCTAACATTTTATTGTTTGGATGTAGATTTAACAAATGTTTGATCTTGTTTGGAGTTGATGAAGATGGATGAATAATCTCTTGGAAAGAGTTGGTATTATTTCATGTTGAACTAGAAACATGTGTAGGATTTTGCAATCCCTCAAATTCAACTTCAATATGTTCCCCCCTTCACTTATTAACTTTTTAGATACATTATTATAATCATCATACATCTCATTTTCAAATAATTTACAATCCTTAGAAATAATTATAGATTTACTAGTACGATTATAAAACTTGTATCCTTTGCTTTCATCACTATATCACGTGACATTGTGATTAATACTCTTAGATATAGATTTGAACAAAAATAAAAATTATTTATTTCAACCTTACCTTGACTTATGGTTATTTTCATGTTTCTAATGATTATTTTCATGTTGCCCTTTCCTTCAACGTGGATGGACTTTCCATCTAAAATTGCACTTAGCTTTTGAAAGAATCATATTACTTGTTGAAACTATCTTTATGACTTGTCATGTGGTTTGAGAAACTTAAACCAAGAGATTTTTTTTTTGCATCCTATATCCCCATAATACAATGAGAAAATAATTTGAGTGATATTTCTTCTCACTTTGTTTAGCTTAGAATGCCTTCTCTTATTCCTTTTGATTAGGTTTATTCTTAGCAACTAGTATCCTACAATATTTTATAAAGTGTCTTAGTTTTTTAAAATAATGATAAGTGAGGTTTTTTTTATCTTACCTATGAATTTAGATTCAACTTTCCCCTTTGAATTTGAATTTTTTGAACTCCCTTGATTCTAATTTTTATTTTTCTATTTGATCTTTGAAACTTTTAATTAATTTCAAGTGCTTGTTTTAGATCTCCTGCATATAGTCTCATTGTATTCTCATGGGACAAGAGAGAACCCAATAACTAATAAACACTTATAGTGTTCATGTCCTTACTTTAAACACCTAAATTATACCATATTTAGTGTCATAATTAACTTTGCTTAATTTTGAAACACTAATTGAACCACCAACCTAAATTTGAATTCTATCCTAAAGTCCACTAACATCATTTCCCTTTTTTCTAATTAATTAGTTAATTATTCATGCATACATATTTCACAAAATTAATAAAAAATATAGAATTTTTGAGTCACCAAACATCTTCCATACTTATCTCAATCAAATTTTGATTCATCCAACCACTTCCTAAACTTTCTCAACTAATTTTTGAATCATCGTTAAACATTTCAACTAACTTGGTGAGTCATCCAACTACCTTGACTTATTCATAAGACATTTTTAACTACCAATTAACTTTCCTATTTTCTCTCAAACACATGAGAAATTTATATCTTTCACTTGGATGAGGACTCAAATCCAACCATCAAAAATTAACATTATCCAATAAATATGGATTTATCCCAACTATCCATATTCTCACCCAAAAGCCTATAAATTAAAGTGTCATCATTAATTTTCATAGTCCGCCTTTAAGATATCGCATTGGTATCAAAAATATCCTAGGCATCCTTTGAGAAAATCAAAATCATGAACACATACCTATATATAATCTTTTCTTAATATAGACAAAATAATTTTGGAGTGGAAATGCATAACAGTGGGTTAATTAGTGGAATTTAGGGATTATAAGATTTGCGTAGGGTATAGACAAACCACATAAACATAATTTGAGGCTTTGAAACACTTTCAAATGCTAATATGGAATTTAGAGAGGTCACAAGCTAAGATAATGAGTCAAAAACCCTAAATTGGGGTTTAATCCATATTACACATTAGAACCATCAAAATTTAATGAAATTTGGTGTAAATTGAGATAAAGACCTGAGCTAAGTGTTTAATAGGTTTCAAAAATGTTTAATAGGGTTTCCATACTAATATTTAGGTTTGAGTGAGATAGACAATGATGAAGACCCTAACAGACCTAATAGGCCTAAACAAAGGTAGAAATTGAGTTTGAAAAGTGACTTAAGTAAAGAGTTAGGGTTTATAATTGTGTGGATAGTTAAATTACAATAGAGGGTACTTATAATAGTGAATACTTTTCTAAAATACTATGGTATAGAATAGTACAGAGTAAGAAACCTTGTAAATAAGGCTAGAAGGACTGAGATGGAAAAAGGGCAGAGTGGTCAAGAAGAATTTATGAGATGTTTGTGAGTTGGTGAATGGTTGGAGACGTATGATAATACTAAAAAGAAATACTAAAACAATTGAAACCATAATATCATTAAGTGAGTTTCAATCTCTTATATGATGATAACCTTTGAACAAGGAGTGTGTAAAGTGTAAACAAAGTTGTGAAAACAAAAGAGTTTAAACTTGACGTGTTGAAAGAAGTTGTTGATTGAGAATGGAGGGTTGATAATACATAATTATACAAGATACAAAACATTGAAAGAGAACCAAGAGAAACTAAGTGTTCCTAGAAACATTGCATGAAGATTGAGCTTAAAAGCCATTATCAAGGCATAGTGTGAGTTCACTTGGTATATGCTTTGCATCATTTTGGTATCAAAGCTGATAAAGATTTTTGTGGATTGTGATTGAGATTGAAATTATGTGTTTTGAAGTGAAGTGAAGGACATGGAACTAGGTGCAATGTTTCATAAAGAGAGCTAACAAGGAAGATAAAGATTTAGTCAAACTAATGACGTAATTGATTTATCTATTAGTTGTGAGGATGGAGGCTATTGAGGATGTTCTCAAGGTGAGAGAACAAAGAGCAGTGATAGAAAGAGGAGGTGATGATAGGTAACAAGGTCATGTAGTACCTTTTCAATCAAGGATGGAAGAGAGAGAGAATAGCGAGGTGGTTCAAGAGAAACCACAAGAGCAAGTAGCAGTATGTCAAGAAGGTATGGGATAGCACCATGTAAGTGATATTAGACCATTTTTAGATGGTAGATTGAGAAGGGAAGAAGGTCCAATAAGACAAGGATCAAGACAAAGATTTTAGGGGCAATGTTGGAATTTCCATAGAGAGGGACACAAGGCAACAGAGTATCCAAGGAATATGAACAAAAGTATGATGCAACAGAGAGTAAGAGAAGTGAATGAGGATAAAAGGAATGATAATAATGAGTCATTACTCATGAGGAGAGTTTTATTACAGTAGAATAAAGTCAAAGAACCAGTATAAAGGAGAAGCCTATTTAAAAGCATATGCAAGTCAAGAGATAAAGTATGTAATTTGGTAATTGATGGAGGTAGCACTAACAATATTATTTTTTTGGAGATTGTGTAGAAGTTGGGATTGAAGAGGATGCCAAATATAGGACCATACAAAGTTTTATAGGTTCAGAAAGGTCATTATATTTTAGTAAGTGAGCAGAGTTGGGTTGAGTTTTAGATAGGATGGTATAAAGATAAAGTGTTATGTGATATTTTGCCTATAGATGTGTGCCATTTATTGTTAAGGAGATCATGGAAATTTGATAAGCATGTCATACATGAAATCAATCAAACACATACACCATAAAGAAACATGGTGAGACATATATTCTTATTCCATTGAAAGGTGAAGAAGAGAGAAGAGATGAAAGGATAATAATGATGCAATGTTGGAGTAAATCAATGGTAAGTTTGGGTTTGATCAAATCACCCAAGGAAGAAAATAAGGTTAATTGTTTATAATTGGTTGATATGAGGAGTTATGAGCCCACAAAGATGGACAAGAGAGAGATAACACAAGGTTTCAAGGTGGTAGCAAATAGTTTCCTAAGAGAAGAAGATATAGCACCCAAGAGAGTGCTGAAGGAAGAAGGTAGTCAATGAAAGCATGGAATCCAAGCATATGTGCAAGAAGATAGTAGAAAGGTAATGGATATTACAACCAAGATGGATGAACAGTGGTTTGGGAAAAACATCAAACAAGTGAAGAGGAAGTTGGAGATTGAAATGTACAAGCAGGAAACTCAAGAGAGAGCCATGAAGGCTCCAAATTGTATTACTAATTATTTACTTTGTAATGAATTTACAAGTAAATAAAAAGTAGCCTAATAAGTGGTTGTAGATGAACACAAAAAATTTCAAAAGAGTCTTGAACAAGAAGAGAAGGTCTATGAGTTGGGAAACTTGTAGTAGGCCCATGAAGAACAATCAAGTAACTTCCAAACTAAACATGAAAGAATGATAAATCCAAGAGATGAGGTGTTGAATATGAGAATGCATCCCATGTATATATAGGAGATGGAGAGTAATTAGAATGATGATAAATAGTATCAAGGTAAGAAATTACATAAGTATGAAGCATTTAAGGATAAATCACATGTTGTGCATGAAGTGGAATGCACAACACAAGAAGTATGGAGGAAACAATCATTCAAATTTTTAGTAGTGGTTGATCATGGATTTGAGGAGAAGGATGATCAGTTTTTAGAAGAAGAAGATTGGTATACACATGCAAAGCAGGAAGAGGAAAGTAGTATCTATGTTTTTCTTAACATGATTGTTTCATGTGTAGCTATGAAGATGAAGTAGATAAAACCTAAGTGTGGGGACCAAGAACATGTTCACCTCTATGAGAGGTAAGTGGAAGTATAAAACTTCAAATAATAGGTTTAATGCATTCAATTAGTATCATATACCAAGTACAACATTCAAACACCTGTGGTAAAGCTTTCTCAGGTTGGTAGTATGATGTAGGGGCATCCTATAAGGACCCCAAAAGTTGTTAAATTTTGTCATAGGTTGGTCTATCAGTTTTTTTACAAGAGATAGAGGTCCTAAATAGTCCATGTGAGAGGTCTAGGTTGTCTTCTAGGGCATATAATTTGAATTATACCTTTTCCCACCAAAAGTTCTTTTTAGAATATTTGAATCTTGTAAAGCTTTGTAAAAGGACTTTTGTAAAAATTGTGAGAGTGGAAGGATGTGTTAGGCATGTAGAAGGGGATTATACCCTATATAGGTTCATAAAATGTCATGATACAATGTCATTGTCTTAGGTGTGTTATATTGTGTCAAATTAAGATAATAATGTAATCTTTGAGCAAAAATAACCTCTACATGGAAAAAGGGATTCAAGAAGTAGTTATGCAATTTTGTAGGATAGAGAAGTCATTTTTAGTTTTGGATGTCTCATATATTTTCCATTTGAAGTGATGACTGATATCATATCCAGATTTGTATAAACGGGATGATTGCAACCCTCATTATGTTATTAAATGAAAGGAAATAGACTGTGTTTTAGTGGTTATTGCTAATGTTATTGTTGATTGCATAGTTTGATTAATGCTAGAATGGAATTGATCATTGATTTCATGTGTGATTTAAGGTTATTTAATGTGTTTTTGTGAAGAAACCTTGAAAAGATAAAGAATAGTGAGCACCTTGTTGAAATTGTTCCAAAGTGTAGACTTTGTTATGTGAGATACAAATTGTATTCTGCTTAAAGGTTGATCAAATGATATTAGATAACCATTATAAAAAAATTTAAGGATATTTTAATATATTTAAGGTTGTATTTTCAACTAATTTTAATACATCCATTGGTGTTCATTCATAAGAATACACAAACCCCTATTATGGGTGTTGATTCTTTTATACACAGACTGTGAGTTTCAATGATTGCATGTGAATGGTATAGTGAAACCTTTTTCAATATGGATATTTTTTAATGTGGTTTAAAGTCTCATATAACCATAGATATCACAATCCTTATGGTGTGTAAATAGATATAAGTAAGAGACCCCTATTTACTATTGAATCCATTGGTGTGAAAAACTATGCATTGGAGTTTTGAAAAGAAAAAATCAAAGATTTGAATTTCAAAGGTTGTAAAAAGTTTTGGTAAGTGTATTTGAATCTATTAAATGTTTTTGGAGTCTTATTTTGGAGCAAGAATGAAGTTTGAGATAACAATCCTGAACACAAGCCTATATACAGTTTTTTCTTGACATAGACAAGATAATTTTGGAGTGGAAATGCAAAATAGTGGGTTGACTAGTGGAATTTAGGGATTGGAATATTTGCATAGGGTCTAGATAGACCACAACAAACCTAATTTGAGGCTTTGAAACACTTTAAAATTCTAATAATGTAATTTATAGAGGTCACGGGCTAAGATAGTGACTCAGAAACCCTAAATTGGGATTTAAGCCATATTACACATTGGAATTGACAGAAATCAATTAAATTTGGTGTAAAGTGAGATAAAGACCTAGGCTAAGTGATTAATAGGTTTTAGAATGTTTCATAGGGTTTCTATACTAATATTGAGGTCTGAGTGTGATAAACAATGATGAAGACCCTAATAGGCTTAAACAAAGGTAAAAATTGAGTTTTAAAAGTGACTTAAGTAAAGAGTTAGGGTCTATAATTGTGTGGATAGCTAAATTACAATATAGGGTACTCATAACTATGAATGGTTTTCTAAAATACTATGGTATGAACTAGTACAGATCAAGAAACCTTGTAAATAAGGCTAGAAGGACTAAGATGGAAAAAGGGTAGAGTGGTCAAGAAGAATTTGTGAGATGTTAGTGAGTTGGTGAATGGTCAGAGAGTTAAGATAAATCCTAATAATCAATACTAAAACAATTGAAATCATAAGATCATTAAGTGAGTTTCAATCTCTTGTATGATGATAACCTTTGAACAAGGAGTGTGTAAAGTGTAAACAAAGTTGTAAAGAGAAAAGAGTTAAACTTGTAGTGTTGAAAGAAGTTTTTGACAAAGAATAGAGGATTGATAATAATAATATTGGACAAGATACAAAACATTGAAAGAGAACCAAGAGAAACTAAGTGTTCCTAGAAACATTGCATGAAGAATGAGCTTAGAAGCCATTATCAAGGCATAGTGTGAGTTCACTTGGTATATGCTCTACATCACAAGCATCAGTTCCATTCTTATTTGAATCCAAAGACCCAACTTACCCAATAATAGTATCCTCTGCTTGATCAAAGTAAGCATAATTCATGATTTCCCATTCAAATTATAACACTTGAACCTCTACAGTAATATCATGATTGATTCTCTAGTTAGGAGGAGTCATTTTTAGTTATCTGTTCATGTCTAAAAAATAGTTAGAATATATCTTTAGCATGTCAGTCTTCAAAAACTTCTCCAACTTGAACTGTAGAATTTTGAGCTGTAAGTAGATTTGTAGAAAAACAAGACTAGAGATAACTTCAACATTGAAGTTAGTAAGCACCATAGATTTAGATTGAAAAACATCTAAGTTCTTTTACTTCTAAATGTACCATAGGATTTCAGTAGAAAAAAACCAAAATTTATGGAGAAAATAATGGACCTTCTTTCTAGTATAAACACAACCAAAAGCAATGTTGACAAATAGAATATCGCACCTAAACAAACAACACCAAATTTTGAGACAACACTTAAAAATCTTAGTAGCAAATAGACATTTAAATAAAATGTGTTTAATAGTTTCAAATTCACCACATAAAAAACAATGGGGATGACCATAACCAAATTTCAAAATGACAGACCTAATAACAAGCTTGTTATACAATAACATCCACATGAAAAACAACTTCTTAGGTTCAAGACAAGAAGCCCAAATCACTTGAAATCTAAACATCTAGTGGTAAAGAGGATCACAAACACGCCAAAGATGGTTAAAACTAAGGTAAAGGATTTTGGAGAAAGAAATTTATTATACAACATCTTAGTAGTGAACTCATTAAGAGGTGGTTTGTTAATCCATTTAATGTTAATCCAAAACTCATCCTCCCCATCAAAAACAAAAACTCCTTCAGCTAACTAGAGAGCCTTTTTATTTTAGATTTAGAATAGGAGTTTGCATTCATTTTTTACCTAGTTCACTTGGTTATAAATTTCAACTATCACATTTTGGCATGATTGGTGGGACCTTTTTCCACATATTGTTCATCATAACTGCATTCCTTAAGGTTTTTCAGTCATTTATAGATTATTTCAAGGTGCATATTTATTTAATCTTGGTTTTTCAGGGAGTTAATTAAAATGTCAAGTGCATTTTTAGAAAATTTTAAGTCATTTTATGGTCATTTATGGAATGATGGTTTCATTCTGTGAAACAGTAGTTTCATACTACTAACAATAATTTTGTAGAAAATTTAAGCAGTTTTGTAACATATTTCAATGATTTTTTTCTTAGTTATTTTATAGATATTTTTTTACTATTATCAACTTATTGTTTTGGTTATGTGGCTTTCTTAATTTGTTGACATTTTATTTTTATCATTTTCTACTTCTACACTATTCTATTTTTTGGTCTTTTTTACAATGGTGGTTTTGTAGCACTTTGCAATAAACTCATTGAATATTTCAACGATTTCATCTTGTGGAATGACAATTTCATCTTGTAGAATGGCGTTTTCATATTTTTAAACAATGGTTTTATTTTGTGTGCATTTTAATTTATTATTACCTAATTTTTTATTATTTTTTGAGTCTTTCCTACTTTCCTAGCTTTTTAACGCTCATTATTTATTAATTTTCCTATTTATGGGTTTTTGTTTCTATTTTTGGTGTTTTCTACAAAATAATGGTTTCGTCAAATAGAACGACTAATTTATTGCATAGAACAATGATTTTGTAGCAAATTTTGGTGGTTTTGTTCCATATTTCAGTGGTTTTATTTCATATTTTGGTGGTTTTGTGAACAGTGATTTTTCTTTATTTTTTGTGTTTTTTAATTATTTTTGACTCATTTAATGTTTTCATCATTTTATTCTTTACATAATAATGGTTTCATTTTAGAGAGTCAATTTTTGTGCTTTATCTTTTCTTTTGGCTTTCATTTTGGTTAACTTACAGTTTCCTTAGATTGTCAAAATCTTTGCATACAAACTACTAATAGTTTTTATGTAGGATCACTTGTCAAAGAATCAAAAAAGCTAAACCAAAAACATTTTTTTTTTTTTTTAATAACCTTTTTTTATTTAAATGCTAAGTTTAATTAATTAAGTAGTACTTAATTCACTTTTATTTCCATGCAAGCTTACATATGTGTATAACAAGAGTTGTGTATGTTCTTTCTTTACATCGCATTGGTCATGATTCTTAGAAATCAAAAAATTATTATTTTACTTTTATGTTTCTTAGGCTATTCTTGTGTATGTTATTTCCTTGTGTCATATTGGCAATGATTCCTAAAAACCATAAATGATTCTAGTCTATTTTTTATTTTTAAGGGATCTATTAACTATGGCTATCACAACTACGTGGTATGTCAAACCCCCTGTACCAATGGGATATACAAATTGAGGATATTTTGTTTCAATTTTTTAATTGGTTGTATGTTTTAAGCACACCGTGACATGATGGGGTTTCATCCTCTAATTTTTGGGTTTCAACAATGATCTTAAAGTTTGGTTTTATTACGACACTCCACTAAAATCTTATGGTTGAAGTGGGCACATAAGGACTACACCCTTTTGTGTAAGTCCATTAATCAACTTATTCCACGTTCTTGGGCCTCAACGTAACACAAAGTATATAGAGGAAATCCCCTAGTTAAACTTGTATAAACCTTAAGCCTTAAGATAGTCATTCATCCATTAGAATGTTAGTGCACTAGAAAATAGTTAAGTCTAATAAATTACTCTCAAATTACCCTCAAAACAAGGTTTAGTGGGATATGGGTATGGTTCTACCTCCATATTCAGTGCTCTAAAACATTGAGCTGACACTTCTTAACAGACGAGCTAATATGTATGAGATATTATAAGTCATTCAAGTCCCTTGCCTAGATTTTATCTTTTTATGTGACTTATATGTTTCTTTTTGTTTAAAGTATAAATTTATTTTTATATTTTTTATCTCCTTGTGAAATCTACATAATTGAAGTATTTTATGTTTGAAAACCATAGTTTGAATCTTCCAAACAAATTCCTAAATCAAGAAAGGCTTAATTAAAATTTTCAAAAACTAAGTAACTCAAAACTTTTATCAAGCATTTGTATTTTCATTTTTTGATTCATACACCTTTTGGGGGTCAAGTACAAACATTAAACAATGTCTCCCATCACAAGGCAACAAGCCTTGTTGAATAATCCTTAGTTTAGAGAAGAGTCTTTTGGAAATGACACCTTTTGATTTAGAAACCAAGAACGTTATATTGAGATCAATGACAATGATAATGATGAGGAACCCCTTCAAGATAAATATGAAGATGTTATTAATTTTAATAAAGAGGAACCATCCCAAGTTACTGATTACCTTTTATAAAATAAGAATGAAGTTTTCTTACAATTATTAGGGTTATGATCCAAGCTTCCACCTGATTTTGAACCCAAATAGTTGTCTCTCCTAATTGCTAACAAAAATAAAACACATCCTATATAATATCAATGAACATCTAATAGTTCTCTGAAGAATAACAGGGCCATCATAGGGTCCTCCAATACCAATTCTAAAAATATATCTCAAACATATATGGATAAGGGGAAGTTGGTTATAGACAAAACATCCCAACAAATCCATGTATTTACCCTTGAAGACCATGTCAAAAGGTTAAAAAAATAACTAGATGATATTAAATCTCACATGACAAAAAAATCCTTCAAAGAACGAGTTAACCAATCCAAACATAAATCAGAGTTATCCTATCAACAATTAGAATAAACTAGGATCAACTCACATCATTCAAAATCAAAATCAAAATCCAAATATCAATCAAAATCCAATTCAGAATTTTATCGTAGTTATCTCAAAATCTAGATAATGTGAATGCAATGGAGACGTGATTACATGAGATGAAGCTAGTGCACATCACATAGATGCTAAAGCAATTTGAAATTATACAAGGAGATAAATTGCACAAGATAAACAGGAGAAAACCCAATATTTGATTAACTTAAGATGGCCAAAGTGAAGAATACATATAAGAGAGCACGTAAGTAAATCCTCCACAAAAGGTGGTCAAAGCACCCCAAGAATAGACTGTAACTCCTTCATGAAAGGTGGTGACAAGATGCTAAAAATAGAGAAGTAACTCCCATACCTAGAATAGCTGATCAAAGGAGTTACTTAAGACATTTTTATGACACCTATGACACATCTATGACACACATCTCCACATAAGCTAGCCTATCCCACGAATGTAGGAAAACTCCATGTATGCACAAATATATAATATTCCCTAATTAAATAATATGGAAAAATAAAAACCTACACTAACACCCCCCCATAAGCACAGCTTAGGTGGGCAGTGTGGAAATATAAAATGGGTCTCGGCAACTAGCCCTGATGAGGTACCCATGTACAAATGCAATCTCCCATAAGATAGAGAAAAGGAGAAAACCCATAGGAAAAAAATCCCCCCCCAAAAGAGAGACATAAAATAAATGAAGAGGCTAGTAGGCCCCCTGAAGATGATGTTGCTGTAGATGTGGACCGCACCCCAAGAAGAGCTCGTAGATGAAAGAACTTGCTCTCGGTGAAAGGTTTGGTGAAGATGTTTGTAACCTACTCCAAAGACTAGCAAAATATCAAGTCAATGACCTGACTATGAATAATCTCTTTAATGAAATGCATGTGAATATCTATGTGCTTGGTCTGTTGGTGCTGAAGTGGATTCCTACAAATTTGAATGGTACTCTGGTTGTCACAAAAAATGATGGTGGGCTACCGGATGGGAATGCCAAACTCAGAAAGAATCCCTTGAAGCCAAGTAGCCTTAGTAGCTGCATTAACAACTCCCATATACTCTACCTCTGTGGATGATATATAAATAGCATTATTCTTCTTCTTAGACCAACTGATAGGACCAAAACCTAGAGAGAAACTGTAACCAGAAGTAGACTTGCGAGTCTGTGAATCACCAGCCCAGTCTAAATCTGTATATCCAACCAAGTCAACTTCTATGCCAAATCTATAATGAATCCCATATCTATGTGAACCCTGTATGTAATGCAAGATCCTCTTAGCTACTTTCCAATGCAGCTCACGAGGTTCATGCATAAATCTAGAGACAAGTCCCACTGCATATGATATGTCAGGCCTGGTGTGAGTCAAGTAGATGAGACTACCAATAAGTTGTCAATACTGAGTGGCATCAACAATGGTGAAGAATAGTCAGCCTCAAGTTTCACTCTTGATAGAAAAGGAGTCAGAGATGGCTTGCAATCAGCCATGTGAAACTGAGCCAATAAGTCAAGAGCATACTTAGGCTGTGTAAGAGAAATCCCTGAATCTGACTGTGAGATCTTGATGCCAAGGAAGTAGTGCAACAAACCCAAGTCTGTCATGTCAAATCTATCTTGGAGAGATGCCTTCACCACTACAATAGCTGATGAAGAACTCTTAGTGATCAAAAATTCATCAACATATAGAACCAAAATTAGGAGCAAATCATCCTATCGTAAGAAGTAGACATTGGGGTCAGAATGGCACCTAATGAAACTTGTTGTGAGAAGGAAGGAATCCATCTTGGCATACCAAGCTCGAGGGGCCTATTTGAGGCCATAGATAGATTTCCTAAGTCTACATACTAAGGAAGAATCTTGAATAAATCTTGGTGACTGCTCCATGTAGATCTCCTCCTCTAGGTCTTTGTGAAGAAAGGCACTCTTCACATCCATCTGGTGCACATCCCAACCATGTGTTGTGGTAATAGCCAAGGTGAGTCGGATAAAAGTCATCTTTGCAATTGATGCAAAGGTCTCTGAGTAGTCAATACCTGCCACTTGTGAGAAACCCTTGGTGACTAGTCGTGCCTTGTACTTGTCAACTAACCCATTTGCTACAAACTTGGTCCGATATATCCACCTACATCGAACCATCTTCCTTCCCTTAGGAAGTGAAGTCAAGTCCTAAGTGTGATTTTTGATTAAGGAAGAATATTCTTCCTCCATAGCACTATCCCACTCAGGTACTCCCGATGCCTCTCAAAAAGTTTGTGGATCTAAAATTGAAGCAAAGAAGGCATGTGGATCCTCTGATAACCCCCCCTAGTGTGTTTGTCATCTGTAGGATCTCCTGCCCAAGTGTCAGCACTCTTAAGTGTCTGTCTAGCCCAAAGTGGCCTAGAAGTGGGCGAGTCATGTACGAACTCCTCATCCTCTGACTGACTAGAGGTGGATGACTCTGCATCACTATCCTCACTGTCTAAACTCGAAGAAGAAGAAGATGTCTCTGGCTTAAGAACCTATTGTGGCTATCTAAATCTGAGGAATCATCATGAAGAAGTAGATCTAATGAGAGAGAAGAAGTTCCAAGTGTTGAGTCTCTATGACTCTCCTAAAAGTGAACACTTCTCTCAATGAACAACTCATGAGGGGTCAGATCTAGAAGGTGATACCCCTTAACACCATCCATATATCCTATAAAGATGCAAGGCTTGGACTGATGTTTTATAGTTTTGTGTTTCTTCTTCGATATGTGGGCCATGGCTAGGGATCTAAAAACCCTAAGGTGCTCAACATCAGGTCTCCTTTTATGCCAAGCTTCAAAGGCTATTATCCCTTTTAAATCTTTGTGAGGAACCCTATTTTGAATGTAGCAAGCACAATTGATGGCTTCGGCCCAGTACTGTGGTGCTAAGGATTTGGAGTGAATCATACAGCTACCCATCTCTTTGAAGAACCTATTTTTGCATTCTATAACCCCATTCTATGAAGGACTGTAAGTGACTGTGCGCTACAAATCAATCCCCTCTATGGTGCAAAACTGCTCAAACCTGTTGCTGACATACTCCCCTCCATTATCAATTTGAAGAACCTTGATGGATTTCTCACTCTGTTTCTCAACAAGAGCCTTGAAGTCTAGAAAATTTTCAAACACTTCAGACTTTTGTTTGAGAAAATATATCCAAGTGTACCTAGAGAAATCATCAATGAAGGTGAGGATGTACTTGGCCCTTGTGAAAGATGGTTTGGGAAAGGGTCCCGATACATCACTGTGGACTAACTCCAAAGGTTGTGAAGCCCTCTAAGCTTTGCCTTTATCAAATTTTTGCTTCGAGATGCTTCCCAAGGGAGCACCCCTCGCAAAGTCCTTTTGAGAATTGGACATGAGGCAAGCCAATGACCATGTCATGTTTGCAAAGTTGCTCAAGGTAGCAGTAGTTAAGGTGGCCAAACTGCTCATGCCATAATTTGCTAACTCCATCTAAATAAGTCAGCAATATTGTTGGAGAAGAATTAGGTGCAAAATGTGAGAAGGTGTATAACCTTTCTTGGTGATCTGCCCTACCCACTGCCACTATAGTATCACTATGCAACTCCCTGATAGCCACTGAATTTGGTGAAAACTCAACTCTTATGCCCCGACCAATGTGAGTGATTTGGTACACTGATAGGAGATTGGTTGAAAGAGAAGGAACACTTAGAACATTATTGAATTTTCCTCCTTCCATTTCAACTGACCCTCTCCCTACAATGGAAACTGATGTGTCATCACCCAAACTTATTGAAGTCATGCTACAAGGCTCTAAAGATGAAAACTCAACTAGGGAAGAGCCCATGTGGTGAGAAACACCCGATTCAATGACCCATGAAGATGTAGAAGCTGTTGTAGCTACAAGGGCCTTGCCTTTTTCTTTATCCTTACCCTTGCCTTTTGCCTTAGTAGAATCTTGGGTAGATGAATTTTGCTTGATGGACTCAGAAACACCTATGTTGTGCTTCTCTAGAAGATGAGTTAGGTGATTTATTTGTTTATTCATGAATTTGTGTTCATCATGCCCTATCTTCTTATAATAGGCACACTTAATCTTCTCCTTCTTAGGTTTAGCATTGGAAGAGGAAGACTCAGTGTTGTTTTTGGCAGGATTGTTCTTTTCTTTCTTCTTCTCCTGGTCCTTATTCTTTTTCTTCTTCTCCTTTGTTGAAGTCTTATCCTTACCATTTCTAACTATCAAAGATTGGGGTTGAGTAGACTTCATTGTGCCCATTTGAATTAGCTTATCTTGTTCCCTAGTCAAGTTGGCAATGAATGAATCCAAAGAAGGCATTTTCCATGTAGTGCCAAGGGCACTCTTTGTGGCATGGAAAGTGGAGACAAAGACTGAATAGCTTGGACCTAACTTTGTGAGAATAGAAAGGATGAGTTGATCATCTTTCTTCTCTATCCCGCATTATTTCAATTGCAATCAAAGAGCCTTAAACTTAGTGAAGAAGTCCTATAGGGTGTCAAAGTTGCTAAGACTTAGACTTATGAGTTCATTTTCGAGCTCATGACCTCTCATCTCATCAAGCTTCCCAAATAAGGTTTATAGGGTGTCCCATATGTCTTTGGGAGTCTTGGAAGTTTCTAAATGGAAGATAAGTTCTAGAGACATGGACAATCTCAGTAATCCATAGGCTTCATCACTATGATTGTACCACTTAATCTTTTCAGCATCAGTGTTGGGTTCTACTTCAGTACCCATGGTGATCCTATACAACCCTTTGCTTCTAAGAATGATTGACATTTTAACCTTATATTCATGATATTTGAAGGGTGTTAGGGGTTTAAGTTGAAAATAATCTATTTTAAGCTAAATTTAGGTGAAGTTGTGTTGATTGCAAGTTTGTGAAAGTATGCAGAAAGGAGAAAAATAACAGAAGTAAACAAAGTGCTGAAAGATAATCACACCCCCCCAAAATGTTGAGACCCCCCCAAATATGCAATTTCACGATCAAAAGACATAGGACTCAGCCAAAAATGCGTCTTAGAGTAATCTTTGCAAGTCAAGTTAATAACCCAAGCAAATAGGACGTCAGACCTAACTAAAAATGCGTCTCGAGAGACCCAAATTTTTGGCACTTTATAAAGTAGTGAATTTTTGACAATTATCTAGCCTAAGCTGTGGAGAATTGAAAACTAATCACTTTTGTAAAATATGGCACTCGAATCTGAGCTACCGTTTGCAAGATTTTAAAGTTTTAATTTCTCGTAAACTAGTAATTTTGCAAAAAAAATAGCACTAAAACATTAAAAAATGCCTATTTTGAGAGAAAAAGTGGCCTTCCAACCACTCATTGAACTTGAAACGGAGTGAGGAATCCAAAGGAGGTCTTTGTGAGGGGGAATTGGCCTCCTGCCAATCCAGGCCTCACCCTTCATCTTCGTAGGTCGAAGATACAAGTTTTTAAAACATTTAAACTATTTTTTTAAATGCTAATTTTCCAATTTGACTTTAATTCAAAAAATCAAATTACTGATTTATGAATAAAAGATCTGAATAATTATGAGGAAATTAGACAAAAGCAGATTTTACCAATTTTGCTTAGTAGAGAGTGGACCCACCAAATGGGGACAAAACACCAAAAAAGGACGTCAATGTGGAATATACCAAATTTTCTAGCTGCAGTCCAAAAACAACACTTTTCTAGCAAAAAAGATGATGTCAAGGTGGGATAAAGAGTCCCCAAGCCGCTCAGAATCTGCAGATTTGATGCAAGGAGCAGAAATGTGATGCCAACTTGCTAGGAAAAGACTTTTTGCTATTGCTAAAAGCGCCAAGCTATTGGAAAAAAAATTTTGGTGGTTGTAAAAGGATGCCAAGTGTAGCTGGTCAGATCTCACTGCAAGAGAGCAGCAAAAACATCAACGCCTCCCTTTACCAAACAATGCCAGAGTAGCAAAAACCAATGCCAAGTGCAGATCGGGGTGGCTCTGATACCATATCAGAGTTGTCTCAGAATCCAAATAATGTGAATGCAATGGAGACGTGATCACATGAGATGAAGCTAGTGCACATCACATAGATGTTAAAGCAATTTGAAATTATACAAGGAGATAAATTGCACAAGACAAATAGGAGAAAACCCAATATTTGATTAACTTAAGATGGCCAAAGTGAAGCATACATATAGGAGAGCACGTAAGTAACTCCTCCACAAAAGGTGGTCAAAGCACCCCAAAAATAGACTATAACTCCTTCATGAAAGGTGGGGACAAGATGCTAAGATCAGAGAAGTAACTCCCATACCCGAAATAGCCGGTCAAAGGAGTTACTTATGACATTCTTATGACACCTATGACACATCTATGACACACATCTCCACATAAGCTAGCCTATCCCACGAATGTAGGAAAACTCCATGTATGCAAAAATATATAATATTCCCTAATTAAATAATAGGGAAAAATAAAAACCTACACTAACAAATTTAAATTTTACTTCAAATCCCAATCCAAACCCAAATTTCAATCAAAATCAATCAACAAATCTGAATTCAAATTGAATTTTGAATCCAAATTCAAAAATCAATCAAAATCCAAATCAAATTTTGAATTTTACTTTGAATCCCAATCCAAATCTAAACTTGAATTCATATTCAAATTTAATTTTGAATCCAAATCAAAACATTAATCAAAATCAAAAAGTAAATCCAAATCTTTATTCAAATCCAAATCAATTTTAGTTCTCAACTCCAAATTAGTTTTCCAATCTAAATCAATTTTAATTTTCAAATACCAGTCAATTTTCAAGTTCAAATTTAAATCAAAACTAGTTTTCAAATCTAAACCAAGTTCAAACCAAAACCCATAGCAATCATCTCCACTCAATGACATGGTATTTGTCTAATAATGGTAAGGTATGAAGGAGAAAATACAAGGATTACAAGATGGTACCAATCATCTCTACTTTTATGGATCTCTGGTACTACATGCATCACTGCATTCTCCCCATCTCCCTCCTCATCACCATCAATCACACTTTTAATTTTATCTCCTCCTACTCTATATACCTCAAACTCCTACACTCATACCTCCTCAATGTGAACAACCTCACCACTAGCCTATCCTCCATCCGCTGGGGTAGATACTTGTATAGGTACCCTATATTTTCTACTCCTCTGTGGTCATACCCTGAAATATATTTTTAGTCTCTCCCTCCATGTCCTTAGCCTTTGAGAAAGAACTATCAATCTATGTAATGTAAACCTCAACAACCCTTGTATCTTTTATATCCCTCCTTGGTTAATAGCATATAATCTAAATATGTACCAATCTATGATTTGCCACCCTTAATACTTTACCTAATACCCACTAGGGTCTATCTCATACTACCCATGCAAACACATTCAGTCCTATTAGTACATCATGCCATATCCTAAACTATCTCAGAACCCTATCTAGCCTATAATAATTTATAATGAACACACATCTAATAATAATATAGTAAGGTGTTAGCATGTAGTCCATATATCATGCATCCTAACTCCATTAAGGATATGCTTTCCTTTACATCGTCCATGTAATATTTATAGGCCCCAAATCATCCAGTGCTCTCCTATAAAATGTTAAATTTCTCAAGTGAGTCTTCCATGTACCTATCATAATGTACCATCTATAATCAAATGGCTACCCATTTTCTCTATGCTTCAATTATACAACTGGATTCTCAACTATAATATGCTCCCATGCCCACACCTATAATAGTGTAGAAAGGCATATACTAGTTACTCCCTTCACATGATCGTATGCAAATCTCTATATAAGTGGGCCAACACACATGTTCCCCATGCAAACTCTATTGCACTCTCTAACATATCTATAATAACATTAAATATGCTAGCATAAAATAATCTCCCGCTCTTGTCTGGTAGTATCACACCACCAACAAGAGCCATCAACACTAATGTTGATCCATCTACCTTCTCTGACACCATGCAATCATCCAAATCTATCCAAAATTATATCATCGAGATAATTACCTCTCCAAACACCCTGGATAATGATATTATGTATGAAATTTCTCTCCAATATAACTTCACACCCCATATCTATATGAGAAGAATCTACCACACATCCTTAAGTGTAATAATCATCTCCCCTATCAGTAACTAGAATGTATTGGTCTCTGAATGCCAACATTCTATCAAATTTGTTAGTAATCCCCTATCATCACTGATCGTAAGCATCTTTTCAATATACACTAACCTGCTACATATAATACACCCACCTCATAATCAATGAACCTCTATATTAGTTGTAATAATAATTATAGGTTATCTCTCTTGCACATATTAACATGACACATTGTTAGTCTTTTCACAGCATAAATCTATATATCACAATCATCATTTACACTATGGTTCACATCTACTAACAATTCTATCTTCAATTTTTTCATGCAAACAATAATAAATTTGCTACACATTACACAAATTCGGTAAAATTTTGATGAATTCATTGCATTTAAATTAATATTCCATTCTGATGAATTTGTTATATGGTACAACAAACTCACTACAAGTTTCAATGAATTTGGCATTGTTTTCAACAACAAAAATTAATCACTCAAAACTGCTAAATTATTTAACAAACCCATTGTTCTCACCAACAAAATTACCAAAGTCAACTTAAATACTTATGTTTGAAAAAGTATGGGTTTGTTTGACCCAAATTTACATAGTATTTATTATTTATAAATGATAAAACAAGAATTCAAAAGCATCTCCTACCAGATCCCTACTCCCATCTGGCCTCTAGTAAATTTAGGCTCACTTGTTTTCAGGCCTATCAACTGGTAAATGCTTCATTTTCATCTCACAATCCAAATCAAAATATTAACACTAGGTGGCTAATCAACCCAATCCATAAAATATTTTTCAAATAATGAAATTTCAATTGACCCCACCCCTATATATTCACCCACAACGTTCATATTTTTTTCTCACCCCTAAGCTTTTTTATTATATTTTCCACCCTCTCAACTCCTTTTTATTCCAATCATTATATTATTCATTATCCTTATTTCAACTTGCAAATAAATCTAATAAATTTTATCCCTCAACCTTGGAAAATGTATTTCTCATTTTGTGGCTCGTAACTTGCCAATGAGATATATCATTCACAAATCCACTACCATGTAACAATATTCATGGCACATCATCCAAGCATTTGTCTTACAAATGAGAAATATTATTTCTCTAATCAACTTCCTAACACCTCTCCACTCAAGGCAAATCATTTTACATATACTTCAACTCATACAAGCATTTTATTGAGATTTGTAATTTTGTTAATGGTGGTATAACCTTCCTTCATCCATTCATTTCAAGCATTTGTCTACTCTGTTCTCCCCACACGGCTGCTCAATGAGTCATCATTCATAACCACTTAGGGCATCATATTTTCTATATTTGTTTCCATTATAATTTTTTATTCTTTTAAAAGACATTAATTCTTCTAGTTGAAACACCTTTTCAAAGAGAGGAAAATGTAGACACCTACATTCCATCACATTTAGTGTCATAATTAACTTTGCTTAATATTAATACACTAATTCAATCACAACCCTAAATTTGAATTCTTTCATAAGGTCCACTAACATTATTTCCCTCTCTTTTTTGAATAATTAATTAATCCATATTAATATCCATGCACACACATTCCACAAAACTAATTAAAAATCTAGAATCTCCAAGTCACCATACATCTTTCATACTTCTCTCAATTAAATGTTGGGTCATCCAACCACCTACTTAACTTCCTCAACCAATTTTTTAGTCATCATTGAACACTTCAACTAACTTGGTGAGTCATCCAACTACCTTAACTCATTCATAAGATATTTTCAACTACCAATTTTTTCCTTTTCTCTCAAACACATGAGGAATTGGTCTCTTCCATTTGAATGAGGACTCAAATTGAACCATCCAAAATTAACATTATCCAATAAATTTGGATTTATCCCAACTATCCATATTATCACTCAGAAGCCTATAAACTAAAGTTTAATCATCCATTTTCATATTCCAGCTTCAAGATATCAAATTGCTACAAAAATTATACTATGCATCCATTGAGAAAATCAAACTCATACATCCATATGTTGTTGAATTTCCCTTTGCTTGGATAATTGATTTGAGCATCCATATACACATTTTAAGATCAAATCAAATTCAATCAATGAAGGTGACATAATTCATTTACATGATGTTATTATAAGTATTTACTTTTTTTTCCTTTATTTGAATAGCTCAATTTGAGGTTTTAGTTTAGATTTAGAATAGAAATTTATATTTATTTATTTTCTTGGTTCATTTGGTTCTAAAATTTATCTATCACACTTACACTACTAAAAATTGATCATAATATGTAACCATTTTTACTTAAATATCTCAAAATTTTCCTTACTATAACACTGTCTTGTATAGTTTCTCCATAAGCCCTTATTTTATTCATTAAATCATTTATTCTTATGCAATATTCTCCAACTCCTTCAAATTCATTTTAAGAGTTTATATTTTTATTTATCTTACTTTAGTAGATCCTTGATATAAGGTTTTCAAGGTATCCCATGCCTCATGGACATTTTTGCATGCTACAATTCTTGGATAGATGCTTGGGCCTATGGCACTCTGAAGATAGATAAAACTTCTACATCTGCCTTTTCTTCATCATTTTTTTATTCTTTTCTAATCTTTAGTCAAAGTATTTAAATATTGAGATGGTGTGTAACCATGGAGAACATTATCCCATACTCCTTTCCATACAATAATTTTCTTTAACTGATTTATTTAATAATCAAAGTGTTATGAACATGAGAATATTCATAGAAGCAAAATTCATAGAAGCCATGATACTTGTAATAGTGCCTTGAAACCCTTACATAATTTTTTTGAATGAGGCTCTAATACCAAATGAAATTGTTGATGTATGGAGGGACTAAAAATAAGATTTGATTTAATCTGAAATTGAAGTTATGTATCAACCAATCTGTCCTAGAATTACTAGTTGTTAATCTAATTGTGTTGTAAGTGAGATTGCATTGAATAACTTCAAAATAAAAAAATTGTGCTTGTTGGTCTTCCTTAATAAATATCTATAATAAAATTAGATCTTAACACATGTAAAATAAATTCCCAATAGGAACTATTGTGCCACACTTATTGTGCACAATTTTTTATTAATAAATATAGCTAATCCAAGTTTATTACAAGATAACTTACATGACAAACTGCCTATAAAGTGAAATATAAATTAAGAGATTTAATTAATAGCTAAGTAATATATAAACAAACTAATAAAAATATACTCTAAGATAATTGAAAATACACTTAATAATACAAGGTTGACTTATTGACAAGACAAGGCCAACATGCAAGAAGCCTTGTATAGCAAGTAAGCAACTTATGCAACCAAGTCAATCTAGGCACCCAAAATCCCTAGAAAATATGAAATTTATTAAAATAAAAATATTTTCAGTTAACACAACTCTAAAAAGTGTGTCCCACCTATTGGTGATGAATGGCTAAGTGTTTGATCTCAATTAAGTACACATTCAATGAACTACACTCTAACATTTTTAGAAAGTTCTTAGAAAGTGTTTAAAATTGAAAAAATAATTAATATAGGACATAAATGAATTAAATAACCTTTATAAACTAGTAGAATACAAAATAAACTAAATATAATACTAATAATCAATTTTTGATATTAGCATCATACTCAACATTGTGGAACTAGACCCCATCAACTTTATCAGCTATTCACTACATCCTGAGAACCTTAAACCTAATTAGACATTTTTCCTAGACAAGAACCTAAGATTCGAGACACAAAACCAGGTTTTTGCACTAAGTTTTTATAGTCAAAATTTATTGCATTAACTTGGTATACTCATTAGTGTAAAAACTAAGAAAAATAGAGACTTCAATTTCTAATGACAATAGTTAGCTCTGACTAGGGAGTTAAATTATAAGGTTCAAAAGATGACTCTAGAAAATTAGGTTTTATATACCAGTGCCTTATCCATTGGGTTATGGAGTTATACTCTGATAAAATTGAAAAAGTGACATTTTGACAAGACTTGAAAGGAAATACAAGATAACACGAAAAAAATAATGAAAAGATAAAATTAGAAAGGGAAACACAAAAAAATCCTAAATAACCTATGTACATGCAGGGGACAACCTACTTTACAGAAAGTAGCTTTTAAAATATTTCTCATTGTATGGTAGTAGAATATGCATACCATCAAGGTAAGCTAGATAAAAGGTATTGTCTTTACATAAATATCTAATTTTAAAAGGACCTACCCACAAGGATTCAAATTTCCCATGACTTCCTTCAGGTTCCCTTCTCTTGTCTCATAGTATAATGAGGTCTCTAATTTGAGAATCTCTTTGGTTATATTTTTTGTCAAATAATATCTTGACTTTACTTTAGTGTTAATAAATCTTATCTACATCTGCCATTCTTTCTTCTTCCATTTTTTTCAAGAATAAAATCATTTTCTCAAGTGGGTTTTGAAAGCATTCATCTAAAATTGCTCTGGCCAATTTTAATGCATGCAACTCCAAAGAGATTGGTATGACAACATTTTTATGTATATAAATTGAAATGGATACATTCCAATGGCTCTTTTAAGAGTGATAAAACTATCCCATAATGCGTCATATAACTTATTGTGTCAATTTATCTGACTCTCATTTACCAATTTATGGATAATAGCAATAATATTTTTATTACTTGATTCAGCCTGACCATTTCCTTGTAGATAATAATAAAATGAATGTGAGAGATATGACATATCCATAAAAAAATCCTATGAGCTTTTAAGAATAAAAATTTCAAGCATTTTTAGTTACAATATTTTGAGGTATGCCATACCCTACCAGGGTATTCTATTTTATGAAGTTGCACACTACTTTAGAAGTAGTCTACTTAACTGGTAAAGCTTCTACCCACTTTTTGAATTATTCTATTGATGTGAAAATATGGGTATGTCTAAAATTTGAGTGTGGATTCAAGATACCGATAAAATCCAAACCCCTTTTTTGTAAATGTTCTTAAATTACCACTAGTTTAAGTGGGAGGGCTAAAATTTTGGCCTACCTACAACCTATTGACAGGATTTGCATTTCATGACCCATTTTTTAGAACCTCTGAACAAAGTGGGCCAATATTAATGAGCTCTCATAATCTTATATATCATCACTAGTGTGGATAAATAACTACCACAATCCTCATGATGAAATGATTCAAGGATCTTTTTTTGTTGTTCTTTATCCACACATCGTAGGAAGAAACCATCAATGCCTTTTTAGAAGAGATCATTATCCAAAATAACATATATGGCATATCTTAATTTTACACTTCTCTTTTGATTAACATTTATATGTTGAGGGCACTCACCATAATTCATAATATCATTCATCAATTGATCCAATAAATATTACCAATGGTAGATTTTTGGTTTCTAAACAATCTACTTCAATTTTAGCTTATTTTTGATTGCCTATCTCTTCTTCAATAAGCTGACATATACCTCTACCTCGAACCAACATGGTTGGTTTGATTTCCAGATCATATGCTTGAAATTTTACAATCCAATTTTATCTTTTGATCCAAGTTCTTTCTATGTTAAAATGGACTTAATAATAGTGTCAGGTATCATCATTATAGAATGAAAATTTAGAATGTAATACATGAATTACTTAACTACTTTGATGACATCATAGGCATGCTTTTCAATAGAGGAATATTTGAGTTCATAATATTTGAGACCAAAACTCATGAAAATCATTGGTGATTATATTCCTTAATAATTTTTATAAATGAAAATGGATGAGAGGGTGTGTTAAGATGCGTAGGAATATATGAAGTCTTTTTTAAAATTTGGGCATACAAGAGTTGGATCTCACACTATAACAACTTCACCTAGTCAAAGGATTATTTACCTTATTTGATTCATCTAAAATAAGCCTTACCTCTCATCATGTTTATAATTTATTTTTTTAGCTCTATAAAGTTGAGCACAAATCTCCACAAGAAATTTATTTTTCCAAATAAAGAGTGAACACTAGTTGGTGCCTTATTTTGACATTACATGACCAAGCGGTTTGCATTATGTCACCCCAAAGATAGATTTATTTAGATTTAATTAAATCTTATGCTCTTGGGATTTAATAAAATATTATTTATTCTACACCTTTCAAATACTTCTACTAGATGATCATAGTGATCTTGATTTTTTAAGAAAACCAATAAGTCATCAATATAAACCACTATTATTTTATTCTTCAAATAAAAAACACCAAATCCATTGCTCTATGAAAGGTTTATCCAACATTAATGAGATTTAAAGGCATAAATTTTCCCCAAGGCATTGTGAAGGTTGTTTTATACTAATATTCTTTTAAGACTTCAATTTGGTTTTACCTAGAAAAATTGTCAAGCATGGAGAGCATCTTAGAACCTATAACCACTTGAAAATTTTGATCCATGATCAATAAGAGGTAACTATCCTTTAAAGATATTTGATTTAGGTTTCTAAAATCCATGGATATTTTGATCTCACCACTTTCTTGAAAATTAGTACGACATTTTCCACCCACATTGAATGGTGGATGGGGAAAAAGATTTATGCATCAAGCATCTTTTGGATTTCATCAAAAATAGTTATTATGATCTTGGAGTTATAATGACTTTGTTTTTTCTTAGGTGGAGTAAAATCAGGTTTCAAAATAATAGTATGCTTCGTTTCCTTAGGTCTAAATGACTTAAGGTTATCATATCTCCAAGCAAATATATCTTTGTACAATTGAAAAAGTTTATGAACCTGTGTTTTTCTTCATTTTAATAACATGTGCCAATGTTGACATACCTTAGTTCTTTAAGGGAGCCAATATTGACATTTTTGTATTCAAAAGACCATGTTGGTTCTACTTGTGTCTTTTCTTTAACATAATTATCATGTTTCTCAAATATATCTTCTAAAGAAACCAAGCCTTTTAGAATGTTTTAACCTTTAATTTAAATCATTCCATCATGTTTCGATTCACTTAAGACTTCAGGGTCCTTGGTGAATTCAGTTATGGAAGCTTTTTTTTTTTCACCTTCTTGGCATATTGATTCTTTGTATGCAGAAGTATTGCCTTCAAAATATAGATTCCTAAAATTATCTTCTTTCTCTAGGAAAATTATGATTTGTTTATCACTATTGAATAATTGATAATGTTCAGAGTTGTCAAGTACAATAGGCCTTTATACCATTTCAACAATGTATTCATTTTTTATCTATGCTCAGAGGAGGAATCATCAAATAAGTAGAAGAAACCAGTGTGTAATTTCTTACATTATCATCTCTGAGAACTATTGTTATATAAAATACCTCAAATTCTTCTATACAATCCCACACGTAATTTTATTATTGTTGTGAGGTGTCATTCTTGATCTGTCATTGATCTCTCACTTATTTTACAATAAGTTTGGCATCTCCTTGCACTTTCAAATTTCTTATTCTCATTTATTTGGGAGATTGTAGACCAAGAAGGAAATATTTTTATTCTATAATATTATTTGTACATTCAAATAAAAATTTATAAGGAAAAAGAATTATTTCATTGGTTTTAGATACAAGAATAAATTCTATGCTTGCACCAATTGAGGAATAGTTGCAATCAAACACAAGGGTCTAAAAATCATTAGGATGGATTTAGATTATAGCCAATATGATCTAATCCCCTTTGGACATCATAATGTAGTTTTCAATGCCAACATATTCATATAAGATGTCTCCCCATGGATCATCTATATTTTGCATAGTATACCTAGTTTTTAGTTCAAATTCTAGCTTTTATTTAACTCCACTCACTAGAATTATGGCATTAGATAAATATATTTGGATTTTTCCACCCATTTCTTTGCATAAATTTATAATTTATAGCATATAATATGTTTCATAAATATTTTCCACCAAGATTAATGCAGAGCATACACCAAATTATCTCACTTATCCTTGTTTCGAAATCCACTACTTCACTAGACCAATCCTTCCTATGACTAGGGGGTTTCTTTGATGATATTAAAATATCATAGGTTTAAACAACTATCAATAATATTTAGACAATAATGACAATACAATTCCAATGTCATTGATCACTTATCAACCAATATATAGTCTACATATAAAAGAATGTTTCTCTTAAATAGGGACCTGTTCATAATAAAGTCTAAATACCAGATGATATTTATTGTTATTCCTTGCAAACACATCCTCATCAACACAATCATTAACCTTTCCTATAGATTATTGTTATTCTTTATGTCTTGATTTTCACACAACATTACATGTAGAACCATAACTATATATTAATGACCATCTAGTGTACCTTCTATATTATCTAAAACCCCTAGACATGTTAACACATCTACCACCTTCATAAATTGTACAAAATTCCTTAGACAAGGCTTGACAATATTCAAATTTTAAAATAATGCTTTTGGTGGTAAAACCAATAATTCAAATTCTATGCACTTTGGACTCTTTAGACTTCACAAATGGGCTATTTATAACCTATAACACCTATAGGGAACATATTAGACTAACTTAGGACAAATTTTAATCATTTTTGGGGTCCTTATAGGATGCCCCTACATCATACTACCAATCTGAGAAATCTTTGCCATAGGTATTGAGTGATGCACTTGGTATATGCTCTTATCTGCTTGTATTTAGCCTCCTCATTGAAGGTGTTTACTTATACTTGCCTATCATAATGGTGAACATATTCTTGGTACCCACATTTAGGCATTATTTGCTTCAACTCCTTGAATATCATACCTACACATAAAATGATATTTTTAAGCAAAACATAGTTGCTACCATCTACTTCTTGCCTTGCATGTGTATACCAATCTTCCTCTTCTACAAACTGATTCTCCTTATCCCTATTTCCATCATCAACCACTGCTAAAATTATGTAATCTTATTTCTTCCATACTTTTTGTGCTTCCCACTCGATTTCATGTAAATCATTTTCTTGATCCTTGCATGCCATATGCTTATGTAAAAACTTGGTTTGTTGTTGTACACCTTCATGATAGTTGCTCTCTATCTCCTACATATGCAATGGTTATATGCTCCTTTTCAATATCCCATCTCCCATTCCTTCTTTGGATGCCAAAATAATCTTAGGTTATTTTTTAATCTCTATCTTGTTCTTTTCATTCACTAGTTCCCTAATTTGGTCAATGGATGCTTGTTCATTCCCTATACTTTCATCATAAAACAACATATTAGAAATAAAATTTGGAGCTTTCATGGCTCTCTCTTGGGCTACCTCATTGGACAATTCAATCTCCAACTTCTTAATTTTCTTGATTTCTTTCCCAAACCACTAGTAATCCATCTTAACTATAATCTCAAACACTATCTTATTGTCCTTTTTCTCATAAGCTTGGTTGTCATGCTTGTTTTGGTTTTCCTCTTGCTGGAACACTTGTATAGGTGCTATGTCTTCCTTCTTTTGAAGACTATTTTTTGTCACCTTGCATTCCTTTGTTATCTCTCTCATGTCCATCTTTGTGGACTCGCAATGATGGATATCAACCAACTCAAGACATCTTACCTTCTTTTCTTTTTTGGTGCTTTGACCAAACCCAATATTTCAATGGTCTTGCTCTAATACTACATTATTGTCATCATCATTATCCTCTCATCTCTTCTCTTCTCTCTTCTTCACCCTTTAATGGGACAAGTATGTGTACCTCTCCATATTTTTTAATGGTATATGTGTTGGCTTGTCTGTCATGAATTGCATGCCTATCAAACTACCATAGTCTCCCTAACAAAAAATGATAAACATTCATAGGCATAATATCACACAACACATTATCTCTATATCCTCCTATCTTGAATTCAACCTAACTTTGTTCACTTACCAGGAGTTGATGTCCCTTTTGAACTCATGCAACCTTGCATGGTTGTGGATGTGGCATTCTCTTCAAGCCCAAATTTTTTGCCATCTATAAAGACATAATATTGTTAGTTCTTCCTCCATCAATAACCAGATTACATACCTTGCCTTTTGCTTTGCACCTACTTTTGAATAAGCTTCTCATTTGGGATGGTTCTTTAACTTGATTTTTATGTTGCACTAATATTATTGTCATGAGTAAATACTCATTTCTTGTTTTTCTTCTCTCCTTATTCACCTCTGTTGTACCTTGTTGCTGCATAATTTTGCCAACATTCATTGGACACTCTGTTGCCCTATGTCCCTCTCTATGACAATGCCAAAATTGTCCCAAAAATCTTTGTCTTGGTCCATGTCTCATAGGATCTTCTTCTCTTCTCAATCTACCATCTAAAAATGATCTAACCTACCTTGCATGGTGTTGTACTCCCATGCCTTCTTGACCTACTACTACATGCACTTATGATCTCTCTTACACCATCTCTTCATTTCCTCTCTCATTCACCCTTGACTACAAAGGTGTTACTTGAATTTTTTGATTGATTATTTCTTCTTCTCTCTCTATCACCACTCTTTATTCTCTTAGCTTGAGAGCATCCTCAATAGTCCCCATCCTCATGACTAATAGGGCAATAAACTGTGTTACGTGGTCCACCATTTGCTTGACCAACTCATCATCTCTGCTAAATCTTTCTATAAAACACTATTCTTGGTTCTTTGTCCTACACTACACTTTAAAACACATGATGTCAATCCTTTCATATTCATCTAAGAATCTTTTACTAACTTTGATACCAAAAATGATGTAGAGCATACACCAAGTTATCTCACTTATCCTTATTTCTAGATCCACTACTTCACTAAACCAATCTTTCATGTAAGATTATAAATCTCATTGATTGTTAGGAAAATTCTAAATGTTTAGGATCTATAGGGTCTCATTCACATATCAACACTCTCCAAATGTCAACTCACACCTTTCCACAACTCTATCTATTTTGCCAACAGTCCTTCTAGCCCTATTTTTCTTTAAATCCCTTTTATACGTATAGGTACAAGTGTTCCTTGACAAACTAATGAACGTTTCCGACAACCTTTTCCAATATCTAACTATCCTCAAAGTTTCATAATCAAACTTATTCTCTAAGTCACTTTACTTGACATATTTTGCTCACTATTACTTCTAATTAGGTCTCTTAGGGTTCTTTTACACTCAAACTTTATTATCCATACACAGAGGTACATTCACACAAAACAAACTTCAAAATATTTACACAAATACTACTCCTAAGCTTTTTACCAAATTTCAACTAAATTGTACTGTGAAATCTCTCTATTCATTCAAAACCCTAGGTTAGTGTTTTCTTAGCCATGTCTCAACCGAGAGCATATAATATTCAATTGAGGACATTTTAAAGAGTTTCAAGGTTATATAACATGATTTATAGGTATGTATATACCTTATTCATACTCTATAATCAAATTATTCCTCCTACCAATCCTTTGTTATGCCTTTCCACACCAAGATACACTTGACTATGCAAAATAGATGGCTATTTACAGGTTTGGAACCCTGTATAGATGAAAAGGACACATACAAAGTAAAAAACATGGAAAAGGAACTTAGATCACATTCAAAAAACTTACCAAGATTCCCCAAATCACTTAATCCTTTAGTTAATGATCATTTCCTTCAATGGAATACACACAGTCCAACCTTGTAACAACTGTTATAGGAAACAAGCTTGTTCTGACCCTCTTCTTATGACTAGGGTGTTTCTTTGATGATCTTAAAATAGCATAGGTTTAAATAATGATCAATAATATTTAGACAAGAATTAAAATACTATTCCAACATCACTGATTACTTATCAACCAATATATAGTTTGAATACAAAAGAATGTTTCTCTAAAATAGGGACCTGTTCATAACAAAGTCTGAATACCAGATGACCTTTATTGTTATTACTTGTAAACATAACCTCATCAACACATTCATTAAACTTTAAAGAAACATTTATAACTATGACCAAGTTTATTTCATTATCAAAGTTTGAATTCACAATCTGCCACACAAACCAAAGAACTAAATACAATATCTATATAGGGAATCTACAAAAATAGGTTGTTCTCTTTATTACTTAACTCTTCCAAGTTCTCTACAAAAAATCATGCATTAACCTTTAAAACATTTGGAAACTATTCCACCAATATTATTCTTTCATGAACAAATCACATAGAATCATCAATAGACATAATAACCTCAACATGGTCTATATTCATTCATTCAAATAGCAGAGTTTACAAAAAAAACATCACAACTTCTTCATACAAATCTTTTTCAATTCTCAATTCATCTATATCGAATGGAAATTTTGACTTCTATTCCAAAACTAACTCCACACACCCTAAAAGAATGCATAATTGAATCTTGGCCACCTTTCCCACGTAAAGGTTTCTTGCAACGTAACATTTATGTCTTGATTTTCACACAACATGACATATAGAACCATGACTATAGATTAATGACCATCTAATGGACCTTCTATATTGTCTAAAACCCCTAGACATGTTAACACATCTGCCACCTTCATAAATTATACAAAATCCCTTATACAAGGCTTGACAATATTCAAATTTTCAAATAATGATTTTGGCTGGAAAACCAATAATTCAAATTATATGCACCTTTGGACTCTTTAGACTTCACAAATGGACTAATTATAACTTTTAACACCTATATGACACCTATTAGACTAACTTAAGACAAAATTAAATCATTTTTGGTGTCCCTATAGGATGCCCCTACATCAAAGATGGTCATTTATATTATTTTTTGGGGGAAGGAGGCTATAGATACTTGAGTGTCTTTGATCTGTCTAACCAAGGGTACTTGTTTGTATCCATGTAGTAATGACCTAAGGTTTTAGTGAAAGTAAGCCCAAATGCATAATCAACTTAAGTAGACATGACATTATCTGAAGCACCAATATCAATGATGTAATTACTTAACTTGTTGGGAAAAGAGAAATCTAAAAAGGTTTTAGTTTTCCTAAATTAGAAGTAGAAGCAACCATGGAATTTAAAGGTCTTGAATTAGGAGGAGTTGGGAGAATTACTTTGGACACAAGTCCACATGTATTGGGATTATTGCCTTTTATGAATCTAATAACTTTACCCAATTGGTCAAGATTAGATTTAAGATATTTGCTTGAGACATTTAAATATTGGACTTATTAACATTATCAATAAATTCAAAATCAAGGAGACAAGAAGAATACCTTTCTAACAAATTTACATCATTTTTAGTTAAAATATTGGTATTTACTTAGTAAATATGGGAGTCTAAGAAGGACTTCACACTTTTGTTTTAAAATTTGGAAGTGCAGATCCTCATGGAAGAAAAACTTTGACTAGAGATTTCTATTTTTTCTTTGGCTTTTCTACATCTTGTTTCTTTCTGATTTTTTATTTCTAGTTTTGTGTTCCATTGAACATGGTGAAAAATTGACCATTAATGTCATTGATTACATTATTTTAATCATCTTCATTACACTCATATTCTATAAATGCATTATTATTGGAGTTGCCATCAAGTTCCTCTATCTTAAATTCTTGGAAACCTACATTTTTTAGTTTCAACATCATCATCTTCATACTCATATACCTCTTCGGATTCAAGCATAACATTAATAGGAGCATTCTTTATTTTAGGTACTTTAATGACAAGTTTATAATGAGGTGCTTGTATCCAAGGATGATTGTTATTATGATGTATAAAATTTCTCCTTGGCATGTCTTGGTATGGAGCAACCAATGTTTTCTATAGTAATAGCTGGTAAACTCAATATAAATTACCTTGTTGTTTAGAAGTTTGTCCCTTTAACCTTGAAGAATATTTATTGAGTTTACAAGCCATGATCATGTCATCTTCAACATTAATGTCAAGTGTTTGAGTAGCCTCTAAATCAAATAATCTTGTTCTTCTTAGATGATAGCTTACTTTAGGTAACTATGAATTGATTAATAAACATTTCTAATTTCATGTTGTGGGAACAATAACTGCTAGAATATTATGTATTAGTTTATTAAATTTTACAATAAACTCCCATATTAGCTCATGAATATCTTTCTTCATTTGGGATATTTACATAAGAAGATCATTTGTATCTTTAGTAGGTTTAAATCTCTCTTTGAATTTCTTCTTCATTGTGACCAATTAGGGATAGATCTTGTTGCTAGATGATAGAACCAATCTATAACACTCTTTGTTAGAGTTTTAAAAAAAATTCTAACTACAATATCTTCATGTTAAACTCATATAATTCCACATGTAACAATGTGTTCATCGAGGTGTTGTTTTCTATCACCTAAGGATTTGGAGAAATTATTTCATGAACCTCTAGGAAGTTCATGAAATTGCCCTAAAGCCAATGGCCCTATTGTGGGACCCTAGGGTATTTTGATGTTTGGAAACACTATGTTTAGAGGTAAGATAGTCCTAGAAATAACAGTAGCTTGACTGGTTATGATACCACCTTTTTATTGTTTCTTTCACTTAGGAGTTCAAGGGAGACTTATAGTCCTCTTAATTACTAATTTTTTTATAGAAATACTCTTTGGAATATATTTGAAATCAATTTTTTCTTGTAGTTCAAATAAAGGATCCATATTACCTTCTTTCTTGCTAAACCTTGTGAACTTAAAGAAAAGTATTACTGTTCATGAGCAGGTTGATACTGGATAACTCTTTGAACTACTCTTCTTGGATGAATTCTTAATGTGGAAAGTGTTAGTGTAGGTTTTATTCCATTTAATGGTTTTTCCCTACACATGTTGTTTAGTTTGCTTATGTGTCACTTAGGTGTCATTTTAGGTCATTAGGGAAGATAATCCCATATGCGTGAGGATGTTGATTCATGTCTATCTTCTACCTATATATATACCTTTTCTAAAGTTATTATAATTAATCTAATAAGGTAATTTTGAATACAAGATACTTTAGTTCTGCTCTTGATTGATTTCATTCTCAACAATAGAGTTCTAATTCTATTTTCTTCTACATCCGTAAGCTTGTGCTCATGTGTTCAACTCTTTCCAATCATATCTTAGATAATTTCATCAAAAAGTGGTGTGGCTCATTGTGAAAGATCAACATAATATTATTCTTCTTCTAACATAGATACAACTCTTTAAAATTGAACAACACAAGTTCTATTGTCATATGCAAAAAATCAAAGATCAGATTAGATTTATTCTTATGTATCTCACACCTAATCAAGATTTGTTTGATAAACATGTGCCTGAACTCTAAAGATGGTCATGTGTGTGAAATATAGGATTATTGTGTGGGTTTCACAAAAAACACACAATTGTGCCCCACTGTGGGTGCCAAAAATTATTGGCTAGAAATTTTTTCAAGGGGACAAAACTAATGGATTTCATTCAACAACACATGGTACCTATCCCCTCCTCTATTAGGGATAAATACTTAAAACATTTACATTCAAAATTGTTTTTTATTGAGATTTTGTATATGAGTAGAAAGTAAATTTATGAGGGAGAAGATGGATTTGAAAAAGGGGGAAAATATGGAGAAAAAGATAGGGAGAAAGGAGAACATGTATAAATAAATAAATGCATATTTTATTCATGGTTATCACATTTAAATAAATTTAGAATAATTACATTTCAACATCCAACATTTTACAATAATAAATAACTAAACATGAAATTGAATGAATGAAAAACATAAGGAATACACTCACTGATAGAGATATCAGGCACAAAGTCTTGTGAAAAATATATTTGTATTAACTTATGGAAGATATATAAAGTTTTTTTCCTTTCTTTTTTTCTTATAAAAAATTCTCTCTCTATCAATAAAAATTGTTACAAAGGGCACCAAAAATTATTGGCTAGAAATTTTGTCAAGGGAACAAAACTAATGGATTTCATTCAACAACGCACGGGATAGAGTCCCTCCTCTTTTAGTAGGCGAGGTTGCCTTTGTTGAAAATATGGAAAATAGAAAAATCAAATACTTACAACATTTATAATCAAAATCATTGTTTGTTTAGATTTTGTATATGAGTAAAAATGAAAATTATAAGAGAGAAGATGGATTTAAAAAAAGGGATAAATATGGAGGAAAAGATACAGAGAAAAGAGAACATGTATAGCTAAATAAATACGTATTTTAGTTATATTTATCACATTTAAATAAATTTATAATAGTGACATTTCAACATCTAACATTTTGTAATAAGAAAGAACTAACCATGAAATTAAATGAATGAAAAACATAAGAAATACACTTATAGAGATATCTGACACAAAGTCCTAAAAAAAATCCCTTTATGTTAACTTATGAAAGAGATAGAAAGTTTTTTTCCTCTGTATTTCTTTCTAATAAAAAATTCTCTATATGTCCAAAAAGTCATGGTACAAAGGGTAAAACTTGTATTTATAATGCAAGCTTGCATTATTAATTGTAACCACCTCATAACCACTTCTGAGGTAAAAATTCTATTTTAACATTTACTTTTTTCATATTATAATTCATAAAAAGTGAATATAATATTTTTAAGCTACAATATTATGAATAAAAAGTGCAATGATAAAATAGAAGAAAAGATAGATAGAGAAGGTTATGAAATCTAGGTAGAGAGAAGACTTACCTACTTACCTATCATTTTTCTTTGTTGCTTCAATATGATTCTATCCTTTAGCCTGTGATGATTTAATCTTATATGTTTTGAAAAAATGCATTGTTGGAACTGTCCCTTTCTATTTAGAGATAAAAGTGTTTTTTTGCGAACCAACCATGTTCTCATTGTTTCATTTTTTTCTTTATTAGGCTTTAAAAAGTTTAGAATTTTCTTATTGCATTCAAGAAGGGAAGCACATATATCATTCGGCTTACACATTACCTCAAGATTGAAAACATTTGTATTAAATAGATCATTTTTATCATTTTATGGTATTGTTCCTTTATTTTTGTTGTTGAATGTAATCTAACGTTATCTTTTTTGAATAAATCACAATGAATGGCCAAGATATTTGCTTGAATTTTAGTCTTCAAATTGTCACAAATTTTTTTACAATCTTGAAAATTTCCATAGCTTATTTGAGAATGGTTATTTTCCATTCTCTACAATTTAACCAGATGTGAGAATAATTCTCTTCTCCTTGATTGAACACTTGCTTAGATATGATAATTCTATCATATGTTAGAACCATTTATTGGAGATCTCTGACAACATTTTTCCATAATTTTTCTTATTTGATTGCATTATATATATTATTTGAGTTTATTTTGATCATCTTCAATCAAAACATATACTTTTCTAGCTTCTTGGATGAACTCTAGCCCATCAATGGTAATTTTTTCTACCCAAGTCACTGTGACTTTTGTATAGCCTTGATACTTGTGAATTTTCATGATGGTCTCTTTAGCAATATCTTCCTTCATAGACAACAAAAGAAAACTGAGAAGAAGGTTATTATAAGTTTGAAGGTTCCCCAGGGTATAAAAACCCCTAACTTTGAAATTCATGAGATGAAGGTAGTTGAAGTTAGGAGGCATGGAGATGATAGAGAATTGGCAGATCTCCCTAAAAAAATAGACAAAAGTTGTTCGACTTATACTATAATCTGTAAAGCATGGAATGACAGTTGGTCCTTTTAATAGAATAGTGGAATACCTTGAAATTAGAGTCAGATGGGCTAAGGTAAGTTTGGGGAAATCCAAAAATGATTAAAGGTTACAGGAATAGGATGAAGGACATCCCCAGTAAAAAAGGCAAGAAACCATAACTATCACTCCAATGAAATCACGTAAAATCTCAAAAAGAAAGAGAATACAAGGCCTAATAAGGACAAGGGGATAACTGAATAAAAAATAAGAATGGCAGAAGGCCCTAACATTCAAACTAGAGGAAAATCTAGCAGTATCAAGTATAAATTTAGGGACAACAAGAATTATTCAATGCCTACTAAGAAATAAGGTGCCTATGATGTGCCCTCAGAAGAAATATAGTGTGAGTCTTGGTTATTGAGTCCTATTTATTTTTTTGATCCCATTCTTTTGTTGAAATTATATAGAATTCTAGTGGTTGACTGGCCTACTTTACCTAGTTCCATTTTGTCTTTTTTTGCTTGACTTTACTTCTTGTTTAAACTCTTGGTTTCAGGTCTTTATTAAACCTGACATTCACCTTATCAAAAAAAAACTTCTTTCACAGTTGATTGTGGCAATGTTGAAAAAGGAATATCATGAATAGGGTTTTAACTTATTTGTATGATGATTAAATATATGCATAAAGTGTTCATATGTTTTTTCTCAAGTTGTTGCTAAGTTTGTCTTCCTTATTCAATCATTTGAATCAACTTTATTGTTTTTACTTGGAAATTGTCCATGTCTCCTTCATGGGTTGATTCTCAAAGATTTATTTTGATAATGGTGCAATCATCCAAATTCATATCATCTTCATTATTCCCAGATGTTGACTTGGTTTCCAAAAATTATGCTTTAGATGAATTAGTCATCAATCTTGAATTAGTCTTAGCCTTTTTAGGCATAGGACTTTGCAAAAATATAGCAATAACATCAAAATTAGGAACAATAACCTTAATAATGGTTTCAATTTTTATGTTAACCATATGTTGTACCCAAAGATAATTGGGTTGCTTAAATAAATAACCATTTGAGTATCAGATCTAGAAGACGTGGGAGGAATTGGAGGAGAGGAAGACTGAGTAGTGATAATGGAAACTCCCATACTATCAGTTTAATTTAAAGGTAAAGAGGGAATGTGTAGAGGATAATACACATGAGGTGGGGGTAGAGAAAGAATGGGAGATAGAGGTTGAGAAGGAAAAATGAGACGATATGGGTTGTGAGGAGGATATGGTACCAATGGTGCTTGCATAATTTTAGTGCCATAAGTAGAAACTGGTTGTGTTGTAATATATGTTGGAAATGAAGAATTAGTTCCCTAGGTTAGATTTCTAAAATTTCCTTTGGATGTAGTACTTGGTGATAAAATACATATAATATGCAAGACTGTGGATCTATATGGACGAATAATATCAAAGCACACATATAGGTTGACACATCAATTTAACATGAAAAACCTCAAAAAGGTAAAAAACCATAATATTGATTATTCATTTGTTTAAAAAACATATTTTGAACAATACAAATCCTTCCTTATCACTTTTTCTCTGTATTAATCTTCTTCACAAAGATCTCCACAAGAATATTTACCACACATAAATATTATTTTCATGTATTGATATGTGCATCCATATTTTTACCAAAGGAGTAAAATCCTATTTATAATAGGAATGAGGGGAGGTGACCATTGTAACCAAGAATCCAACCTTTTCTTGTGAATATTTTACATAAACAATAAACAATAAATAAATATTTTTTATTGTTTATTTACACGAGGTTTTCAACCCATGTTGATAAATAATAAATCATTATTATTTAATTACCCAATATGGACTAAGGGTCTATAATATCACCATTTAGACATTAAATGTTCTATCACTCCCCCTTAATGCTAAGTGGGGATAAATTTCATAATCATCTTAATAAAGGAATTAGTCTACGTACAAATTTTAAGGATTTAAAAACTTTCATCGTCACAAACATCACCTTTTGAAACAAAAGGAATTATAATCCATAAACTACTTGAATTAAGTTTAGGCTAACATGATCATGAAACTATGTCTCACAGTTTATCATGAATAATCAACTAAACATATTTTGGAGCCTTTATAACATAAGGACCTCCATTCTAATATGCTTTTAAGAATTAGAGTACAAAATTAAAACTTCCACATGAAATTTACTAAAATCACATAATGTGATATATTAAAATGCTTGACAATGAGAATAAATATAGAGAGTAAGAAGGAACACATGGTTGTTAGGAAGTGGCATTGCCATGTTCAATCCCACTCAATAAAAATTCTGAGAGACCCAACATTACATTAAACTGATAAAACTTGGTATCACCAAGTGGTTTTGTGAAGATATCTGCCACTTATTCATCTATCTGATAGAACTACAGGTCAATAGCACCATTGAAATTTTTTTCTCAGATAAAATGCACATGAACTTAGATATGCTTAGTTTGTTGGTGTTGCATTAGATTTTTCATCAGACCTATACAACTTTAGTTATCACATTTAAGGGTGGTACTGTGAGAAACATTTAAATATTGTTCTCCTAATAAATTTCACAACCACATGGTTTTTTTATTAGCTTCCATATCACTTTTATACTATGTTTTTTGTAAAAGAGATATAAATAAAGGGTTATTTTTTATTGTTCTAATGATATCACTTGCACCAAACTTAAATCCATATCTGAAAGTAGATTTAAGATGTAGAGTATCATTAGCATAGTCAACATCATAGTAACCATATAATTTATCATTATCAATAGAAGAATAAAATAAACCAAAATTTATAGCTCTTTGACATATCAAAATATTCATTTTACTAATTTTTAGTGATCCAAATATGGATTCTGCATGAATCTATAAGTAGCACCTATAACATATGAAATATCTAGCCTAGTAATGGTCAGATAAATCAAACCACCAACAAGTTGTTTATATAAAATGAGATTAGCTTTGTCACATGTAGATTTTAGATAAATCTTAACACTAACTTTAATAGGAGTATATGTATACTTATAATCAACCATATTAAACTTAACAAGAAGATTATGTGCATACTGAGATTGTGATACAATAATTAAATTTTTATCTTGAAATATAACTATTCTTTAAAAATGATGAAGAATAACTAAATCAATCGTTTTAAACATTTAACTTAGTTTATCTTTATACTTAAGAATTGAACTAACTAGATCACCAGTAATAATAAGATCATCAACATATAAAATAATTAAGATTAAATAAGCATTTTCAATGTTAACAAAGAGATCATTATCAAAATAATAATTAAAAAACCCAAATTCTTTAAAATAACTAGTGATTTTAAAATACTAAACTCGAAGAGCTTGTTTTAAATTATAAATATATTTCTTTAATTAACACACATAAAATTATTTTTTAAGATCAATGAAACCTTTACATCGATTATATATATATATATATATATATATTCCCTTAAATCACTATTTAAAAATACTTTTTTGGCATCTATTTGGTGTATAATTCAACCATTTTGAGCTACAAGAGTAATAAGTAATCTAATAGTACTCATTTTTTATACATGAACAAAGGTTTCAACATAGTCAATCTCAATTTTTTTAGTAGACTCACAAACAACTATTCTTGCTTTAAATTTGTCAATTTTAACAATTGAATTATATTTGATTTTATAAAGCCACCTACAATCAAAAATATACCTTTTAGGTAGAGGTGGGACAAGATCTAAAGTTTGATTTTTGATTAAAGCATTATACTCAACTTGTATAGTAACTTTTCATCTATCATATTGAATGGCTTCCTTAAAATATTAAGGTTCACATTCATCTATAGTCATTAAAGCTTGATAAGAATGTTGACTCATAGTCTATTTATTAATATTATTAAGATTAGATGATTGAATTAGGAATTCTACCCATTTAAGTCTTTTAGATTGAACATAAAATTCATAAGGTTATTCAAATTTTAAATTATTCAGAATTGGATCAACTTCTTTTACGACATATGTTTCTTCATAAAGAGAAACATGAGAGTGATGTTTATCAAAACAAGAACATTGAGGAGGTTTTATAAAGGGCTCACAAAAATATTTTTTAAGGATAAGAACATTCATATTCTCAATGAATTGTCATTTATGTTGATCATAAACTCTTAATCCTTTAGTTTTACCTCCATAGCCTAAAAAGATGCATGAATATGAGGTAGGATCAAGTTTCTTTCTTTTAGATTTAGGAATAAAGATGAAATCAAGACTATCAAAGATACTAAGATGACCCACACTTATTTTTTTTAGACCACACTTCTAGAAGAGTAGAAAGATGCAAATTTTTGTTAAAGACTCTAATTAGAATATGCACAACAATATTCATGGCTTCGGCCCATAATAATGTAAGAATATTTACAGAATACAATATTGTTCTAATCATTTCAAGAATGGTGTAATTTTTTCTTTCAATAATACTATTTAGTTGTGGGAAAAAGAGAGTTATTAATTCCACATGAATACCAAAAATAATATAAAAAAATCAAATTATTTACTAATATATTTACCACCATTATCAGATATTAATCTCTTAATAGAACAATTAAAAGTATTTTCAATAATAGCTTTAAATTCTTTGAATTTAGATAATACTTTAGATTTTTTCTTTATAAAATACTATCAAATCATCTTAGTATAATCATCAATAAAGTAACAACATATAAAGAACTATTAATAGATGTAACTTTAATAGGTCTTGTAACATCACTATGAATTAACTCTAAAGGATGTGAAGATTCACATTATGATTATTGTGAAAGGGGTTGGTATATTGGTTACCACGTAAGCATCCCTCAAAAGATTTATGATGAGATGAAATAGAAAGAAGATGAACAACAAGATTATGAGAATACATATCATATAAACTTATAAAATTAACATCTCCTAATATTTCATGTCATAATTGTGATTCATTCATACTATGTGATGAAAGACAACATGTAAAAGTAGTAAATATTTATAAATCATTTTGTTGAACACCTTCAATAATCAGGGAATTAGATTAATTTATAATGGACCAGTTATCATTTAAAAAGTTACAATAAAATTATCATTCGTAAGTTGAGAATAAGATAATAATTTTTTCTTGAGTTTAAGTACATATAAAATATCTTTAATAACAACATTTGTAAATTTTGATTTTTCTTAGTAGTTTTTACAAATGAATTATCTCCTAGGTAAATATTTTTAGAAATATCTCTTTTATCAAATAAAATATGATATAATAAAGGCATATGATGTGATGAACCACTATCTAAAATCTATTCATTCTCATTAGAAGCAAACAAGGTAGCATATAAAGTAATAACATTAGAAATTTGTTCTTGATTATTGTGTTAAATATGGTTTTGATTCTTTTGAAAGTTCTAGTTATATTTTTTTTCATTTATTATTTTATAGGTTTTATGATTAACTTTATCTTTATTTTTATAACAATTTTCTCTTTTATGACCAAATTTACCACACATATTACAATTCTCATTAAAGTTAGGTTTATAATTCTTATTGTTAGATTTCTTGCTCCCATTTTTGTCATTTGCAAAATTAATTATGGCTCTTATTATTATTATTATAAATATGATTGAGAGCGAGAAGTTTCTGAGTGGTATTTTCTTTAGAATCAAAATTTGACATCACTTGCTCTTTTTGAACCAGAAATATAGATAGAGTAGTAAGGTCAAGAATATCTTTCTCTATTTGGTATTTTGAGTTAAGAATGAAAATGAAATTGTGAAACTTTTCATGAATATCAAGTTAAATAATGAAATACAAAATCTTATCTTGAATAATATTATAGTCACAACCATCTAAGTGAGATTTAATGTTTTTAATTTTAGCAAAAAAATTAATAACTTTTGCATCACCATTCATAGGTGTAGTTAGCAGTTCAAGAATAAACTTAATTATCTTAGAGAGATGAGTGCTCTCATGCATAGACTCAAGGAGTTTCTAAGAATCACTAGGAGACTCTTAATTACTGATATAGAGTAGGAAATCATCCTTAACACTATTTAAAATAATCGGCATGGCTTCTTAAAAATTTTATTGAAAGGCATTTGTAAGCTCATGTGTAACATGTCATCTTAATGAGGTTTTTTCCATCCAAACAACAATGTTCCATTATTTTTTGGCCATAAATTTTGCTTTAATGCAATTTTTTATATATATTATAGTTAGACCCATTAAGCATTTAAGCTTTATCAATCACAACATTAGGGAAGCTATAACTTCCCTTTAAACTAGACACTATGACACTACAAAAAATTGAAAATAAAAAAATTTAATGTGAATTTATATTCTATTTGATAATAAATCAAATTTATAGTGTAAACAGTAATAATTGTTTAAATTGATGCGAAACAATGTGAAAAAATTGTAACAAATTGCAATCATTTAAGTGACACAAGTGCCACATAAGGAGTAATTATCTAAACATTGTTATTATTATTTTTTCTAAAAACTTTAATATGAAGTTTTAAAACAACAAATAGACCACACCAGTGCATCTATAATACTCAAAAATATAAAAATTGACTAGTCACATGACCATAGTCGATAAAAAATAGTCTAGATCTGTGTCACAAAATGTCAAAGTTACACAAGGGTTTTGCACGAGTGTTACTTTGCACACAAACAAAAAAAAAATCTCATTACTAATTTGACCAAAAAATAATTTGACTAAATTAATTTTACCAAAATATCTAAAGGTAACATGATTTGAACCATTGACCTCCCTTTTGCTAGTTTTTAGCAAAATAAGGAACACCAAACCTTCTACACTAATTTTTAAAATTATACATTCACCAATTTATAACTAAACTATTTTTAAATTGATTTTTATTTTAAAATAAAATAAAAATAATTATATAAACTTTCATTTAATTTGATCATGTAAAAAACAAATTAGATTTTTCACTTTTTGGTAAAATAATCTAAACTAGAAAGTGGGCCCCTTTTAAACTTGCATGGAAAAATAAATAAATTATTTAAAAAATATTTCAAGGAAAATATTTATTACCTTAATATCTTCATGTCATTGATAATGGCCCATAGGTGAGAGTAGAGGTGGACAAAGAGAAGCACAGAGGCAACTAGAAGATTTGAAAATTTATAAATTTCCCTCAAATGACTCAATAAAGCAGAACAAACACTCAAAAATGAAACTTGATGAGATAATTTGGTGTTTTTAATTGCTTGATGTTGTAAAAGGGTGTTTTAACAGCTTTTAGGGAGAGATAAAATCCAAAAAAATGAATGAATACCTTTGAGGCTCTGTAGAAAGCTTTAGTCAGCCAAAAACAAACACTATTCACAAGTTTATACAAAGAAATAGTCAATACATCAAGAAAAACGTGTTTGATATTATTTTTCCAGTATGTAGGATGAACCAAGGCCATACACCATGCCTCAGAAGGAGAAAATCAATTTTAGGAAGAGATATATTGATGTTTGGAGTGCTTTTGGAGAATTTGATTGATCTTGTTTGATCTAAAACACTAAAAGAGGCTCACCAAATGTCAAACAAATTGAAAGATAAATTATCACATTCCTTTGGCCACACCATAGGATGTACAATGGTGTGAAAAGATGATATTTAGCTGATAAAATAATTTCACTCGCCAACTCTCCTCCGTAAGGCTTATGAATGATCAAAAAACTAAGATCTAGAGATTCAAGCCTCCACAGGAACCCCAATAAATTCCAATCATGCTTGCAAATAATAAAACCACCATAGGTTCTAAGACCATGATATATATATATATATATATATATATATATATATATATGCAAGAACATGGATCTAAATGGGTGAATAATAGTAAAGCACACAAATAGGTTGACACATCAAATTAATGTGGAAAACCTCAAAGAGGTAAAAAACCACAATACTGATTACTCATATATTTGAGAAACTTATTTTTCCCAATACAAATTATTCCTTCTCACATATTCTCTGTATCAATCTTATTCACAAAGATTTTCATATGAATATTTTCTAACATAAATATTATTATCATATATTGATATGTGCATCCATATTTTTACGAAAGGGGTAAAACCTTATTTATAATATGAATGAGGGAAGGTGACCATTGTAACCAATGGATCCAAATTTTTCCTATGAACATTTTACACAATTGATAAACAATAAATAAATATGATTCATTATTTATTTACATGAGGTTTTCAACCAGTGTTAATAGATAATAAATAATTATTATTTAATTACCCAATATGTACTAAGGGTCTATAATAGCACCACTTAGACATTAAATATTATAATAATTTAAGGTTTTTTGATCTCAAATTTATTTTTTACTTCCTCTTCACAAGTTTTCTTAAGAATTTGCCTCTTATTTGGATCATCATCATCACCTCCTTAAATTTTTATTTGCGCTCTTTGAATAAACAATAACTCCTAGTTGAGTTGAATAAAAAGTAACTATTTGTTTCTTTTTCTTTGAAGATTCCCCTTGTTGAGCCTCCAACATTAGTGTATTCAAAAAGTTTCTTTTGTAAACATACCTTTGGTATTTGTATAAAATTATGTTCTTTCAAGATCAAACAATTATTGAATGAACTAATCAATTAGTTGTAGTGCCATAAATTGAATTTTATCAATGAATATTGGATCAAACATATCTTCACTATCATCATCCACATTTGAAGTTACCCATTCTAATATATATGACTTAAGTTGGTCTAAATTCATCCTTATGTAGTCCATTTTTCTAACTTTAAATCATTTTCACAATCTTCCCAATAGTTTTTAATTTCAAGTTGGTGTAGAAATCTAGAGCCAATTCTGAGGTTGTTTTCAACATATTTATTACTATCAAATGCAAACCTTATAGTATGGAGATACATTGTGAAGTATAATATAATATTTCCAATGTTTGTTGCATCATTTTTAGTCTTAAAGACATAGTAGCTTAATCCAATTGAGAAGGGGATCTAAACTACTTTTCTCTATTTACATTTCTTATGCACTTCACCTAGCTGCTTGCAAAGTTCAATCAGAATTATTTTGTCATTGGCATGGCTAGAAAATATGTATGGAAAACCCTCATATCCTCTAACTTTAATATATACAAACTTTTGAACTTGAATATAATAACTACCATAACACATAACTAATGTATTAACCTCATTAGAGATACACATAACAATATTTCCATCTAAAGTTCTAACTATTAGCATTATGAAGGCATCATTAACTATTTTAAAGTGTCTTTTACTTCATGAGTAATATTTGGAAGATAATCATGAATTATTTTTGTAGGGTTTATGTTCCACTTGGTGAAAGACTGGGCCATAATTCATCACTGTAATTAATTAAAATAGATATGAAATCATATAGATATGTTGTGTAAACTCTAGATTCACCAATTGTTCATGAAGATTATCTCTGATTATCTAACTGGGCAATCAATGAACTATTATCCATCACATATTATGTTAAATAAAATGCATATATGATAGTGAAATTAACTAATCTCATCATGGCCTATTAATCTATTCAAGAGTGTGATTATATATGATAATTCTTCTCCAAAATCAGACATATGTAATGTTTTGGGTAGTTTATATAGTCCTCTCCTTTTCTTGGTTAAGCAAGATTGGGAAACCATGGTTAAATTTTTTTCCTTATTGTTATCATAGAAGTTCTACCCAATTTTTTTTGCTCATGGCTGTGACCTCATCATATGGTGATAATATGAAAATAATATCCAATGATGGGCCATCTGATTGTGTAAATAATGTGCCATCAAAAGCCCTAATATCTCTTATCACACCCTAATTTTTTACTAAGCTAATTTACCTAGTTATCCATGGATTATTATGGTTGTTAAATTGATTATTTACTATTTAATTAAAGTATAAGTCATATGTTATTATGGGGAAATTATATGTTATTTATATTACATGATTATATTACTATGAGTTAGTTTCACTTGTATATTTTTTATATTATGATCATGTTATTAGTTTTTACAGTAGTATTTTATGGATATATATCATGATTTTACAGGTTAATTACCTTCTTGTCATGAGTTTGATGCAGGAGAGATTCATCCCTCAAAGCATGATGGAGGGAGAGCATCATCTAAGAAGGTGACATGGATCGATATGTTGAGGGACGACAGAACAAAAGCTAGATATGTATGCACACACCACATATGAGTGTTAATTGCTTGTGTTGTGATATCAATAGTATGTATTTAATTTATGATATATATATATATATATATATGCATGTTATGATCTTATTTTCTATTTGATGACCTTGATGATTTCACTAGTATGATTTTATTAATGTATTAATTATTATTGGCATTATTACTTTAACTTGGGAGTAATTTTATACTTGTATTTTGTGACTTGTCATTATTTTGGGATATATATAGGTGAGTAATAAATAGGGTTTTGTTTGGTTTTTAATACTATGCTTGAATGGGTTGATAAGTTATTATTGATGGCTTATATAATTACTATTGTCATTTTAATAGTTAAATAACTAGTATTAAGTCATTTTTAAATAATAGTTCTTCATCTATGATGGAGGATATTAGTTGGCATGGTAATCAATTTAACATTATTCAGTGATGATGGTTATCAAGTCTTTTATGCTTAGTCAATAAATATATTGTCATGCAAAGTAATTTGGGTAATATCATTATTTAACCATTTTCTGACATATTAATGGTTGTTGAATCTTTGTTAAACAGTCTTATTAATGTGTCATATACTATGGCCACCTTGTCACACAAACATTATGTTAAATGACTTATTGTTTAAACCATCCTAGATGGAAATCATTGCGATTATAGACTTTTGCAAAGTCGATGCATGGGGTCAATAGACATGCATATTTCTATGAAGCTATGGAAATGATTATTTGATTATATAGGAACATTTAAGAAGATTTTGGGTTGTTAATCTGAGTTTGACTCCTGTTAACCCTATCATTTTAATCAAAAGCCATTTTTGGTGAGTTGTCAGACTAATTGTTCTGGTGAAGTTAAACCATCATGCATTACTCTATCCACTTATTGCTCTATCGTGGAATAGGGAGAGATGGGTGGAGAGGAAATGCATGGAGGGAAAAGAGGCAGTTCAAGTATGAAGAAAGGAAATAAAATGGGAGATATGAGATTGGAAAATTGGATAGCATAATGAGAGTAGAGAAACAAGGGTGGAAAGAAACTCTATGTATGGGATTCTAGACGAATAGATCAACAGACAAGGTTGAATCAAGTTGGTGATGTTATTCTATTTTTATCATTATATAGGCTTAGAAATTCTATGTTGGTTTCTTGAAAAAGGTTTATAGATATTTATCATTTAGGATTTATACAAGTAATAAGGATTTATCTCTATGGATGGCTCAATCATCCATAGAACTAAATAATTACCTTGAAACCCTAAGCCTATATGAACTAAACTATCTAAAGTTTTATAGTAAGTTGAATTTATGGAAAGTTCTAAATCCTTAGAAATATATGAATCTAAAATGGCTAAGGTTTGTGCATGGTTATGTTGAAATGTGTTTGAAGTTCTATGTATAATATAAGACTCGCCACTAAACCTACAAGCCTTAATATTGAATTTATATATAAATAGGGATAGATTGGGTTAAATTGTTTCATAACCCTATATAGAGAAAATATCTAACTTCGACCCAAATTGGAAAGTAGGTATAAATTAAATGTTTGAAGGAGAAATTTTGTGTATTTTCATAATATCGACCAAATATAGATGTCAATCAAATTAAAGGTTTTAATTCACAGGAATGGATTGAATACATTTGATAATCAAAACCACATATATATATATATATATATATATATATATATATATAAGGATTGAATACATTTGATATTTGAAAACCTTGTTTATGTATGTGTGTGTAAGGACTAAATGCATTTGATATTCAAAACCTTGCATTTATAAATAAAAGATTGAGTAAATACATTTAACTCTGTATGGTAAATTAGGTCTACGAATTTAGATATGTTAGAAAATATGAATCACAGTTAACCTCATATACACCTATATACAGATTGGCCATTTGATCTATATAACATTTATATGGAAGGATATATATTTCAATTCATCAATACATTTAGGTCCTGTAATAAGTTATAAATTCTTTTGTTGTAATCCTTGGATGCAATAAGTAGGTCAATTGAGTCAATATATAAACTATGAAAGGAATGTGAACCTTAATACATATATATATAGGTTTGCCTATATATAAATAATATTAATGAAGATCATGTAATTTATTATTCATGGATTTGAATGGAATATGATTGCTATAAAACTAAGTCGATAAGTTAATAGGATAGTTTTGTTAGTCAAAAATGAAACTGTATACTTATTTAAATAAGCTCAAAGTATGGTGAACAAGGAAAATTTGAGTTTTTTTTGAGTTTCATTTAATAGTATTTAATGTATTAAAAATAAATTGAGAAGGAAAAGTGAGAACAAGGGATCAAAATAAAATAGAAACTTTGTTTGAATTAGTAGACTTTTTCCAAAATAGATATATAAATTAGTTGTTAAAACTATACAAGTTCATAATGAAAACATGAAATAAGAGTATGGTAGAGGTATACATTATACTCTAGGAATGATTTAAGTCAATTACTTCGGGAATAATGGATACCCTGTTAGTCACAATGGTACATATTCATAAATTAGGTACAATTATTTGTATAGGGTATATATTTTGGTATGTATTTGATTTGTACAGCTAAATGTATGGTATTTATTTGTATGAGGGAAAGATGTACTCATATATTTATATAGCATACCTCTATAAACATGACATGTATGCATAATTAATGCATCTATTGACTATTACAACAGTTAGAAAAACCTATGAGGTGGTATATGTTGGTTATATGCATACAACTCATAAATAAGTGCATCCAATAAATATGAAAAATGGAACTTTGTTTATTATGAGTTATGACATTATTTATAATGTATATAATCATTGAAGTTATTTATGAGTGGTATGTTAAAAAATATATATAAGAAGTGAGTACATGGAAATAAAAAGTGATAAATGTTGTTTACCATTATAATTACTTATGGAAATTTGGTAACTTGTAGACTAAGTAACTAAATTACCCAGAAGGTGTGTTCCTTTTAGTACTATTCTTGTTTATGATTATTATTTATGTAATAAATAATATGCTTTAGATTCATTGCACATGTTTGATGGATAAAATGTTTGTATTTTGATATTTTTGTACTAGCATGTTTTATACCTACTAATAGGAAGTAATCCATATGAATATATTGGTTATCTTTTAACCAAATCTTGCATTTATGAAACTAAATAATCAAGGAGATAGACTTCCTTAGCTTACTTAACATCACCAATTCAAGATGAGGTTAATTTGATCAAGTGGTGTGTATGATTTCATTGATCTTTGTGATCATTAACTATTTGTAAAACTTTAGCCAAAATAATGTTTAGTTGAACATTATCATTTTTTTTGTTTAATTTGCATACATGTGGGATATCATGTTAGAACATATTTTTTGTATGGTATACATCATGTTTTATAAATATTAAATCACATGAGGACTATCTTGTCTCTCTAAATTCTCGCAATGTCACTATCTACCCATCCATGGAGGGTCATTCCTTGATTGAGAGATTATGTGAGGGATCGATGGTTTATGGTTGATGTGAAAAAGTACCTAAATGATGTTCTCCCTCCTCATAGTAGTACTTCATAGGGGATGACACTTTATATTACCATAGATACTAGAGTTCATGAGACTCATGCTCTATAGAGCCTTGTATCTATATTATTTTTATTATTGAAGCATTATTCTTGATGAAATGTAATCAATTATTCATATGTACATTGACAATAGTGTTTTTGATATTGTACCAGTAGTGGCTAGAGTATTATAATTACTTTTTAGAATATATACAGTTATATTTTATTTAACTACTTCATAGTGATCAATAACTAAATGGATTGCTAAAATGCATATTTTACAGTTAACATAATCATTATGTTTATAGTAGGATCACTAATTAGATTCTCATGATAAATTCTATTTATGATTACGTGGAATTAATTTTAAAAAAATTACATTAATCTAGTAAATCTCGGTGGGGATGTTACATTGTGGTATCAGATATGTTGCTCAAACTCTAGGATTTAATGAGTTTGCTAACATTTTTATACCTTTATATTTATTAGAAAGGAGAATGGTGCAATTTAGAGCATTTAGTGAGGTTCTTTGAATGTCAATGACAATAACCCTCCATTTGATCCTAACCAAATTATCACTGAGCAAGCAATAAAGTTAGATCAAATTCTTGCAGCCATGAATAAAACTAGGGACCAAATTGTAATCCTAAAACAATAAATTCATGGAAATGAGGAGGAAGCCCATCAAGATATGTTTGAAGATCATCTTGTTGAATAGGAAATACCTCAAGAGCAGAGGCATGAGGAAGTGCCTTAGGATGTGAGAGCTTGAGTAACTACAAAATTGGCTAGAGATATGAAAAAGGTGAATCCACCTAAGTTCGATACAACCATTTTGGATGATAGAGCTAAAGCATGGCAGATTGAGATGGAGAAGTATTTTGAGATTCAAAACTAATCTGAGTCACGAAAGTAGTCTGGAGAGCTTACCAAGTGGCTAGTAAAGCAGCTACATAATGGACCAACAAAAAGTTAGAAATAAATCTTAATTATAATACCACCACATGAGATAAGTTTGAAACATTGTTCAGATCACAGTGGCTTTGATAGTTATACTTTGAACAAAAGCTTATAGATTTCCAGAATCTTAAGTAAGGAGACCTATCAATGAATGAATACTAGGAATAATTCACCAAGCTTCTAAAATATGTACCTCAATATCAAGCAGATGAGAGGTTCAAGATTAGAAAGTTCATATTGGGATTAAAACCCCAGATTGGTGGTGAGATGGACATTTATGGACCATCTACCATGGATCAGGCCTTTGAGAAGGTATTCAAGTAGGAATAGAAATTGAAATCTCTTGCTCGGGTCAGAGACAACTTTAATAAAAAATTTGGAAGTTCAAAACCAACTTTCAAAAAGAAGAACTAGAAGAAGAGGAGTAGAAACTTCAAGAGTCCAAATACTAGATTCAACTATGGTTCAAGTAATAGAAAACTAGGCAATGGTTTCAAAGGCAGTTTTAATAGAAACTAGCATTCTAATAGGAAGGGACCACCTAGAGGTTGATTCATTTGTGGAGATGACCATTTTGCTCATGAGTATACCCAAAGATAATTCAAGGAATAAAGATTTTATACATAATAGGGAACGTTTCAACAATGCATTCATGCAGCCATTGATAATCGATAAGCTAAATTCTAAGCTTTGCCCATAAAACTATCAAGTATTTTATTTGAATGTCTAGTTTTCATTTTGATAGATACAGGAGCCAAAAAATATTTTATATCTCTTATAATACTTAATAAACTATCTAGAAAAGCTACAGTAATAGCAAATGCATGGTTGGTACATTATTGGAATGAATCAAAGGTCAAAGTTGACAAGTATTTAGTTGAAATTGAGATTAGGTTGCTCAAATTCACAACAATAGTGGATATCTATGTAGCACTGCTAGGGTCATATGATGTCATCTTAAGAGTCAATTGGCTTGCAAAGCATAAGGCCAAGGTTGACTACTACCTGAAGAAGGTTGGGTGTCAAGATAATTTTGGAAATCAGACACTAATTTAGGGTGAGAAAAGAGAGTTGAAGCTTAGGCAGATTTCTACAATGCAATTGAAGAAGGATAAAAAAAAGGATGCCAAGCATTTATCATCAAGGTAAATGAAATGAAGGAATCTAAGGAACTATCCCTTGAAGATTATCCTTTCCTTAGTAATTTTCATGATATGTTTCTAGAGGAATTTCTAAGATTACCTCCCAAATGTGAATTTGATTTCTCAATTGAAATCATACCTAGATCAGAACCATAGTCTAAGGCATCCTACATGATGAAAACCACCAAATTGACTGAATTAAATGCTCAACTCTAGGATTTATTATTAAAAGGGTTGATCAGACCAAGTGTGTCACCATGGGGTGCACCAATTGTCTTCATCAACAATAATGATGGTACTCTTCACCTTTGTATTGATTATAGAATATGGAATAAGGTTATTATCAAAAATAGGTATTTGTTACCCTGTATATATGATATTTTGATCAGCTGTGAGAGGAAATGGTGTTTTTTAAGATTGATCTTAGAGAAGGATATCATCAACTGAGGATAAAATATAAGGATATTCCAAAAATAACTTTAGAACTCGATATGGGAATTATGAGTTCACAATGTTACCTTTTGAGATATAAATGCTCTAACAACATTTATGAATCTTATAAATAGTGTGTTCATAGATTATCTAGATCATTTTGTTTTGGTATTGTTAGATGGCATTCTTATATATTATAAGAATGAAGAAGAACATATTCAACATTTGGAACTGGTTTTACAATGGTTATGGAAGCATAAGTTGCAAGACAAGTTGTCTAAGTGTCCATTTTTTTTTAAAGTGCAATATCTAGGACATATTATCTTTGCAGATGGTATTTTAGTAGATACAACAAAGATAAGAGCCATTATGGAGTGGTTAGCACCAAATAATGTCCATGAGGTAAGAAGTTTCATGAGATTAACAGGTTATTATAATAAATTCATTCTAAATTTTTCTAAGATAACTAATCTAATTACCTCTTAGCAACATAAAAATCAAAGTTTTATCTAGCTAGATAAGTGTGAAGTAGCCTTTTAGGAACTAAAAAGAGGCTTACTTTAGTACTAGTGTTAAGAGTCCTCGATCCTAATGGTCAATTCTCAATGATCATAGATGTTTCTAGGGATGGAATTAGAGGATTCCTTATGCAGGATGGTGTAGTGGTAGCTTATGAATCAAGGAAATTAAAACTTTATGAAGTGAATTATACCCCTCATGACCTATAACTTTTAATAATTATGCATATTTTTATAAGTTTGGAGGTATTTTTTATTGGGAAAACCATTTGAACTCAAGACTAATAATTTGGGACTCAAGTACATCTTCACCCAATCAAATCTAAATGCTCATCAAAGATGCTAGTCAGAGTTCTTATCTAATTAAAATTTTGATGTCAACTATCTCAAAGGCAAAGAAAATAGATTAGCTAATGCCCTAAGTTGTAGAAGGTAAATATCAGTCGTGGATACTATCAAGAGTACTTTTAGAGATCAAGTGATAAAATCCTTTTTAGGAGATAAATTCTACAATTAGGTCAAGAAAGCATTATCCAAAAATGCTCAAAATCCTTGATATAAAGGATACAAAGTAGAGAATGATGGTATTTTATGGTACAATAGAAAGATGTATGTATCAAATTAGAAGAATTTAAGGAGCATAATATTTAAGAAACTACACAATGCCCCATATTTAGGACATCCAGGAGTAACCAAGCTTATGATAGAACTTAGACCACTTTATTTCTAGAAGGGAATACAAAAATATGCAATGAATTTTATGTCTCATTGTCTGTAATGTCAATGTGTAAAAGTTGAATATATACATCTGGTAAGATTGTTGTATCCACATGACATATCATAAAAGAAGTGGCAAGTGATTAGTATGGACTTTATCTAAATTTTACCATTGTCATGAAATAGACATGATATGATCTTGGTTGTAGTTGCTAAACTAACCAAGGTAGCTTAATTTATACTAGGTAATTCAATTTAACTGATGATTCACCTAATCTTACGAAGAGACTCATAAAGGAAGTGTATCAATTTCATGGATTTCTAAATAAGATAATTTTGGATCATGATCTGAGAATAACTTATAAGTTTTGGTTAACTCTAAATTTAACTTTGGATATGCAACTAATTTTAGCATTACATATCACCCATAGACTAATGGTCAAATAGAGGGAGTTAAACAAGTGTTAGAAAATCTCATTCGTATGTATTGTATAGATCAATAATATAAGTAGGAGTATATACTATTGATTGAGTTTGCTTATAATAACTCATACCAGTCAGCCTTGAAGATGACACCATTTGAAGCATTATATGGAGTAAGGTGTAGGACACCAATTAGTTGAGATAGGTTAGAAGACAGGGTAGTCTTTAGACTTGAGATGCTTTTAGAAATAGAAGATCAAGTTAGATCAATTAGATAGAGATTGGTCAAGTCTAATGATAGGAAAAAAAGTTAAGTTGATCTAGAGAGAATAGCTAGTCAATTTTTAGTAGGTGATAAAGTGTTCTTGTAGGTTAAGCCACAAAAAAACTTGATTAAATTTGAGAAGTTGATAAAAATTTCATCGACATATGTGGGACCCTTCAAGTTTTTATAAATGGTCAACCCTATAGTGTATAGGCTTACATTTCCACCAACCCTAGTTCTATTATATAATGTCTTCCATGTATCTTATCTTAAAATTATATAATTAATCTTTCACGTGTTGGATTGGAATGCTTTACAAGTTATAGATCCTAGGATAGTCATGGTAGAACCAATTAAAGTAATTGACACTCATAAATTTTATTTATATAATAAAAAAGTATCACAATGTAAGGTCTTATGAGACCAATACTCTGAGAATAGTGCCACTTGAGAGGACTAAGATGAGTTCTATAGGCTATTTTCATGTTTGTTTGTTTGATTTAATGTTTCATACTATGTTATTTTTTTGTTGAATAATATTTTAATTTAGAACTAGTGTTTGAATAAGTGTCATTAGGATGATGTCCAACTTTAGGGAGAAAGATGTCACATCTCAATTTCTCACTAAACTAATTTACATAATCATCCATAGATTATTATGGTTTTTAAATTAATTATTTACTATTTAACTAAACTATAAGTCGTATGCTCTTATGGAATAGTTTTATGTTGTTTAGATTACATGATTATATTGCTATGAGTTAGTTGCACTTGTATATTCCTTACATTATGATCATGTTAGTTTTTATAACAATATTTTATGGATAATATCATGATGTTATGGGCTAACTACCTTCTTGTCATGAGTTTAATGTGGAAGATATTCATCCCTCAAAGCATGACAGAGGGAAAGCATCATCGGAAAGGGTGACGTAGATCAAGATGTTGGAGGATGATAGAAGAAAAACTAGATACCTATGCACATACCATGTATGAGTATTAATTGTTTGTGTTGTGATATCATTAATATGTCGTGTGTGTGTGTGTGTGTGTGTGTGTGTGTGTGTGTGTGTGTGTGTGTGTGTGTGTTATCTTATTTTCTATTTGATGACATTGTTGATTTCACTAGTATGTTTATATTAATGTATTAATTATTATTGGTGTTATTGCTTTAACATAGGAATAATTATGTAATTATCTTTTGTGACTTACCATTATTTTGGGATATATCTAGGTGAGTAATAAATAGGGTTTTGTTTGGTTTTTAATACTATGCTTAAATGGGTTGATAAGTTATTATTGATGGCTAATATAATTACTAATATCATTTTAATAGTTAAATAACCAATATTAAGTCATTAGTAAATAATAGTTCTTCGTTAATTATGATGGAGGACATTAGTTGGCATGGTAATCAATATAACATTATTGACTAATGATGATTATCAATTATTTTATGCTTATTCAATAAATATATTTTCATGTAAAGTGATTTGGGTAATATCATTATTTAACCATTATTTGACATATTAATAGTTTTTGAATCTTTATTAAATAGTCTTATTAATAAGTCATAAATTATGGCCACTTTGTCACATAGATGTCATGTTAAATGACTTGTTGTTTAGACCAACCTAGATGGAAATCAATGTGATTATAGTCTTTTGTAAAGTCATTGCATGGGGTCAACGGACACACATATTTTTGTGAAGCTATGAAAATGATTATTTAATTATATGGGAACATTCAAGAAGATTTCGGGTTGTTAATCTGAGTTTGACTTCAGTTAACCCTATCATTTTGATCAAAAGTCATTTTTGGTGAGTTAGCAGACTAATTATTCTGGTGATATTAAACCACCATGTATTATTGTATTTACTTATTGCTCTATCGTATAATAGGGAGAGATGGGTGGAGAGGAATTGCATGGAGGGAAAAGAGGTAGTTCGGGTATGAAAAAAGGAAATAAAATGGGAGATAGGAGATTAGACAAGGGGATAACATAATGGGAGTAGAGAAATAAGGGTGGAAAGAAACTCTATGTGTGGAATTATGTATGAATAGATCAATAGACAAGATTAAATCAGGTTGGTGATGTTATTCTATTTTTATGATTGTATAGGCTTAGAAATTCTATGTTGGTTTCTTGAAAAATGGTTTATAGATATTTATCATTTAGGATTTATACAGGTAACAAGGATTTAGCTCTGTGGATGGCTTGGCCATCCATATAACTAAATCATTACCTCAAAACCCTAAGCCTATATGAACTGAACTGTGTAAAGTTTTATAGTAACTTGAATTTATGGAAAGTTCTAAATCCTTAAAAATCTATGAATTTAAAATGGCTAAGCTTTGTGCATGGTTATGTTAAAATGGGTTTGAATTTCTATGTATAATATGAGCCTTACCACTAAACCTATGAGCCTTAATATTGAATTTCTATATAAATAGGCATAGACTAGGCTAAATTGTTTCATAACCCTGCATAGAGAAAATATCCAACTTCGACCCAAGTTGGAAAGTAGGTATAAATTAAATGTTTAAAGGAAAAATTTTGTGTAATTTCATAATATCGACCAGATATAGATGTCAATCAAATTAAAGGTTTTAATTCATAGGAAAGGACTGAATACATTTGATATTCGAAACCATATATATATATATATATATATATATATATATATATATATATATATATATATATATATATATATATATATATATATATATATATATATATGGTTTTGAATATCAAATGCATTCAATCCTTTAATATAGGTGTATATGAGGTTAACCATGATTCATATTTTCAAATATATCTAACTTTGCAAACCTATTTTGACATAAAAAGTTAAATTTATTTACTCAATCCTTTATTTATATATGCAGGGTTTTGAATATCAAATATATTTAGTCCTTTTATCCCAATGGTACTAAAGGAAGAACCAATCTCGTATTCTCTATACAACATGGATAGGTGTTTCAATTCCATAATATGACATTTTATTGAAATAAATATCCATAATTATAAATATACTTGTATAATTTTGTATCTAAATCTCCACTCTACATCAAAAGATTTTTACTACTTTAATTGTACATTTATATACACTTTCAAATCTAAATTTTAACAATATAAATGAAACGGAATTGGCAATAGACCTATAAGTATAAGCTTTACAGATGCCCCAAAATTTTGAATATATATACATGTATTATATATGTATTTTATCAATTTAATATTAATAAATAATTATCCAAAATCATATAAAATATTATTTTACTTATCTATACATATATATTATAAAACTTGATATTAGGCCCATATTTAATATTAAACATGTTAATAACAAGAAATAATATAAAATATTATTTCATATGTTTTTTATTTTATTTTGTTTTTTGTTTTTTATTTTTTTTGTGTCTGTATATTAAATGGGCCGAACCTTAGGCTAGTGGTCCATGGTCGTCGGCTAGGCCTGCTTGACAGGGTTAAGGGTGGGCTGGTTGGCCATCCCCCTTCCCTCTCTATTATGGGGAGGGGTTGGGATGGCACAATGCTCTCCCCTGCCAATCCATATAAAAATAAATTTATATATATATATAATTAAAATTACTAACACGACACTTACATGTATTAGTATTATTATTTATCCTTATTATTAACAAATAAAACTAAACATGAAATATACACACATATTTTTTCCAAAAAAATTAGAAATATATTATTCTCAATCTAAAGACAAATGAAAATAAATCAAGAGTGTTTTAAGAGAACTAGGGTTTGAATACATATGTATATTATTATTATTATTTTAAATAAAACAACTTATATTCAAGAACACAATCATTGTCTCCATTCAATATTAAACATGTTCACTAATTTAGAAATACTTAGAGATTTAGAAAGGAGAAGAAATCCCTTTCCTGATTTGTTGAAGCCCCTTGCTTCATTCTCATTCACCACTCTTTCTTCTTCCATCTTCATTCTTATTTCTACCTCCTATTTTTTTCCTTGTCAAATCTCCAAAATGGCTCCTCTCCCATTAGGTTAACTTTATAGTGGAAAAAATCATGCTTATTTTCTTATTATTGTTTTAGGATTAAGGTTTCCATTCTTTTTTAAATTAAATGGATTTGTCATTCTTTTTATTTTTTTACTTTGACTAAATTAATTATTATATTAATAAAATCAAGTAACTGAATGTATTGAATTTATTACAAAATAAGTAATATTATTTTTAATTTTATATATATATATATATATATATATATATATATATATATAATATGTATAATTATGGGAATAGTAGTATTTAAAAACAATTATTTAATTTATTTCAAACTATGAATAAATAAATACATTTATTTATTTAATCTGTTTATCTATAAATTACCGTTTTGATATGCATATGTTTATATAAATACGTATATATATAATCTTATTTATGCCCATTATTAAATGTTATATGGGCTCGGTCACAAACATAACAATGTTATTATTCTTATTTTTTTAAAACCAAATATGGTTGTCAAAACATCAAGAAAAATATAAGCTAAATAATCAGAACCAAATTAACATAACCTGACCACTCGATGAATTTAAGCATGCTATTAAAATAAATTTAAATCTAGTCCTAATAGGATAAACTTGTCAAAAATAACATATCGACATAGAAACCCTTAAAAGACATAAGTGACATAATACATGATCAAGCAAATTATTGTCAGCGTTAAATACACACACCTCAAGGTAATCCTACATGAATCATAGTGATCTTAATTAAGACTAACAATAAATCACAAGACATTTCGCATGTCCATCATACACATAAACATACTTGACACACTGGTTGTCTAAATATTGTCACATCATCGTGAAAGCACTATAGAGCTTGAGAAGGGTATTACATTCACCCCCTTGAAAAAGGCATTATCTTTGATGCTTCCAAAATAAAATCATGTCGTAGAATTGATGCAGGAGCATCTAGCAAGGACTAGTTGAATAAGCCTTGGATAGGCATTAACTTAAGCAATTATATAAGTTTCCCTCCAAGTTATATTTTCAAATATTCATGCTTGTCATGTGGAGGAGAAATAAGGCCTAAATATGTTTTGTATAGAATTATTAGCTGTCAAAGGATTTCAATAATCCTATTATTGTTGTAATCATCCACGGATGGCGTGGAGTCAAGCATAGTTGAAGAATTCCCTTATTAGATGAGTAGTTGAGCCTTCATAGGATAATGCACGATTCAAGGAGATTGAAAAGGATTTGATTTCCTTTTTGATGAATCTATTGGACCGGCCATAAAACAAATCAATTGCAAGTTAGTTGGCACAAGAGGAGGAGAGATAGAAAGGGAGCTAAAAGAACCAGGCATCTATTTGTAAGGCCGAACCTGTGAAGGGCATGGAGGTTCTTCCATTTTCAGCATGGCAATTTGGGTGATGGAAGGAGCTCATCGTTGGAGTGCAAGCTGAGCTAAGGTGAACCCTATTTTGACCAGAGCCGAGCCTATGGAAAGGTCATCACCTATTTGGAAGGCATATTGAGTCGAGCCTTTGGGCCACGGGCAAATATTATCATGGCGTGACTGTGTATTGAAACTATTCAGGCCGAATGGGGATCGATATATATATAGAGACCGAGACTGTGTATTAACAAAGCTTGTGTTTTTATTTTACATATTATTCTATTTGGACAAGGCAGAGCCTACGGGGAACGTGGTCTCTGATTCTGGAAGATGTGTAGGGTGTTATTGTCTTTGAATACACAGACCCGAGTCTGTTTGATGAGATCATCTATTTGGTAAAGGCCACTAACCATGGCGAATGTGGTTTTTAATTTCAGAGAAATAGACCAAGCCGGGAGATGAATACTTTATTCTATTTTTATAGGCCCTTGGCCAAGTAACGTGTGGTTGTTTTGAAAAGGCAGAGAGTCCCAAATATCTTTTTATGTTGCAAGATATTTAGAGATAGTCTCGAAGAGGAAATGGGATATACATCTATTGTAAGGCGAGTATGTTTATTTGCAGAGTTTACATTTGTACGCAGACCCGAGCCTGGGGATCATGCCCTTCTATTTACAAGGCCGTTGGCTATTGAAGACTGATATGTGATTCTATATTTGAACATAACCCAACTATATTTTTAATGCCTCTATTTAATAAGGCGCTTGGCCATGGAGGGACCTACAAGCTTCTGAACAAGGTAAGGAGTTTAGAGACATGTTAGATACATTGAATCACATGTGTTTAAACTTATTGGAAGCTTCAGATAGATGCATACTATAAACTGAATACCTACAGCTCCATTAAGGCTTGAGAAGCTAGTAAGGGTTTCAAGCATCATGAGGAAGGTGAGAAAAGAAGATTGCAGAACTAGAAAGAGTATAATATTGCATGAATGGATTCATTGATACAATCATAAGTGAATGTTTGTAAAGTGAGTTTGGTATCTATCAAGAATCCACCACATTCTCAAATAGTAATAATCTATTACTGAGCAAATCCTCATGATATTACAAAATTCAAATAGTTAATTTTCAAACAATCACAAAAAGTGATAACACTACTATTAATACTTTGATATTCCAGAACATAAGTTATTATTCAAAATAATCCTTGTGTCATCCCATAGTACAATAGGGATACGAAAAATAGTGTCAAAACATAGAGCCTATGTAATTACTATAATACCATTCAGCTATGTAATGCTAAGTCAACTGTTAACTGAAACATACTTTCATGTTGTATCTACTGAACAAAATACCATAACTCTAAAGAATTTCTATATATCATATTCAATACCAACTGATATTATGAACTATTAAGATCACTAAACATGAGTAAAATCACTGATCCACCATAAGATAATATCATATCCATTGTGTAACAAGAAATAATAAATATGATTGCCAAGTCATATAAAAAAGCATATAATGTTGGAAGAATATCAAAAATACTCTAGTGTGCAAAAAATAATAGTCCCCATTAACAACATCTCACCAAACCTCCTTAGACCTTCAAAAACTACTTAGACCTCCCAAAATCTCCTTATTCCCTCCTTAGACCTCTCGACCTCCTTAGCTCTTCCAAATAAATGGTCATAATAATATATAGAGAGAGAATAATTAACACCATGTCTGGTGGTTGGCAAGGATGGTGTCATGAACCTATCTTACATAGGTTCCTATCTTAACTCAATAGATTTTAAAAGTTACTTATTCTCCCCTACACAATGCACATTGGGCATAATACAACATACATATAGAAAACATATGAATAAGCATTTGTCAAAAAATAAAATACTATAATAAATTTAAAATATTAAATTTCAAAATAATCAATTTAAGAGTCGAAGGTCAATGGAATTAAAAAACTAAATTATAAAGTCAAAAATCAAATTCAAATAAGTTTGTGTCAATAATCAAAACAAGTCCAAGTCATAATTATCAAGTCATCAAAATAAATTCAATTCAATTCAATTGGAATCAAACATAAATATATTTACTTCAAGTTCAATAAAATAACTTATAAATGTTCAAAACTTCAAAAAAATAATTAAATGCAAATACAAGTTTAAGGACTAGTGTTGGTTCTTAAAAAAAATTGAAAACATCACATTACTCAAACTATATGACTATAAAAAATCACCCAAGGGGAGAAGGAATCAATAAAACTCAATCAACTCCCAGAGGTGAGAGAACAAAAGTAGATCAACTACCTCGAGGCAGAAGAAAACATCACATCATCTTTCATATACCTCCCAAAAGAGCAACATGATTACCTCCTAGAGTTAATAAGGTAAGACTCAACTACCTCATAGAGGTAGTCAAAATAAGAACAATAATAATCCTCTCTATGCCTCCTGGTAACAAGTGATGATATAACTAGTAGAAATAAACCAAATTTGACCTCATGGTTGGCATCTAATGCCAAAAGTTTTCCAATAAATCTGTTAACTATCTCAAAGTCTCTAATTCAACTGATATACATATCTCTCATCAAATAATATGTCATTTTTTATTGTTGCACTTAACTCAAATGTTTTTTTTGAAAAAACACTATGTTCAATCCTAGTTGTTTTGTTCAAATGTAAATCAATAATAAGTATTGATAACTCTTATGTAATAACACTAATGTAAACATCTTGATAGTTTTATTATCAGAATTGATTCACATGGATATATCATTGTTCAATATTAATCAACGTGTCCAAAATAGATTAATCATATATATTAGAAAAATTATACTCACACTTACAACCACTATTCCATGCTATAACAAACACCCCAGTGAATTGTAATCACAACATGAATTATCATCTTAAGGGCAAACTAAGTAGTTTATTAATTTTCATCAACAGATAGGAAAGTATATTCATTATCCATAGTGAAGTGGGGAACACAAAAGCAATCCATCAAGACCTTACTTATACACTTACTCTTGAATCACTAGTGGTTACACGTAGGGTTTAAACTACATAACTTGAGGATAAGGTTATAACTTACAACACTCTTGTTATAAACGTAAGGCATCCCAGACCATACTAGATACCATTTAGTTACATAACAACCAACATACACAAGGTTAATAATGCACTATGATTGATTAAATTCCATATTAAAACATAATAGGACAAGACCTCTTTATAACCTCATGACTTACGCTTAACCAAGTTGAACAATAAAACACTAACTAGAGCATACTAATTTAGATCTACCACTATTAAGAGTTTGGTGTAAAAACAATCAACTTTAGTATATTGTTAACTATGTACACATTCCATTATGAGAGTCATATTCACTCAACGAACTAATACATAATCAGTAGAAGTATATGGGAAGTAGATTAATGTAGATATTTATCATACAGAAACATATATACATGTAAATTTTCTCCACACATAGTTATTTTCTACCAAAGGATAAAAAAATTGATCAACTTAATAAACATTCGTTAACAAAACACAAGAGCAATACAATCAACCAGAAAATTTCATCATTTTATCATTCCACTCACTTCAAGGTCCGATGGTCCATGGTGGCTAGGTATTCTACCACAATAGTAAGCAAATAAAAAGTAAATTCTCTCTAATTAGATGCTCCCATTTATCAATGGAATAAATTCTACAATTAGAATTCAGTGATTCCCAACGTAGTCCATGTCTAGAATACATACATTCTCATCATGGCATTTCACTTGTACACATGTGAGCAAAAATTACATAATGAATGTAGCAGAACACCAACACTTTAGAGCTCTCAGTATTTAAGCGTGTTCTTATACCAAAATGTAATGCCCAAAATTTATATCTTAGACACATACAAAATCACACCGAATTTTTTTGGCACTTCACTCAAACACACTAACACTAATAAATATAAAAAAATAAACAATCACATATGGTTACAGAAGGAATGACAATTGCTAAACAATACTTACTACAAATGAGTTTAAATTTCAAAATATTTTTTAATCATAACATAGTAGAACTATAACTCAACCTCTTGCGATAAAAAAAACACATTAAAAGATAAGGCACATGTCTAAATAAATTAAAAAACTATGAGTCAACACCAAAATTTTACAACTCATACTCTATAATAAGAAGAATTATTTAAACTTGGTGAAATTGAATTACGATTTTCACAGACTCAATTATTAAACATTAAAACTAGTATCACGTATTGGATATATTAACACAACAATCAACATAGAATGAGATCATGGTAAGATAAATAGCAAAGGATTAATTGAAGAGTGTAATGCTGAAAAATATAAAAACACATACACACCACGGGCTCATAAAATAACTTTAGATAAAATATTCCAAAAATATTAAAAACTAAATCAAAATTTTAATTCAATTATTTAAGTTAAGGACAACTTATATGAGTTATAAAATAGACCTAATGTAATAACAACGTGAAATAAAAAAATGTAAACCAAATTGAAACTAACAACAGAAATATTTTTTTTTTTTTACACTACCAACAAATAGGGTTTAAGGACTTACTAAAAATAACAAATAGGACTAAAAATTAAATATGAAAGGTTATACATGAACATGAAACTCAAATAAAAAGGTTTCAACTTTTATATTCAAAAACGTTAAACCAAATGATAATTACAACACTTTTTTAAGAGTGACTTTGCAGATTAAAATCAAGACAATAGAAATTTCTAAATGAATTTGATTTGGAAAGAGATCACTAAAAATAGCAAATAGATATAAAATCTAAAACTTAAGGCTCTTATATAAATATAAAGGTAAAAAAAATCACTATCAAATTTTAGTTTTTCTTTAAGAATTCTCTACCTATTTTTGGCAACTCAATTTTAAATCGATTTTGTAGGCTGAAAAAAGAAATCAAGTGCAGAAAATTGTCAATACCTCCAAAACTGGATCCACCAAAATGTGATAGAAAAATAATGGTTATAGAACCTGATTCACATATGATAATTTTAGAGATTATAAATTTCTATTTCAAAAAATCTCAAGTTTAAGTATTAATTTTGAACTCATTTATGAATTGATTTGGTTGATTTCTAAACCAAAAAAAAAAAATTAATGTAGACTTATACTGAATCTTATAAAAGTACATGCAATTGTCTAAATATCAACATACAATCTTATAAGATGATATATCTATCTATGTACTTTTCGAGATAGAAATTAAGTCTTAAATTCATTTACATTTTACTAACAAGATTTTAACAAATATCTCAAGACCCATCATGGTCAATATATTCAATTTAGATTTCTACAATGATTAAGTTAAGAGATTCATAATATTTACGTCAAGACAATGATAATGCGAGTTAAAATTTATTAAATTATTATTTTTAACTGTATATGTTTAACACAATGTTAATAATATAGCTAATACTATATATTAAGATTAATTTATAATTTTACAATGTCAAAATAAATTAAACTCACTTTTCAAGTCTATAATTACCAATATTTTTTTTTCATATTATGTTCTCAGCGTTATTTTACTATTCAAATTGTGTGCTCTAAACACTAACGCTATCATCTAACTATGAATCTTAGATATTACAATATTTGTTTATCCAAATAATTATTACTTTTCACCTATATAATATTTTTTTTCTACTCAACAAGGTTCTTTAACTCAAAGGTAAGATAGTTTCAAAATCACTATTGGAAGTAATTATATTAGTCAAACACTAGTTTATATCTATTGTCAATACATTAAGTATTACAAAAAAATGGTTGACAATTTAGATTAAAGAATATTATTATACATTGATATTATTAAATAATACAATCATTATAGCTATCAAATACATAAGTTTCAACATGGATCTTTTCAAAGGTAAGTCAACGTAAGCTAATGACAATCTCTAAGAAAAAGACTTTACAAATGTCTCATTTGAACAACAACATGTAAGCATCTTCTACTCAAAACTCAAATCGAATAGCATACAAGATGCTAATAACTTCAATATAAAAATATTATATCTCTATATTTTATCTGTTACTGATAACTCATCAACCTACACTACAAAAATAGTCAAATAATAGAGGTCAACTTATGTTGAGTAAAAGATTTCTACCTCATAAATATTTCATTTTTATAAATTAATAAATTAATTAAATAAATATTTAGGCAATAAGACATAACATAAAGTGATAACCTACATACTAAGCAACAAGGAGGATTGAACTTATTAAGACAAAGACTATTTAATTGATACCCAAATTCATCAACAAATCAATATAGATAATTACAATTTATTACAATAGTAGCACCATATTCCAAAACAAATACTAATTAACCAAATCACACTAATAACAAATAATACAACCATAGAAAAAATAATTATACAAATAATGCAAGAACACTAGATTTCTTAGTTCTCCTCTAGGTGTGATCAAGAAAATAGATAGATATTTTGCATTGGTTTTCATTCGCAAATCTCTTTAATTACAAGGCAAATAAACTAACACATCACATACCTAGTAAGGTGAGATCTAATTTTAACATCATTCCCAAGGTGCCTTCAAGCGAGCTAAACTGTCAAAACTTCAAACTAAGATATTGTTACTAAAAATTATGTATTTGTAAAATTAGCAATCAGAATGAAACTTATAAATTTCTGACGAGTTAAATCTATTCCCAAAATGTGGATATATGTTTCAATTCCATAATATGACCTCTTATTGAAATAAATATCCATTATTATAAATATACAGGTATGTTCCACATCTAAATCTCCACTCCACATCAAAACATTTTTACTACGTTAATTGTACATTTATAAACACTTTCAAATCTAAATTATGACAATATTAATGAAACAAAATTGATAATAAACCTATAAAAAGTCCTGAAATTGTGAATGTGTGTGTGTGTGTAATATATGTATTTTATTAATTTAATATTAATATATAATTATACAAAATTATATAAAATATCATTTTACTTATCTATACGTGTATATTATGAAATTTGGTATTAGGCCCATGTTTGATATTAAACATGTTAATAACAAGAAATAATATAAAATATTATTTCATATATTTATATATATATGTGTGTACGTACACACACACACATATATAATCTAACCTTTTATTCACATTCAATAATAATATAAGATCAATAATATTATTTTCTTTCTTTTTTTATTTTATTATATATATATATATATATATATATATATATATATATATCTTTTTTTTTTTTTTTTTTTTTTTTTTTAAATGGGTAGAACCCTAGGGTGACTGTTGGGACCCAAGGCCCTAGCCATCGGTCAAGCCTGCTACACAAGGTTGGGCCCCTACCTTCCTATTATGGGAGGGGGTTGGGACAGAATAGTTGCCACCCCCATTCCCCCGTCCCCTCCCTGAAATCTAATTATATATATATATATATATATATATATATATATATATATATATATATATAATTAAAATTACTAACATGACACTCACATATATTAGGTGGTCCCTACAGTGGCATCCAAGGGAGTGAAAGGGTGCAATAGCATGAGTGGGTTAGCAATTAATTAATTAGAAGCTGACTTAATAAAAAAATAAAAATTAAAAAATTAACATGGGGAAGTATGGAAGAGTGTAATTAATAATTAATTAAAAGTCAATTTTTTGGGAACTGATATCTATCGGTGTATTTTACATAGATTTTTTTAAGATATGTATGCTAGTTATTATTTTTAACAAATAAAATTAGACATGAAATTTATGTAATATATTATTGAGAATACACAAATTTTTCCAAAAAAAAATCAAAAAATATATTATTCTAAATCTAGAAGCAAATAGAAATAAATCAAAAGGGTTTTAAGAGAACTAGGGTTTGAAGTATTATTATTATTATTATTAATAAATAAAATAATCTATTTTCAAGAACACAATCATTATTTCCATTCAATATCAAAATTGTTCACTAGTTTAGAAAAACTTAGAGATTTACAAAGGAGAAGAAATACTTTACCTGATTTGTTGAAGCCCTTTGTTTCAATCTCCTTCATGACTCTTTCCTCCTCCATCTTCATTCTTCTTTCTCCCTCCCACTGTTCTTTTGCTTGGCAAATCTCTAAAATGACTCCTCTCCTATTAGGTTAACTTTTTAGTGGGAAAAGCCATGCTTATTTTATTACTATTTTTTTAATATTAGGGTTTCCACTTTTTTATTATTATTTATTAATGATTTTGTCATCCTTTTATTTTTCATTTTGACTAAATTAATTATTACATTGAGAAAATTAAGTAACTTAATGTATTAAATTTATTACAAAATTAGTAATGTTATTTTAACTTTTATTAATATATAAATATGTATAGTATAATTATGGGAATGGTAATATTTGAAACTAATTATTTATTTATTATAAACTATAAATAAATAAGTACATTTATTTATTTAATTTACTTATCTATAAAATATCATTTTGATATATATATATATATATATATATATATATATATATAATCATAATCATAATCATATTTACATCTATTATTAAATGTTCTCTGGGCTCGATCACAAACATAATAATGTTATTATTTTTATTTTTTTAAATTAGATATGGTTGTTGAAACACCAAGAAAAATACAAGTCAAATAATTGAAACCAAGTTAACATAACCCGACCACTTGATAGGTTCAAATGAGCTGTTAGAATAAATACAAATTCGGTCTTAATAGGATAATTCTGTTAAAAGTAACACATCAACATAGAAACTCTTAAAACAAATCAGAGACATAATACGCGATAATGTGAATTGTTGTCAGTGTTAAACACACACATCTCAAGGTGGTCTTACATGAGTTGTAGTGAGTCAAATCAAGACTAACAATCAATTGCAAGACATCTCGCATACACATAGACACACTCGACACATTGGTCATCTAAATATTGTCACGTCATCACGAAAGCACTATAGAGCTTGAGAAGGGTATTACATGAGCGGGTGGAAGAACTTTTTAGGTCTACCACTCGACATAACCAACTAAACACAACCTGACCACTCGATGAATTCAAGCACATTATTAGAATAAATGTAAATCTAGTCCTAATAAGATAAACTTATTAAAAGTAATATATTGACATAGAAACCCTTAGAAGGCATAAATGACACAATACACATTAAAACAAATTATTATCAACGTTAAACACACAAACCTCAAAGTAGTCTTACATGAGTCACAATGAGCCTATTTTGACTAACAATCAATCGTAAGACATTTTACATGCACATCGTACACATGGACACACTTGACATATTGGTAGTGTAATGTCCTCATTTTCATGAGCATCATTTCACAGAGGGTTTAGCCTATTCCTATCTCTCATAGGCTAATATGGTTTGATTAGAGGGTCTTCTTGGCAGTTACTCGATCAACAGTTGGCTTTCTTTCATGGATTTGGTGATTATATAGAGGTTCTACTATGTTATTACAAATGTTTCTAAATTGGGAAACCTCATGTTATGTTTTGACATTATGTTTTGCACTTTATATATTTTAATGTTATATTATAATATTATAATAAAGTGCAAATATAAAGTATATCTTTTATCCCACATTGACAAGAAAGTGTGTGAGCTTCCCCAAAAAAAGAATAAAAAGATCTTATGGGCTCATTCTTGGATATAAAAATTTTGATATTTGACTTAAGATTGTTTGGTGGTGAGTCCAGCTAGGTAACTATCATTTTTCAATCATTGGAAATGAAAACTCCCAATTGGTTATGCAATTTTGAGGTTGTGAAATATCAGCAAAATTATTGCTTCATTGTGGGCTTCACTTCAGGGGTCCAATCTATGATACATTGGAGGATTTACATATTTTAATTAGAGTTTATTTTCAGTCATTGGAAGGGTTTTCTGAGGTCTACAATTTTACATGAGTCTATTGTTATGGGGTTTGAATAGCCTATGTGAGACATGGATATTTGCTCATTGTGTACTATTGAAGCATCAAATCATTCTGGGTATTTGAGCCATCAATTCCTTTTACTGAGATAATCATTTCAAGGGCAAATTGGAAGAGGTCCAAGGCTGTAATTAATTAATTTTGAGGACTGATATACTACATCAAGGGTGCCATTGGTAAGACTTTTTTTGTTTATATCTCATCATTGAAGCATCCTATGGTTTTGGGCATTGTTGCATTTTGATCATTTATCATACCAATCATATCAGGTGCCAAGAAGTGGAGTTTTCTTGCTGCATTTATTTATCTAAAATATTGTCAGGCAAGGGTAGGGGTGACTTCACACATAGAGGGGTTATTTCACCATTTTTTAGTGGGGTTTCATCATCAATAAGTGTTGCTTCAATATATCAGGCATATCAACTATGTGTATCAAGTTCCTTAATGTTTTGTTAGAGTATTTGCATTGTTAAATGAATCTGCATTAGGTGATGTTGTAGATGAACATTTATATCAAATTAACATAGTATTGGGATTTCATTGTAAGTCAAGAGTATTGGCTAGTTATATCAACATTATACTAGAAATTGCATTCAATTAAGAAGGGGAAATTTGTATGCCAATTATTTGATGTAATACTTATATTGATCGAGCTCTATATTTTCATATGAGTATGCATGCCAAATGTTTGTGAAAATGCCTATTGGCTGAAGATGGTTGTTTATATAGTGATTTTCACATTTGGTCAAGAGCCTTTGCTTGCCAAGTGTTTGCATAAATGCCTAGTGGTTGGGGATGTATATTGGTTATATTGGGATGCATAGAAAGTGTTTGTCATAATGTCAACTAGTTGTACTAGTTAAATACAGTCACTTATATGTATGTCAAAGGTCTGAAATAGCTAGGATGTCATTTCTATAACAACCTTGCATTGATAGAAACATTTAATAACATCATTAGCAGCCTATGAACTCAAAGAAGATAATTAAAAAATTCATAACAGTAGGTTCAGACTTTGTATGCCAAGTGTTTGATAATATTCCTTGAGATTTATATCAGAATATTGAGTTTAAAAGTGGCAAGGGATACTACAGTGGTAGCAAAGCAATTTCATGCCACCTTGATTGGGTCATTCAAAACTTGAGTTTCAGATACAGGCATGGCTTCAATAAGTGAAAAAGGTTTGGAAGAAAGAATTTACAAGTAGGGAAGAAGTTAGAACATCCATCTGAGCAAAAGGAGGTTCTTCTAAGTACTTTGGAGGAGGTAGAGGCTTGTTTATGCAAATTTGAACAAGATCCATCTCAAACAATGTAACTTACTATAAGTCCATTGGTAAGTTCTTTGGTTAAGCCATAACTTATGAGACATCATGATGAGGTGATAAAACTTGCAGTTATCTCATGTATTAGTGAAATTATGAGGATCACATCTCCTAATGATCCTTATAATAGCCATATCATGAAATAAGTACTTCATATCATGGTGGCAAGCTTCAAAGGTTTGGATGACATCAAGAACCCTTATTTTTCTAAGAAGGTAAAACTACTTGAAATATTTACAACGTTCAGATTTGAAAACATTATGTTATCCATGGATTTTGTAGATGTCATTCGCAATATGTTTCATATATTTTGGAGTGTTATTGATGAGGTTCATCCTAGCACTATGATTACTTCAATGCAATCCATCATGTCTTCAGTTTTGTATGAGGATGATGTTATGACAAATGACTTATGGGATTTTTGGAAAGGTGAGAAAGATGTGTCACCTATGGCACATGAGTTGTTAAGGAGATTGGTTGAACAACATAAGGATAAAGATACTTCACATATATGCAAAAATCTATATGATGACTTTGTTAGACATGTTGATTTGACTCAAGAGGATATGAGGACAGCGATGGGGAATGAGTTGTCTATATCATCTTTACAAGAAGCTTCACTTGAGACTTCTACATTGGAGGCCAGCATAGAGCATGCTAATGATATGGGTAGTAATGGTAGGGACTCTTTGGATGATCATGAAAAATCAGACTATTGCAGCCAAGGACAGTTGGAACAAAAGCCCTTAGTGTGGGAAGATTTTTAAGTTTAAATGGTGGTGAAGGAAGATGGAATAATTCATGATTTGTCAAGAATGGATAGCACTTACAAACACCTAGAAGACTTCATTTGGACAACTCAAAGAGAAGAAAGACAAAAAGGAATGGGACATGGCATTCCTCATACACAATTGCAATCTTTCAAAGAAGCTTTGGAGTTGATAAAAGAAGACTATCTACAAATGGTTAGAGATAGGGATAGGGCTTTCCAATTGGTGAAAGATCAAGATAGAGGGATCACAAACCTCTATATACTTTTGAGTAGGCATAATCTCTCCTCTTATAATTCAAAAAATCCATCCTTTGTAGAAGCTACTCCTAGAAAAGAAGATGAGATAAATCAAAACTTGGTGGTGTTTAATGACTACAATGTAAAATAAGATTCCAAAAATCTAAATTGGGATAGTGATATTCTTCCTCATTCTTATGAGATTACTACTCTTACACATGGGAGAACTTGTGAAGATGAGTCTACAAGTGTTGGTTCATAAAGTGTAAGTGATGGGCTTGAAAATTTCAATAAAAATGAACTTGTGAAGCCTGAAGAATATGATAGGTATACTGATGATAGCAGCCACATTTCATTACTCCATCATGAGAAAACACTTCTTCAACATGAGAATGATAAGACCATGGAATTGCTTAAAGATGACACATCAGAATGAGGGGTTAAAAATGGGATTTATGGGTTGAATAAAACTCATCAGCATTTTGATTTTTATATCAAACTTGGAAGGATGTGGAAAGGACACACAATTTATGCGATATGTGGCCACAAAGGGCCAAGGAGGCTAGATTAGTGGCTGTCAATACGAGATAACATCTTCAAAACATAAAAGGAAGGGTCAATCTCTCCAACATGGAAAGGTGAAAGGGGATAGATCATATTAGGAGACTCTTAATTCAAATGAGGGATGAATCAAAAAATACACTTGATTCCCCTAATGTTAGTTCCATGTCAGGTGATACAAATCATGATTATGATGGTTAACTATTGACGGTGGTTGGTGATTTTTACCATGAATACATAGTGAGGAGAGGTCATCACCTTTCTTTTAGTTCACATGTAGAGGATTGGTTGATGCATCAATGTGGATTGACAGGGGGCTTAAACTATCCATTATGGGATGAAGAGTTGTCATCTATAGAAGTTGGAACTAGAGCCTGCAAGTTAGCTATCCATCATGTTGATATGAATCTACTAGGGATTGTTACTCCTATATCATAGATATTTCATATGGATACATGGTTATAGGATGGTTATGGTGTTAGTAGGTATGATGGCTTGATTAGTTATCACATCTAGGAAGATTTGGTAGATGGATGTGAGTATATATTGTATTGGGATCTAAGAATCATTCTATTTGGTAGATGGATTTTCATCATGATAGTTGTTCACAATAGTATTGAGTATGATTCAGTATCTTTTTGGGTGCTCTACAGAGTCATTTGGGATCCAGGTGGAGTAGAGTTATCTTGGCATTTGAGATTGCTTGGGGATAAGCAATTTCAAGGAGGGCAGACTATAATGTCACCATTTTCATGAGCATTAATTCAAAGAGGGTTTAGCCTATTCCTGGCTCTCATAGGCTAATATGGTTTGATTATAGGGTCTTCTTGGCAATTACCCGATCAACAGTTGGCTTTCTTTCATGGATTTGGTGATTATATGGAGGTTCTACTATGTTATTACAAATATTTCTAATTTAGAAAACCTCATGTTATGTTTTGACATTATGTTTTACAATTTATATATTTTAATGTTATATTATAATATTATAATAAAGTGCAAATATAAAGTATATCTTTTATCCCATATTGACAAGAAAGTGTGTGAGCTTCCCCAAGAAAAGAATAAAAGGATCTTATGGGCTCATTCTTGGACATGAATAATTGGATATTTGACTTAAGATTTTTTGGTGGTGAGTCCAGCTAGGGTTCTGCCATTTTCCAACCATTGGGAATGAAAAATCCCAATTGGTTATGCAATTTTGAGGTTGTGAAATATCAGTTGAATTATTGCTTCATTGTGGGCTTCACTTGAGGGGTCTAATCTGTGCTACATTGGAGGATTTACATATTTTAATTAGAGTTTATTTTCAATCATTAGAAGGGTTTTTTGAGGTCTGCAATTTTACATTAGTCTATTGTTATGGGGTTTGAATAGCCTATGTGAGACATGGATATTTGCTCATTGTGTACTGTTGAAGCATCAAATCATTCTGGGTATTTGAGCAATCAATTCCTTTTACAGAGATAATCATTTCAAGGACAAATTAGAAGAGGTTCAATGCTATAATTAATTAATTTTTAGGACTGATATACTACAGCAAGGTTGCCATTGGTAAAACTATTTTTGTTTATATCTCATCATTGAAGCATCCGATGGTTTTGAGCATTATTGCATTTTGATCCTTTATCATACCAATCATTTCAAGTGCCAAGAAGTGGAGTTTTATTACTGCATTTATTTATCTAAAATATTGTCAGGCAAGGGTAGGGGTGACTTCACACATAGAGGGGTTATTTCACCATTTTTTAGTGGGGTTTCATCATCAACAAGTGTTACTTCAATATCTCAGGCATATCAACTATGTGTATCAGTTTCCTTAATGTTTTGTTAGATTATTTGCATTATGTAGTCAATTTGCATTAGGTGTTGTTGTAGATGAACATTTATATCAATTTGACATTGTATTTGGATTTCATTGTAAGTCAAGAGTATTGGCTAGTTATATCAACATTGTACTAGAAATTACATTCAATTAAGAAGGGAAAATTTATATACCAATTATTTGTTGTAATGCTTATATTGATCGAGCTCTAGATTTTCATATGAGTATGCATGCCAAATGTTTGTGAAAATGCCTATTGGTTGAAGGCGGTTGTTTGTATAGTGATTTGCATATTTGGTCAAGAGGCTTTGCTTGCCAAGTGTTTACATAAATTCCTAGTGGTTGTGGGTGTATATTGGCTATATTGGGATGCATGGAAAGTGTTCAACTAGCTATACTAGTTAAATACAGTCACTTATATGTATGCCAAAGGTCTGAAATAGCTAGGAAATCATTTCTATAACAACCTTGCATTGTTAGAAGCATTCAATAACATCATTAGCAACCTATGAACTCAAAGAAGACAATCAAAAAATTCATAACATCAGGTTCAAACTTTATATTCCAAGTGTTTGATAATATTCCTTGAGATTTATATCAACATATTGAGTTCAAAAGTGGCAAGGGATACTATAGGTATCTTAAATACTATCACATCATCAAGAAAGCACTATAGAGCTTGAGAAGGGTATTACATTCACCCCTTTGAAAAAAGCATCATCTTTGATGCTTCCAAAATAAAATCATGTTGTATAATCCACCACATTCTCAAATAAAAATAATCCATTATTGAGCAAATCCTTGTGATATTACAAAACTCAAATAGTTAATTTTCAAATAGTCACAAAAAGTGATAACACTAAAATGATGTTATCAATACTTTGATATTCCAGAACATAAGTTATTATTCAAAGTAATCCTTGTGTCATCCCATAGAGCCTTTTTAATTATTATAATACCATTCAACTATGCAATGTTGAGTCAATTGTTAACCAAAACATATTATTATGTTGTACCTACTGAACAAAATATCATAACTTTGAAGAATTTTTATATATCATATTCACTACCAACTGATATTATGAACTGTCAAGATCACTAAACAAGATTAAAATCACTTATCCACCATAAGATAATATCATATCCATTGTGTAACAAGCAATAATTAAAATGACTACCAAGTCATATAAGAAAACAAATAATACTGGAAGAATATCAATAACACTCTAGTGTGCAAAGAATAATAGTCTCCATCAACTGCATTATCAACAACATCTCTTCAAACCTCCTTAGACCTCCCAAAAATTCTTTATTCCCTCCTTAGACCTCCCAAAACTTCTTTATTCCCTCCTTGGACCTCCTAACCTCCTTAGACTTCCCAAATAAATGACCATAATAATATATAGAAAGAGAATAATCAACACCACATCTAGTGGTTGGAAAGGATGGTGTCATGAACCTATCTTACACAGGTTCCCATCTTGACTCAATAGCTTTTAAAAGTTACTTCTTCTCTCCTACATAATGCACCATAATACAACATAAATATAGAAAACACATGAATCGACATTCATCAAAAAAAAAATACCATAATAAATTTAAAAGATCAAATTTTAAAATAATTAATTTAAGAGTCAAAGGTCAATTAAATTATAAAGTCATAAATCGAGTTCAAAGAAGTTTGTGTCAATAAGAAAAACAAGTCGACATCATAATTATCAGGTCATCAAAATAAATAAAATTCAATTCAATTATAATCAAATATAAATCTATTTACTTCAAGTTCAATAAAATAACTTATAAATATTCAAAACTTTAAAAGAACAATTAAATGCAAATACAAATTCAAGGACTAGTGTTCATTCTCAAAGAAAAAAATTGAAAACATCACATTACTCAAACTATATGACTATAAAAAGTCACCCAAGGGGAGAAGGAATCAATAAAATTCAATCACCTCCCAGAGGTGAGAGAAAAAAAGTAGCTCGACTACCTTCTTGAGGTAGAATAAAACATCACATCATCCTCCATATCCCTCCCAAAAGAGCAACATGATTACCTTGTAGAGGTAATAAGGTAAGACTCAACTACTTCATATAGGTATTCGAAATAAGAACAACAATAATCCTCCTTATGTCTCCTGATAACAAGTGTTGAAATAACTATATAGAAATAAACCAAATATGACCTCATGTCTGGCACCCAGTGCCAAAAGTTCCCCAATAAATTTGTCAACTGTCTCTAAGTCTCTGAATCAACTGATATACAAATCTCTCATCAAATAATATATCATGTTCGATTGTTGCACTTAAATCAATTTTTTTTTTTGAAAAAACACTATGTGCAATCCTAGTTGTCTTGTTCAAATGTAAATCAATAATAAGTATTGATAAGTCTCATATAATAACACTAATGTAAAGATCTCGGTATTTCACTCTCACAATGGATTCACATGGATATATCATTGTTCAATCTTAATTAATGTGTCCAAAGTAGATTAATCATATATATTATAAAAATTATACTCACACTTACAACCACTATTCCATGCTATAACGAACACCCAAGTGAACCATTATCACAACACGAACGATCATCTCAAGGGCAAACTAAGTGGTTTATTAATTCTCATCAATAGGTAGGAAAGTACATTCATTATTCATAATGAAGTGGGGAACATGAGATCAATCCATCAAGACCCTATCTATACACTTACTCTCGATTCACTAGTGGTTACACATAGGGTTCAAATTACATAACTTGAGGATAAGGTTAAAATTTATGACACTCTTGTTATAAATGTAAGGCATCCCAAACCATACTAGATATCATTTAGTTATATAACAACCAACATGCATAAGGTTAATAATGCACCAGGATTGATTAAATTTCATATTAAAACATAATAAGACAAAACTTCTTTATAACCTCATGACTTATGCTTAACCAAGTTGAACAACAAAACACTAACTAGAGCATACTAATTTAGAGCTACCATTACTAATAGTTTGGTGTAAAAACAATCAACTTTATTATATTGTTAATTATGTACACATTTTGTTATGAGAGTCATATTCACTCAACGAACTAATACATAATCAATAAAAGTATACAAAAAGTAGATTAACGTAGGTATTTACCATACACAAACATATGTACATGTAAATTTTCTTCACATATAGTTATTTTTTACCAAGGAATAGCAAAATTGATCAACTTAATAAATATTCGTTAACGAAACGTGAGAGCAATACAATCAACCATAAAAGTTCATCATTTTATCATTCCACTCAATTCAAAGTCCAATGATCCATGGTGGCTAGGTATTCTACCACAATAACAAACAAATAACAAGTATATTCTCTCTAATGGGATGTTCTCATCTATCAATAGAATAAATTATATAATTATAATTTAGTGATTTCCAACGTATTCCATTTTTGGAATACATACATTTTTATCATGGCATTTCACTTGTACATACATGAGCAAAAGTTACATAATGAATGTAGCAGAACACCAATACTTTAGAGCTCCCAGTGTTTAAGGATGCTCTGATACCAAAATGTAATGCTCAAAATTTATATCTTAAACACACAAAACCACAACAATTTTTTTTAACACTTCACTCAAACACACTACCACTAACAAATACAAAAAAATAAATAATCAAATATGATTACAGAAGGGATGACAATTGGTAAACAATACTTACTATAAATGAGTTTAAATTTCAAAATATTTTTCAATCATAGCACACTAGAGTTATAACTCAACCTCTTACAACAAAGAGAATACATTAAAGGATAAGGCACATATCTAAATTTAAAAAAAAAATTACAAGTCAACATCGAAGGTTTAAAACTCATACTCTATAATAAGAAGAATTATTTAAACTTGGTGAAACTGAATTATGCTCTTCATAAGCTCAATTATTAAACATTAAAACTACTATTACGTATTGGATATATTAACATAGCAATCAACACAGAATGAGATCATAGCAATGGAAATAATGAAATATTAATTAAGTGAAGAGTGTAATGTTGAAAACTATGAAAACACATACACATCATAGACTCACAAAATAACTTTAGATAAAATATTTCAAAAATATCAAAAACCAAACCAAAATTTTAATTCAAATATTTAATTTAAGGACAATTCATATGAGTTATAAAATAAACCTAATGTAATAACAACGTGAAATAAAAAGTCTAAATCAAACTAAAATTAACAACAAATATATATTTCTTTTTAAAACTACTAACAAATAGGGTTCAAAGAGGACTTACTAAAAATATCAAACGAGATTAAAAAGTAAATATGAAAGGTTATATATGAACGTAAAACTCAAATAAAAAAGTTTCGATATTTAGATTCAATAAACGTTAAACCAGATGATAATTACAACACCTTTTTCAGAGCGACCTCGCACATTAAAATTACGAACAACAAAAATTAATTAATGAATTTGATTTGAAAAGAGATCACTAAAAATATAAAATATAAAACCAAAGGTTCCTATATAAATTTAAAAGTAAAAAGAAATATTATCAAACTTTGGTTTCTCTTTAAAAATCCTCTACCTATTTTTGGCAACTCAATTTTGAATCGACTTTGTAGGCTAAAAAAAGAAATCAAGTCCAAAAAATTGTCAAATGCATTCATAACCAAATTCACCAAAATTTACCAAAATATGGTAGAAAAATAATGGTTATAGAACCTAATTCACATATGATAATTCTATAGATTATAAGTTTTTATTTCAAAAAATATCAAGTTTAGGTATTAATTTTGAACCCATTTCTGAATCGATTTGATTGATTTGTAAACAAAAAACTTCTTAGTGTAAATTTGCACTGAATCTTTTAAAAATGTATGCAATTATCCAACCATCAATATATAATCTTAAAAAATGATATATCTATCCATGTACTTTTTAAGACAGGAATTAAGCATCTAATTCATTTATACTTCACTAACAAAATTTCAATGGTTATCTCAAAACCCGCCATGATCAACCTATCCAATTTAAATTTCTACAATGATTAAATTAAGAGATTCATGATAACTATGTCAAGACACTCAGTGATAATACGAGTTAGAATTTATTAACTTTACTTATTATTTTTCACTGTACATACTTTGTTTTAAATCTATAATTATTAATATTTTTTTAACATATTATGTTCTCATTGTTAATTTACAATTCAAATTATGTGTTCTCAACACTAATGTTATCATCCAACTATGAATTTTATATATTATAACATTTGTTTATCCAAATGATTATTACTTTTCACCTATATAATTTTTTTTCTACTCAACAAAGTTCTTGACTCAGAGATAAAATAGCTTCAAAATCACTATTAGAAGTAATTATATTAGTTAAGCACTAGTTTATATCTATTGTCAATGTATTAAGTGTTGCAGATCAATCATTAACAATTTAGATTAAGAAACATTATTATATATTGATATCCTTAAATAATACAACAACCATTATAGCTATCAAGTATATAAGTTTCAGTATAGATCTTTTCAAAGGTAAGTCAACATAGGTTAATGACAATCTCTAAGGAAAAAATTTACAAATATCTCATTTGAATAACATATAATCATCATCTACTCAAAACTCAAATCAAATATCATACAAGATGTTAATAACTTCAACATAAAAATATTATATCTCTATATTTTATCTGTCATTGGTAACTCGTCAACCTGCACTACAAAAATAGTCAAATAAAAGGGGTCAGCTTATGCTAAGCAAGAGATTTTTACCCTCTAAATATTTCATTTTTCTAAATTAATAGATAAATTAAATAAAGATTTAGACAATAAAACATACCATAAAGTTATAACCTACATACTAAACAATAAGGAGGGTTGAACTTATTAAGACAAAGACTATCTAATTGGTACCCAAATTCATCAACAAATCAATATAGATAATTACAATTTATTACAATAATAGCACCATATTCCAATACAAATACTAAACAACCAAATGACACTAAAAACGAACAATAAAACCATAACAAAAATAATTATACAAACAATGTAAGAACAATAGATTTTTGAGTTCTCCTCTAAGTGTGATCAAGAAAACAAATAGATATTCTAAATTGGTTTTCATTAGCAAATCTCTCTAATTATAAGGCAAAGAAACTAACATATCACATACTTAATAAGGTGAGACCCATTTTTAACATCATTCTTAAGGTGCCTTCAAACGAACTAAACTGTCAAAACCTCGAACTAAGATATTATTACTAAAATTTATGTATTTCTATAGTCAGTAATCAGAATGAAATTTATAAATTTCTCATGGGTTAAATCTGTTCCCAATGGTAATAAAGGAAGAACCAAGCTCGTATTCTTTATACAACATGAATATGTGTTTCAATTCCATAATATGACCTCTTATTGAAATAAATATCCATCATGGTAAATATAAAGGTATGTTCCACATCTAAAACTCCACTCCACATCAAAAGATTTTTACTACTTTAATTGTACATTTATAAACACTTTCAAATCTAAATTCTGACAATATTAATGAAATAAAATTGATAATAGACCTATAAATACAAGCTTTACAAATGTCTTAAAATTACAAATATGTGTGTGTATTATATATTTATTTTATTCATTTAATATTAATATATAATTATCCAAAATTATATAAAATATTATTTTACTTATCTATACATATATATTACGAAATTTGATATTAGGCCCATGTTTAATATTAAACATGTTAATAACGAGAAATAATATAAATTATTATTTCATATATTTATATAATCATAATCTAACCTTTTATTCACATTCAATAATAATATAAGATCAATAATATTGTTTTCTTTCTTTCTTTAATTTATTATATTTATTTTTATTTCTTTCTTTTTTTCTTAAAATAGACATAACCCTAAGCCGACCGCTGGGGCCTAAATCCTTGGTCGTCAGCCAGGGTGGGGGATGGACTAACTGGTCGTCCCCCTCCTCTCCCTATTATGAAAGGAGCTGAGATGACACAACTACCGCCCCTATTTCCCCATCCCCTCCCCCATATATATATATATATATATATATATATTATATATATATATAACACAATACCCTCATGTATTATTATTATTATTTTGATTCTTATTATTATTATTTTTTAAACAAATAAAATTAAACATAAAATTTATGTAATATATTATTGAGAATATATATACACATATATTTTTATTTAAAAAAATCAAAAATATATTATTCTCAATCTAAAGGCAAATAGAAATAAATTATGAGAGTTTTTAAGAGAACTAAAGTTTGAATACATATGTATATTATTATTATTATTTTAAAATAAAACAATCTATTTTCAAGAACACAATCATTGTCTCCATTCAATATCAAAATTGTTCACTAGTTTGGAAAAACTTAGAGATTTACAAATGAGAAGAAATCATTACACTGATTTGTTAAAGCCCTTGCTTTATTCTCCTTCACAATTCTTTCCTCCTCCATCTTCGTTCTTCTTTCTCCCTTCCCCTGTTCTTTTTCTTAGCAAATCTCTAAAACGACTCCTCTCCTATTAGGTTAACTTTTTAGTGGGAAAAGCCATGCTTATTTTATTTTTTATTTTTTTAATATTAGGGTTTCCACTTTTTTATTATTATTGATTTGTCATTCTTTTTATTTTTTATTTTGACTAAATTAATTATTACATTGAAAAAATTAACTGAATGTATTAAATTTATTACAAAATCGATAATTTTATTTTAACTTTTATTAATATATAAATACGTATATTAATACATATAATTACGAGAATAGTAATATTTGAAATTAATTATTTATTTATTTCAAACTATGAATAAATAAGTACTTTAATTTATTTCATCTATTTATCTATAAAATACCATTTTGATAATGCATATATTTATATAAATACGTAAATATATAAAATCATATTTACGTCCATTATTAAATATTATTTGGACTCGATCACAAACATAACAATGTTATTATTTCTATTTTTTAAAACTAGATATGGTTGTTGAAACACCAAGAAAAATGCAAGTCAAATAATCAGAACCAACTTAACATAACTCGACCACTCAATAGGTTCAAACAAACTGTTAGAATAAACAAAAATTCGGTCTTAATAAGATAACCTTGTTAATAATAACACATCAACATAGAAACTCCTAGATGGAATAAGTGACATAATATGCCATAATGTGAATTATTGTTAGTGTTAAACACACACATCTCAAGACATTCTTACATGAGTCACAGTGAGCCTAATCAATGTCAGGATCTTGCTCCACCAATAGAGCACATATGATTACTTCTTGTATTAGCAACTAAACACAGAATTTAACCAGAATCAACAAGTAACTAGAAATATGAAACAACACAGGAATATGAGAGACAATACACAATTGTATTAATAATCACTCAAAAGAATATACAATAAAGAAGATGTCACTTCTTCTTCCACCTCAAAGGTTCGCCACACCTCAAGACCTTCTTCCCTCTCTCGGTCACAACAATCAAATCCAATACAGAATTGATGTTCACCTCTCCAACCAGTCAGTAACACGCTGCCAGTACGTCAAGTACACAACCGTACTCCAAGTAGATCTCCTGCTCTCTGTTGCTACCTGCAAATCACTAGACCTTACTCACCATTGTAGATCTCCAAAAGAAGCCATGCTCACCTGCTGACCAAGATCATACAAATACGAAGAACCCTTCTGATTCTCCAAACCAGCACCCACCTTGGTACTGTGGCACTAGGAGGAACACACCATTGCTCTCCTCTCTCAGAAGGAGCTTATTTGCTCTCTTACTCCCTAGCTACACATTTACAATACATGCCAATGGGTCTATAAATAGATCCCAGACTTGAACAATAACTTAGACTCTTAGTTTACTATAATTATCCACGCAGCTCAAGGCTCGAAATAGCCTTTACATGCAAACACTCCGTTCACTAAACTAATTGTTCGTGTAACAAGCAGTTCTGGAACACACAGGCGACCGACGCCGGTCCCTGCTTGCCTGGTGCTGCCGACGTCGGCTGACTCCCTGTCGACGCCGATTGCCTTCTGCACTGATCATGACCGACGTCGGTCATGCTGCCGACGCCGGTGCTTCTGGGTCTTCAGCAACCTCCTTTTCTTTGTCTGCAACAAGTTGAAGCTTTTAGCTCCACAACCTAACAATCTCCCACTTGGAGATAAATAGCTGTAACTATATTTGTACCTGTACATCATCTAGTTTGTTCCCTTGGCTCTATATCCCTCTTCAAGATCACTCTTGAAGACCAACCACCACAAAACCTGTAGTGCAAAACCTGTCATCCAAATTTCTTGCCACATTCGCATCTACAAACCCCTGTAGAAAAGAACTTGACCCTGCATAGCATGTGCACCTACTGCTGGTCCTTCTAAGAATCCACTGAACTGCCCTCCAGTACTTCTTTCCCCGAATTGGCTCCAAACTTTTTGAAAACCCTCACTGCTTGGGAAAACTCAGGTCTACACTAGACCTCATGTGATTTTGAACACTTGTTCTAAGCTCTACTTGAACTGTCCAGCCCTTGGTGTGCTTTTCGATTCTGCATCCTGCATCATGAACCCCGCCAACACTGTCTTCACACCAGCTCCCACTGGAGATAAAATCTCCATGTCTCTTAGGCCAAAGAATTTCACTGCTCCCAAATTCTCCATGACATATCTCTAAACTAACCCTACCCTTAGCTCAGCAAATCCCTGTATGTACAAACCTGCTAGCAAATCACCCACATACAGTAACTGGATAATGTCGCGACTCATTATCCACCTGGTAAGACAAAACCACAATAGTTACACTGACATTGACTGAAGCCATGCTTAGTCATCCACCTGTCAAACCCTGTACCACTGTCCTGCAGCTACTTCAAGACCATATACCTTGGCCTTCCATCTCACATATCCATCCACTCTCTTCTTTAACTTGGGAATCCATTCCGTCTCTCAGTGCTTACTTCCAGCTGACAACTCCACCAACAAATACCTATTTGGTTCTTCTCCAAGGACTCACTCCTCATCCATGCCAAGCTCCCACTATTTCTGGATTCTACCTGCATTGCCTCTTCACGTCTTCCTAGTTCTTGACCATCAATAAGCAATATAAAGAAGGTGAACAACGAATATGAGGTTCACTTACCCTTTCTGACCTCCATATGAGTGTTTGAGACTTGTTAACAGCTTGCTGTCTGTCCACCATCCATTCCAGTGACCGATCTCAGCCATCTCCCAGTCTGCAACTGACTGATGTCAGTTTCTTGCGTCTGACCCTGACTGTCGACGTCGTCTCTCTTGTCGACGTCGGTATCTCTTATGCCGACGTCAGTTCCTTAATGACTGACGTCGGTCTTCCTATTGCCGACGTCGATTACTGTCTGACCGATGCCGGTACCTATGTTCACCTGTGAGTGATAACTTTTTACCTGCGAGCTCTCCATGGATCAAAACCCTATTCAAATCAACACAGCCCTGCTCAGAATAATTCAGTTCCCTCACCTAATCTTTGTCCGTCATCTCCTCCATGAACACCAAGGCTTTCCAGTTCTTTAGCTTGTCAAAAACATCTGTCTTTCGCTTAAGAACATGCATTCCCCTCTTACATATGTGACCAAGCCTACAAAGCCACATCTCTGTAACAAAAGGTGAATCAGTAATATAAGTAGATAGATAAAAGATACCTACTTTCTTACCACCATCTAATTCAAGTATATCCGCTGTGAGAGTTACAGTGCATCTCCCATCACCCAACTTTCCTAAAGAAATTAGACTAATCTCCAAGACTGGTACCTGCATGACCTCCTTCAACACCTGTGTGTCATCCATCTGTAATTTCAGCTTCACTTCCCCTTTGTCAATAATCTGACAAGGCTCTCCAACCCCTAAATAAATCTCTCCAAAGTCTCCAAAGACATACCTATGAAAATATGCTCTATTTCGGGCTACATGGAAAGAGGCAAAAGAATTTGTAAACAAAGATTCTACTTTATCCAGAACATCCTGTGCAACATCACTTGCAACATATGCTTCTACACGCTGATCTTCTACCGACCAACAATCTCCTTTTCCCTGCTCTTTCTTTCCATCAATCAGACCATTCGTGCTATTTAGTTTCTCCATTCGTAGCTTACTTTCTTCTGCCATTGCTATACTCCCACTCAATCTGAAACTCCTGTGAGTGACCTGTAATCAACAAACACTACCAAATATGAACCACCTGTTAGTCAACCCAACCAAAAGCTCTGATACCACTTGATGGTATCAGCTCTTGAACCTACAACCAGGCTCTGATACCACTTGTCAAGATCTTGCTCCACCAATAGAGCACATATGATTACTTCTTGTATTAGAAACTAAACACGAAATTTAACCAGAATCAACAAGTAACTAGAAATATGAAACAACACAGGAATATGAGAGACAATACACAATTGTATTAATAATTACTCAGAAAAATATACAATAAAGAAGATGCCACTTCTTCTTCCACCTCAAAGGTTCGCCACACCTCAAGATCTTCTTCCCTCTCTCTCTCGGTCACAACAATCAACTCCAATACATAATTGATGTTCACCTCTCCAACCAGTCAGTAACACGCTGCCAGTACGTCAAGTACACAATCGTACTCCAAGTAGATCTCTTGCTCTCTGCTGCTACCTGCAAATCACTAGACCTTACTCACCATTGTAGATCTCCAAAAGAAGCCATGCTCACCTGCTGACCAAGATCATACAAATACGAAGAACCCTTCTGATTCTCTAAACCAGCACCCACCTTGGTACTGTGGCACTAGGAGGAACACACCATTGCTCTCCTCTCTCAGAAGGAGCTTATTTGCTCTCTTACTCCCTAGCTACACATTTACAATACATGCCAATGGGTCTATAAATAGATCCCAGACTTGAACAATAACTTAGACTCTTAGTTTACTATAATTTTCTACGCAGCTCAAGGCTCGAAATAGCCTTTACATGTAAACACTCCGTTCACTAAACTAACTATTCGTGCAACGAGCAGTTCTGGAACACACAGGCAACCGACGCCGGTCCCTGCTTGCCTGGTGCTGCCGATGTCGGCCGACTCCCTGCCGACGCCAGTTGCCTTTTGCATTGATCATGACCGACGTTGGTCATGCTGTCGATGCCGGTGCTTCTGGGTCTTCAGCAACCTCTTTTTCTTTGTCTGCAACAAGTTGAAGCTTTTAGCTCCACAACCTAACAATCAAGACTAACATTCAATCGCAAGACATCTCGCATGTACATCGTACACATAGACACACTCAACATACCGGTAGTCGAAATACTATCATGTCATCATAAAAGCACTATAGAGCTTGACAAGAGTATTACACGAGGGGGTGGAAGAAAACTATATATTTACTGTAGACTCAACAATTGTTATAGACCCCTGCACTTGCTCGTTGCTTAGGGTTTCCTTGGCCATCCACTCCTCTATTTTTTCCCAAGCTCCAAAAAAAAATACATTAAATACAAGTAATAAATATTATACCATACCAAATAATTGTATAAATGATAGTTCAAAGAATACATTCCCTTTACCAAGAGTTAAAAGTGTCATGTAACCTCATTCAAGATTTCTTAAGCAATTTTTTTCAATGATTTTTATTTTATTACATAATTCCAACTTACATATATTAGATTGAAATAATAAATATTATCTTACACAACATCACAAAAAGATGTTCATAAATTCATCCACCACATTAAGATGGGTTATAAACTCACCCAACATTCAAGATTGCTTAAATAATTTTTTTCAATGATTTTTATGTTATTACACAATTCCAATTTATATATATTAAATTGAAATAATAAATATCACTCCACACAACATCATCGAAAAACGTTGTTCACAAATTCATCCACCACATTAAAATGGGTTATAAACTCACCCAATATTATTTTCTATCAAATATATTAACTACAAATAATAAATATTACATTGAATATATTTTCTAATGTGCAAACAAAGGTGAGAGTGTAGAGTTCTTGGATCATTTTATGGAGTTAAACTCAAGTCCACTTTCAAATGTACTCAAACTTTTGTAAACTAAATATTGTACTTTTGTAAATTAAATATTGTCCCACCAATGAATCATTGTACTGGTTCATTTTATAGGTTGCTTTATATACAAGATAGAGTTAAGCCAAGGTCTAATTTTTTTCATATTTATATACATTTAATGCATTATATTTACATATGACCATAATTATAGATCGCTTGCCTCATTCTAAAGGTTACCTTATACAAAGTGTTGTTAAACATAGGTCTCATAAGTCCCACTTTGTAATATAGCTAACAGTGTCTTCAATACATAGTATTTAAAGATAACCACAACTATGGCTTACATATTTTTTTATACAAATTAGTATTAAACATGGGTTCCAATTTGTAATGTTAAATTGGAACCTAGTTTCTTTAATACATTTAACACAACCCGTCATAGAGTCAAGGGAGACCCACATAATACATTCTACACTTAATGTAGTTTGGGGGTTAGATTGTAGCTTACTTGGCTCATTCCATGGGTGGGGCTATGTAAGGTAGAGTTGATTTTAGTTGTCGCTATGCAATGTAATTAAATATTTTTAAAAAAATGATCATAAGTATTATTTTGAAATGTATTCAAATAAATTTAAGAAGTATTAATGCTAGAAAAATATTAGAATGTTCCAAACTATTTTTAAATAAATATGACCTTTCGGTAGTAAAAGATACATTCCTGAAATAAAAATAGACCAAAGACACTTCAAATTTCCCCATGTTATAGTGGACCAAAACCTCTTCAAATTTCTATACATTTATTAAACCTCATCACCACAATAAAATAACTTCACATAATACATTTATAACTTTACTAGAATTATAATACAATTAAAAATTAGATTCCTAAAAATATAATTCAACAATTATTTAAGAAGCACATATAATAACATGTCCTAGAATTGAAGCCCCCATTTATATCTACAGTGAAAGTCCACCAACTCTCATTTAATTATGTAAAAAATAAAAATAAAATTATTCACAAATTTTTCTCCAAAAAATTATTTTTCATACTATAAACTTAGATTTTAACTTTTTTTTTTTTTTTTTGAAAAATTAAAATCCTAAATATAACTAAATGAAAAAGACAATGCTCACAACCACCCTACCAAAAAAAAAGCACATTATTCCTCCAAAGAATATAAGTCAACAAAATTTTATAATACTTGCACATTATCATTTTTATGTACTTTTAAAAGTTTAATAACTCCAATTCTTTTTTTAAAACTATCCTATCCAAACTTTTCTAAAAATAAAAATAAAACAATTTTCTTTTTTTAAAACTCTCCGATCGAAACTTTTCTAATAATAAAAATAAAACAGTATATACTTTTTCTAAAAATATATATTTATATATACAACCCCTCACAGAAACGGTAACGACTCCACTTTAATTTAGCCACAAGCAATCCAACGCCTGGGATTAAATTTAGCCAAAAATAAACTTTAAAAAAAAAAAAAAAATACCCCCAAAACCACCAAAGGTGCATGCAAGATCTGGCCCACAATAATTGACCCACTGTTCTTTAATACTCAACATGGTGTTTTGTTGTTTGTAAACCAATCCCGTCTTTGCATGATCAAAATTTTCCTATCTAATTCCTTCAACCCAGTTCTTCTTCTTCATCCTATAATTGTGTAATTTCAATTGTGTTTAAATTCGTTTGGGTTGGCCTCCCTGTTCTTCTCTCCCTTGGAGAAGAAATGAAACATACAAACATTGATTACCATCACGGGATCATGTAATGCAAACTGGGTGGCTTAGTTTTCTGTTTCATCATCGATAATTACAAGCCGCGAATGCACCCATCACAATTACAGTTGAGAATTCGCCTGATCCAGCCATGATCGAACAAACTTACACAGGTAATTCTTTTGGGTCCCAGTATTTTTTTTGGTTTGGTGGGTATTGAATAAAATTTTCTTTTCTTTTTGGGTTTCATAGAATTAATAAGGTCTAAAAACATTATTATTTTTTGGGGTCCTTAGAATTGGATTGGACATTGCAGAATGAATTGAACCGAAAAAAAATTTAGGTTGGATGTTCATTGCCCAAAACTGAGTTGTGTTGTTGGTCCTCAAGAAACCCATTTTTTGGGCTAAGTGATGTTTGATGTGCCATGTTTTTTTAATTTTGGAGCTGGGTTTTCTGTTTTCCATCCTATGGGCAGTTTTGAGTATGGAGGTCTTTTTCTAGGTGTACAGTCTTGGATGCAAAAACACGACCTGAAAAAGCTTGTTGAAAAAATTAACCGGGATCATGGATCAAACAGGTTGAATGCTTAGTTTACATTAGATACATTACCACTGCATCTCAGGAGGTTACCCAACTCTAGTGTTTGTGGACTAACCTAGTAAAGAAAGTATGATGGTCAAACTATACCCACAATTGCATTTTTGTCAGCAACTTGAAAATTTAGGTGGCTAATTGGATGTTTTTTGGGGGACTGCAGTTAAAAAGCAATTGCATGTTAATTGAGTAGTCAGCTGTTTTACTTCATGAAAAATATTTGTTGATTTCCATAGATAGGGTTTACTGATTTCTCTGTTTTAGTGTATTTGATTTTGAGTAATTGGGCTTCCTTCTAGCATAAGTTGACAATTTTGATGCAATTGCAGGAAGGAATTAGGTTTGTAACATTAAAATGAAAAAAAAAATCTTGATCATGGATGAGGCAGGTGGAGTGCCTGGTTTGCATAATTTCAACTTCCCTTTTTTGGTAATTAAAGGTGTAGACCAGAAATACAGACAAGGGGATAGGCAGCATATGAGCTTCACCCAATCCCTACCCAATTTAATACAGAGGATAGGAACCACAGAGAAGTAATAGAAGGCATAAAAAGCAGACTGAAAAGGAACCGGAACAGGTGTCACTAGCAAAAATGCAATCTACTAGCAGTAATGCTGATGGCAGCATTAGAATTCTTCAAAGTTAATCCCCTTGAAATCCACCCAAAACAGGGCAATATACAGGTGCTAGTGCTTCAGACATCACCAAGCTTTATATTGTTGAAAATGATCAAAGCAAAAACCATAATCTGAGTCCTCCTACTGGTCATGCAATGGAGGCTGGAGAAAGGGGGCTGCCCTTTGATACTATCGAGTACAAGGATTCTGGATCTTATTTTTGAAGTAATAGAGTCTATAACCATACCCTTTGGGGAAAACCATGCAAATTTATGAATAATGAGAAAAGCTTGAACCTTGCTCCGAGGTTTTCTCTTCTTTGATAATTCTTTGAGTTTCAGATCTGAGCAGTTTTTCCTCCTGATTTTTCCACATTTTCTCTCTGAGAGGATCTCCTTTAACTCCAATATTAGCTAGGGAGTCTGCAGCCCTATACCCTCCTTTAACCCGTGCTTGAAATTGCATAATGTCAACTTCACTGGCTGTTATGGGATGTGCATTACCGGTACATTCCAGGAGGTTACCTACCCAAGCATTAGTGTCACGTTGTTTGACTCACTGGTTGAATCTATGCCACCACAAATTATTCATGCAATTTGCTGTTCCCTGGTTGTAGGTTGTTGGATGGTGGGGTTATGCTTGTGAAATGGTTGAAGGTTGGTATTGAGTAGGTTCATTTTATAACTCCATCTGGGATTCCAATTATCTGTAACCACATACAATTATCAAGACCCTAAAATACAACAGAATGAGGAGATTTGCCCTGCATTTTATTATGGGTGTGCTTAAGATATAATTTTTCCTGAAAATATATAATAATCCATTGTACTAGGGTTGTGATTTGCGCATTTAGTGAATATATGCAGCCATTGGGCCACATCTCTTTTACATTAGTTCATACTGTATCATTTTTTTTGGCAAGCCGACTGTTTGTATTTGTGGTTCCCATTTAGTTGACCCCTTAAGCCAACCATTGACCAAGACAGAAAATTTAGTTTGCTGGTTTCTGTATGTTTAATATTCCATCCATGCAGGTTAATTTGTCCTTAAGTTATAAATGCTGTACGTCTTGAAGTATATCTCTGGAGAGCCTCATAAATGTCATCAAACATGATTGTTTTTCGATGTAAACTTGCTGACCTAGAGGTATGCATACATGTCTTTTCCAATTATGATTGCTTCTCAGATTTAACTCTTATTTTCTAGAAAGATAGGAAGGGCATAGGAGGTTATATGCCTTGCTGGGGTGATCAGTGGATTTGCAAAGTCATTCTGGAAGATAAAACGTCTTCCTTTTCTAAAGCATCAAGCTTCAGCAGTTTGCAGGTACAAGGAGAAAGAAGTACACAGTGGCCTGAAATTAACACTATGGTAGTCTGTGTTAACATTATTCACAACTAGTGGTGTCCTGCTATATGCACTAATTTTCAGAAATCAAAACCATTTGTTAAGGCAATATAGACATAGGGGAGACTCAATACTGGATTGTTATATGTTGAGTTGATTTCAATTCAGTTGGTTTTCGATGGATATCATTGAAGGTTCATTAAAAGTTTTGGAGCATCATCCTTTACTTTGGATTATTTGAAGAGACAGTGTATTGATGTAAATTATTGGTTCCCTGTATAAATTATATGTGCCATTTGGATCAAATTCAAGTTTTAGGAAAGATAGAACCTCGAAGCACTAAAATTTTGGTAATGCTTGATATTATTGAAAGTTCATTCTCTGATCCTTTAGATTATTTGACAAGAAAGTGAGTTCATTTTGGATGGGGCCAGACACACCAAGAAGTATTTGAATAATTGTAAATAGAGTTTGTTAGTTTGCCCATTCTATGTTCCCAAAGTGATACCAGAAGTTCCATATTTATGTGGATACCTTAATTTTTGCAACTTGATGTAGCTATGGCTCAAAGATTAAGTTAGACCACTATCTTTACTTGCATGCTACTATCGAAAGAAGAGAAAGTAAAGTATTGGTATGGATAATTCATTGCAACATTTGAACATCATGTGCTTGCTAATCCATTCGTATTTCATGTGCATCGTCAATCCTTGATGTATATTTGATAAATGGGCTGGTTGGTTTTCCTGATCTCTGATTGGTATTCATTGCAACATTTGAACTTCTTGTTTGTCCTCTTTTTTCATCTGGGTGTGGGTCTTCTAGGGTGCTCTAACACCATTTTGGTTTCTGTTGCTCAAATTGAATATCTTTTGCTCGGTTTCTCTCTCTCTCCTCATCCTACTGGATATTGGATTTTGACCAACTGGAAGCTATGTGTTTTATTTGATTTTTTGTTGCTGGATTTTTCATCTTTTTATTGAGGAAATCCCCAAGATTCTTCCTTTGTTCCTTATTTGAAAGGCTGATTTTTCATCAAAAATATTTCTACTAACAAAGGTTTTTTTGTTAGTAGGATCATGCAACATGTTTTCTTTTGACACCAAACTACAGCCAATAAAAATGTATTCTTTACTTATCTGAGTTTATGCCTAGTTTCATTTGGATGCCAATTTATTCTGTACAATTAATCCTGCAGTTTTCATCCTGTCCAGGCTTATTTTAGGGTCATATTTTTAACATCTTTTGTGGGACTTCAATTGAGCAGGAATACTACTGAAATTCGTTGCTAAAGCTTTCCCTTTCAATCTTGTAACACACCATCTCTGTTATCATTTGATCTTTTCACTCTGTTGCTGTATTTTGTTGTCTTGTGCTGGGAGTGGTGGGTTGTTTCCAAATTGGTTCCCTCTCCACTTGTCCGAACAAAGAGTCTTTATCTTCATGCCACTTTGATTTTCTACTAATGCCTTAAGAGATTTGAGATAGTCAAAACTTGTAATTTATATTTCAAAAAGGACACCCAGATTTTCCTTGAATAATTATGAAAGATAAAAAATATGTCTCCTAATAATTTTTTTCTCATTGTGTGAATTAGTTCAAATACCTCCAGGTGGTACCGACTTGAAATTTGGACCAATGTTGTTTCCATGCTAAGAAAGCTTCTCGATCTTCTCATTCTTCATCTTTTGGAAGACCGTGAAACATGTTCTTATATAGCAGATTGAGATTTAAATATTTGAGAATCTCAGACGATTTAATCATGTTCTTATGCCATATATATATATATATATATGTTTTGATTCTTACGAGAAAGAAAAGCTTGTCCCTTCTCTTCTATGCCTGCAAATGTTTAGAGATTGTTATTTGACCTTTGGCGACTAATTTATTGCTTTCTTTTTCTTTCTGAAAACTGCTTATTGTCTTTTAAATCTTTAGCCTTCGATCTTTGGTCTTAAAAAAATTCTTCCAGAATACTTAAAAACTTCAGCTTTTCTAACATGTCTTTAACGTCTCTTTTAAATTTCTTTCTCTGATTTCTCGAATAAAGTCCATTTTCTTGACAGATTTTTTTTTTAACTCTCCTTTTATTGATTTTTTTAATTAGTTTTTTGACACTGATTTTTTAACTATGTCAGAATATATTTTGATCTCAATCTTTCAATCTCACCTCCTTTAATCATCTCTTGTTGGATCCTCTATTTCAGTATTACCTAGTCATAGATCCCACATTCTATTTGCACTTTGAGTGCAATGTTTACAGGCTATTTATTACTTGCTCTAATACCATGTTAACTTGGTAGGCAGGAGAGATTTATTATGAAAGGAATAACATCATGTGTATTTTATTATTTCTCTATCATTTTGTGCATACATCACTCTGTATTGGGGGTAAGTAAGTTAGATCTGTTGTGCACCGAACTTTTAATAACTTCATTATTTACTAACACATCATTATAACTTGGATTACATTGTCCCTAGTACGTCAGTGTCTTCTGGCATTTTATATATACATTATTTCCTAATACATTGGGAATTACATATGAACTCATGGATTTTGTTTGGTTGCTGGGCTTATTGAACAAAGGAGAGTCTATAGGGAAAGTGAGCAATAACAACATGATGGTTTAATAGCCAAATGTGTAAAAGAGAGGGGACTTTGAATTTTGTCACGGCATGGTAGTGTGCCTGTTCTCCCTCTTCACCCAAAGTCACCTACGGTGACTAATTTTGCTATGGCTAATGAAATCATCATGTGTATAATGAAGCTCAAATTACTGATTCATGAGAATTATCTTCTTTAGTTGTGGAGAAATTAAACACTGTTATGTGGATGGTGTGACAGTTAAGTTTGAACGTTGGAGGTCCAGAACAATTATGTTTTTGCAAAAAATGAATTCATTATATGAAGTTTGAGAAACTGGATCACTTGGAAATTTTTAATGATCTTTTTTTCATCTCACTCTCTATCGTTTTGGATTCTTGAAATTTGACATTGTCAGTGATCACAACAATTTCTTTTGTAGTATATTTGATTCCTTTGCATTTTGCCTGTACTTATTTTCACTTACTAGATATCAGGGCTTTGCATTTTTGTTTGTATTCTGGTTTTTGTACTATCAATAATTTTTTAGAAACTTCGGAGGGATTTTCATTTTACAGCTGAAAATTTAATTCATTTGTATTTTTGCTTGCTCATAAAAGTCAAATAAAACCTGTTTGCAGTAAGTCTCCAGGTTGGGAATCGGGATTTTACAATTTTAGTTATTTTTATCTTTAGTTTATTTTTATTTTTATGACTGATCCCTATTTTCTTCGTGACACCGCAGAGGAAGGAAGGAACCATGAGGCTGCTTTAATGCAGTTACATCATAGAAGCCTTGGTTATAACGTACAATGCAATGGCAGTCCTGGTGGAGTTTGTGTAACATTAAACAGTGAGAGAGATCTATTTTCATATGGCATACCTGAGTCGGAAAGTATACCCAACCCTCACATGTATGTTGCTTTCAATGAAAATTTTATGGCGACGGGGCTTCAACCTGAGTTCTGCGTGTATTATCAAGATGTTGCAAGTTTTCAAACACACCAGGCCCATGTCTTGAAGCAGGTTCCAGTTCTTCAAACGAATTGGGACTACATGTTGCAACCAGAAAGCAGACTTGAAAATGTACCTTATGAAGTGTATTCCCAAGGGAATTCTCAGGAAATGCAGATCCAAGATTTTCAGTTTTTTGTTGTGATTGATTTTGAAGCAACATGTGATGCAGCGGGCACACGTCTCAAACCCCAGGAGATCATTGAATTTCCTTCTGTTCTAGTCAATGGTGTGACAGGAAGAGTGGAGGGGTGTTTTCAATCTTATATTAAACCTGTATATCATCCAGTTCTAACTGATTTCTGCAAGGAGCTTACTGGTATTCAACAAAGCCAGGTAAGCCTGGTTCAATTATGACCCTCCGTAGTGTTCATTTGCTTTCTATACGTACTGAATATTACTATTTTGTTTCTATAAAGTTCTTTTCTTTCCATTTTCCACGTTTCTTTTATCCTTTTTATTACTATTCTTGATCATTTTGATCGAATTGTATCCTCTCTGAGGCATTGCTTGGGCAGAAGACTGATGAATCTGTGCATATTACTCAATTTTCTGTCAGAGAGGCTTACTCTTTGTAAGTACCCTACTAAATCATATTTAGATTATTTTGTGCCTTCCAATGGTGAATTATCTTTTAACCAAGAACAGTGTTGTGAACTGAGGACATGTTGAGATCTTTTTAATGTTTAACCAAGAACATTGGTGCGAAACCAGGTCAAATTGTGGTTCTGAGGGTGGCTCACTCATAACACTGAGGCTCCCATGTGCTATTTAAAGGCACTAAAATAGTTTCAGAGGTTATTAAAGATCTCTCTTTGTTTCAGGCTATTCCTGTTGGTCTCTACAGGCCACCTTAGGTATATTGCATATTTAATCATATTCTGTCTGCAAGCACATATTTGTTAAATTATTGGTGAACCTGTTAGTAGATGATAAGTTTCCACATTATACCCTACGCGTGCCTTACGGATTGTGTTTGCAAGATAAAATTTCTTCTTTGATCTACAATCTTCTTGGGAATGGCTGAGGCAGGATCCATATTGCCAGTCGATCCATAAAACCCAGAAATAAATGATTATCAGAAAACAATGCATATATGCAAAGACTCAAGTCTAAATTGTCAAATAGCAAAAGTCTCTGCTGTCTCGGTCTAGGTAAACTTTTTAATTCCATTAGTTTATGAGAATGCATTTTAAATTTTTGGGAATGAATTTTGGAGATAGAGAGGAAAAACTAAAAGTTGTAATGTTGTGTTAAATTTTCAAAATGTCAGACCTTTGGTCCAGGAAATTCAAAGTCTACATTGAAGTTAGGGGTTAGGGTTTGTTCGAAAGTCTGGAGGCAGAAGGCTTAAGGAAAATTACAAAATTACAAGGTCAAGTTGCATTATGCCAAATTGCAAAACAGCTCAAGCCTCCTGGTATTTGAAAAAATATGAGTCCTGAATGTGTAGAGTGTAAAGTTGAGTCAAGTAGTCAAAGTGAAAAGTTGAGATACTGTAGTCAAAGTGTAAAGTGATTCCAAGTTGCAGTGATTTGGATGTCTGGTAAAATGTTGCAAAAAATGCAAAAGTACATTTTTGAATGTAAAATTTTAAAATATCCTCAGATCTCTGGTTGTGAAAAACCTCTTAAGTCCATAGGAATGTGTAGGAGTCCGGGACCATAGTGCATAAATGCAACGTGTAAAATGCTCAAATCCCTCAACGTTCTGAAATTGCACCAAGTGTCATGAGTGGGTCACAGTCTCAAGTAATTTGAATGAAAACGTATGCAACTTTCATACAAACTAAAAATATATTATCACATTGCCAAAAAATGCAAATCCAGGGATCAATGTGATTGCTAAAGTCACCAGCTAATGTCTCTACATGCTGCCATATCAGTAGCAGGCACATTCAAAAATTGCCACCTCATCCAGCACCGTGTCTTCATTGGCAACAAATAACCATGGGATGGACAGATTATAAGAAGTTGAAGATTTATCAAGGTATTAATCACATTGTGGGTCATAGCTTCTTCATATGATGACAGCTGTCAGTGCCATCAGATGCATTGAGAAGCTGATTCAGATCGATTTCTAATGAGAAGCATATTCACACAACTTGATTCCAGACTGCATCTGAAGTTCTGACCACTATCCCAGCCATAGGACAAAGAAAGTTTAACAGCAGACGCGGTTCTACCATGCCATAACATGCACCCCTTGCAATGTTATGTAATCAGGGGGGTGGAATGTTATTCACCTAGGTCCATGGTATTGTGATATGTATGGAGGTTATGGAGATGCCAACATGTGGCACACATAATGTAATGTACCTTTTGGGGCAGATTTAGAACAACTAGGGTTTTCCCTCAAACCCTTATCCAAAATACAAACTTCTGATTGTATTTCAAACCTTAACCAACAATATATTTTTCTGAATTTTCCAGCAAAACCCTAGATATAAAACCCTAACAAAAGCTGTAATAAATTACTCCAAACCATAGCAACAATTTGATGAATTTTTCCATGAAGATTAGGGCATCAATTCAGCATACCAAATTTAACTTCCAAAGTGTCAATGTACAGAAAAATTACAGAACTTTATGGAGGCCTTTTCATTCCAAAATCTCAATATCTATTATTTTGTGATCAAATTATTATAGAAAAATAGCAATAATTACAGCCAACAATTTAGCTAAAAAACTGGATCTTTTTAATGCGTATGGCTGGAAATAAATCACAATAATTACACCGATAGGTGTTCCTACAATGGAATCCAAGGGGTGGCTGGAAGGTGTAATGGCGTGAGAATGTTAGCATATATTTTTTGAAAGCCAACAATATAAAATAAAAAATAAAACAATTTAATTATATCAAAGTTGACATGATTAAATAAAAAAATAAAACAACAAACATGACGGTTTAAAATAATAAAAAACATATAAATACAAATAAATTCAAACCAAAAAAACAAACAAAAATATAATGTAAATTGAGAGAAATAAAAATTAAAGAAGAGTTAAAAAAAGAGTAAATTGAACTGCCATTCTTTATTGCACAGATAAAATTTAAACTTTTTACATTAGATATTTTAAAGCTTACTCCTTGTACAACTTCCTCATTACTTTTAGTGTGAAATTGATTTTCACTTGATTGGTTTAAAAAAATTACCACATCATAATAAATAAATATATAATATACACAATCATAATTAATTAATTTATATGTAATAAATAGATTTTACCACATCATATTCATAAATAATCATAATAATGAAATTGTAAAAATAATTAATTTATAGGTAATATATATGGTTTTTAACACATCATATTCATAAATAATCATAACAATAAAATTATAAAAATAATTAATTTATTACACTGATAGGTGTTCCTAAAATGGCATTCGCGGCGGGAATGGGGGGAGACGACTATAAAATACACCAATAGATATTTTTTTTGAGGCACCTATATTGTATTGAATTATGAGTACCTCGAGAATGATATCTATCGGTGTGTTTTACATAGATTTATTTAAGATATGTATGCTAGTTATCCAAAAATGCTATGTTGTTCAACACTCAATTAGGTCAATTTAGACCTTGGAGGCCACTCGCCCACCCTAGAAGGGTGGTCGCTAGTCTTCCCAAGGGTTCTGCTGCAAACCCTAGACTTTGTTTCCCATTCACCAACCCTTCTTGCCGTTCGCCACACCTCAATGTGCTGTCTTCTTACTGCTACAATCATAATTGGCGTTTGAAACACCATTGTTAGTCCACTATGCTCAATGCAAGTTTCTTACAAAGCTACCCTAGCTGAAAGTAAGGGTTTTCGTCCCTGCTTCAGACTTCCATTGAAGGGTTTCGTCCTCAATGGATAAGCTAAGCATTTTCGTCTTTTAAGCTTACAAATTCAATCATCCAAATATTCATGCCCTTCTCAAATGATTATAAAACCACCTCTTATACCATTCTTTCCTACAAGTTCCTCCCAAAATGGAGCGTTCCACTTGGAGGGAGGGTTAAAGTGTTTTAAAAAAGATATCATGCCTTTTTCATTAAGGCTTTTTCATTAAGGGTTAACCCTTGCTCCACAAGTTACCTTTTAAGTTATAATTAAAAAAGATATATCAAGAGGTATCTTTTTATAACTTAAAATTAGAACCAAAGTTTTCCTTTTTATTTTCCCTTAGCCGATGGGAAACATCAAAAGAACTAAGCTAAGGGTCATGTCCATGCTTAGGCCAAAAAGGGAGACATGACACGTAACTAAGGGTTCATTATATTGGGAAATAAGGATCACTTGTATTGGATAATTTGTGGGTTAAGGTTTACCCTTCCCTAGTGTTATTAAATGAGACATTATAGATAAGGGAAAAATAACAATCATTTGGAAGCAAGCAATCAAGGATCAATTTGGTATTAGCCTTTAGCCGTGGAGAAGCATAGTGGGTTCTGCTCTCATAGTGGAAATCTTGTGGAGTGGTTCCTCAAGGAATATTGTATGATGTTGCCCTACCTAAAGGGTATTTCTATTTTTATTTCGGAATATACTGAATATTAGTGTAATTTGGCCCACCAAACATTTCTTGTGTATGTGATTTGTGTTATATTTTGCATTATGTATGTATTCTGGTTTTTTGGATTCTAACAAGTGGTATCAGAGCAGCAAATTGAGTGGCTGTGTTTCTTGATTATACACATTTATTACTCAATCCCCGCCTATTTATGAGTTGACGAAGATGATATGTTTGTAGCCACCTTGACTGAGGCAATTGAGCAAGTTTCTTCTTCTGAGCTGTGTTTATTGAATATACAAATTCTATGTGTTTCATTAGTGTTGAATCTGAAATGTATTATTCTCTTTTTTCTCCAATGTTTTCTCTGCATAGCCTGTTAGAGGCAGTTCATATTTCATGATTATGCAGAGTCTGTTATGATCGTTCCCCAATCTCAAATGAGCTGCATATATCTTTTCCCTACAATCTCAAATGGCCAGCAAATATCTTAAAATGTTGATCATAGTGATAATTATACTACGATCATAGATATCGTTACAAGTACACAAGAAGATACAAAGATTATAGTAATGTAATTAATTACATACCTTGTACATTTTATACTCTGGCTATATGTTTATGGTAGTTTTACTACCAGTAGCCCTCACTAACATTAACTACCAATGAGATCACATGCTAATGCTAGATGTCATGCTATTATATAGTCATGTTCGCATTTGATAACTTTAAATACTATTATAGGAGCATGTAGTGTTCTTACCCAAACATAGGTGTAGTAGTTGCAAGTGATGCAAGGGAAGATGAATTGATTCTTGTGATGTTAAGTTAGGGTCTCATTTCATTGCTTACATGTTCTGCATTTGTAGGTTTCCAGGGGAGTGTCTTTGAGCGAAGCCTTGCTAATGCACGATAATTGGTTGGAAGAAAGAGGAGTCAAGAATACTAACTTTGTTATTGTGACTTGGTCTGATTGGGATTGCGAGGTAATGTTGGAGTCTGAATGCAACCTGAAGTGTATACGGAAACCTAGCTACTTTAACAGGTAGCTCTCTACTTATTTTTGCTTTTGACTGATTGCAACTGTTTTCTTGTTCATGGAATTTACTTAATACATCTGTGTGCCCTTCAAAGCCACAATGCACTACTAAAATTGCATACACTACATTTGTAATGGGAATATGAATTGATTAGGTCCATGCCCTAGTGAAACTTTTATTTCAATAAAATTAACAGTGTGTATTATTATTTATCTTTATCTTGCTGAAGGAACCAAATATATTGACACGATTTTGCATTGATATCATCCATGGTGTTATCATCATCTTTGTATGATAAGTAAATTTGTTCCTAGTCAAGTATTTTTCATGATTGTGTGGCAGATTGATTTTCATCCGATCTTTCATGGTAGCAGTTTTCTGCCCTTCTATCATGAAGCTTTAAATATCCTAATTTAACATCTTCAACCTTCCTAGTTAATTTTTTTTAACTGCCTTTTTATTTTTCCTTGTCGACAGATGGATAAATTTGAAGCTTCCATTTTGCAATGCATTTGATCAACTTCGATGCAATCTTAAGGGGGCTGTACAGGTAGCTGGGCTTATGTGGGAAGGTCGAGCTCACTGTGGCTTGGACGATGCCAGGAACACTGCTAGACTTCTTGTAGATCTTATGAGACGAGGAATCAAATTATCAATTACTTCAAGGTGTCCATCAGATCTATCAAAGCACAAACAACCCAAGCAAAAACAACCAAAGAAATTTGTAGGTGAAAGCTTTGGGTCACAAGCATCTGTGCAAGGCCTGGGTAATGGGCCACTGTTAAAAGCGATAGACGAAGGAAAGGACACTGGGACACTTTGTTTCTGTGGGGTGCGGAGCAATAAGTGTATGATTAAGAAACCAGGGCCAACACATGGAAAATATTTTTTTGGTTGCGGTAATTGGTCCATGACAAGAGGTGCAGCTTGTGCATATTTTCAATGGGCTATTCCAGATGTGCCTTTGAATGCTTAGCTTCTGAAGAAAGAATGGTTCATGTTTAACTAAGGAGGCAACTGGAAGGGGGGACGCCAAGATGTCTATAAATCTGTGTCCCCTATTCAGTTGTTTTCAACTATTGGGTGGCTCTTTTGCAGGAAAACAAATTTATTAGCTGTTGGTTGTAGTGAAGCTTACAATTTTTCTTGTTTCACATTCTGGTATTTTCATGAGGAGAATTGGTGTTTTATTGTGTTTTGGACTTGGTTAATCTGCAATTTTAATTATTTGACGTCTCAGTATTTCTTGCTAGATCAGGTATTGTATTTCACAGTTTCTGGTAAATGCAAGAAGAACGGGATATGTCAATGCTGCCTGATTGTTGTTTGTTTGTATTATATTATTACATTGAGCCACAAGGATTATTTAATACAGACACTCTCAGGGGTATTTCTGATACAGTCATGTCATTCAGTAGGCTTTAAATTGCCAACCTGGGATTCACTATGGAGTGGTTGTCTAGTTGGAATTGTTTCTTAATATTGTGTACCGTAAAAGAGTACCATGTTAGGCCTTATCTGTAGTTGAGTCATTAGAAAGCAAGTGACATACATAGAAATAGTTTTCATGGATTTAAGCTGACAATACTATGTTTATATTGGGTTATTTACAGGATTGCCACAGAGATTCAAACCATGTAGCATATCAATAATAATATGTCGGTTACATGCATACGGAATTTGTATGTAGCCTGCATGCTTTCAGCTGAAAGAACATTTCCAAAATTTGGAAATCTTACAGACTTTCTTTCACTGTTGGAGGAGGCCTGAACTTTGTAAATTTATAGCACGTACCTTCACATATAATAATAATTATTTTTTGAAATCTTGCACATAAAGTTTGTGATTTTTTGAGTAACGTATTTTAGAATTGAGTTGGGTATTGATAGTAGAATCAAATCTCTATTATGTTTGAAATCACAGTTCTCTTTGATATTATTGTAGTATGTCTTAGCACTGGTAGTTCATTGGGGATTTTGCCGACAGGATATGAAATATAGCTTAATTAGCTGGAGAAGTATTTAGAGTTGCAATGAGGAAAGCATTATCAAATTTACTGGAGGTTTGTAGAAATTGTCTGAAAGTCTCCACTGATTTTTAATATAATTTGAGCTCTATCGTTTGCAGTAACAGGATAGCAGAATCCTTGCCATTTACTGCTTGGCAGATTTCTCAAGATTCAGGCACCAAACATCTTTTTGCGTAAAAAAATTGAAAGAGTTTTTTTTATTGTGCTGACCAAGGTTTAGTACATAAAATAAATTTAGAAATTGTTATTTGCATATTACCACTGATCATTTTTTTGTTGAACTTGTCTGACATAATTGTACTACAGATCTGTTTTAGCCTTGGAAAGTAGGATGTGTACCCTAGGGTATAGGTTTGGGAGAATACTCCACATCATGGAGATGGCGGAGGGGCGTTCAGAAAATGTCTCTTTCCTCAGGTTAGTCTCTATCTGGGATGGGATAACACCTAGCATCTCTTGTTTAAAAAAACCATGGTTCCCTGGAGACAAGGGGGTACAGGAATGCGTATCAGTATGTGGCGGGGACACCCTTCAAATCAGGGTACAGCTGTATGATATATAAATACAGTCATTAGAGGATGTGGGTATAGGGATGCAGTTCTTGTCCCTATATTGGAGTTACCGGGTAACCATGCTTTAAAAAAATTAAAAAAAAAGGATAGGATGCTAACTATTAGCTCTGAAAGGCTCAAAAGACACCACCCAAGACGCATCTCTCACTCAACCAAACAAAGAAATGAGTGGGAAATTCAGATAGATTGCAAAAACATATTGGCAAAACTTTGAATAAATGCTGAGCTTTGAACGGCATGGATTTGCAACACATAACACAGCAGGAACACTGATAGGTGTAACCTACTATGCAAGCAGGTGGAGTTAGGGGAGGTGGTGGTAGACTGTAATGTCCATGAGATGTTAAACAATTAACCTTCAACTTTAAATTTGACATTCATTTGACTGTCATATGGTAGTTTCATCCCTAATTTTGACGTCCATTTGACTATCATATAGATATTTCTTTTTCCTACTTTCAGAAGTCCATCGAAAATCATAATATCTTAGGCCTTACCCCCGTAAAAAGATTTTATCTTGGCATTTTTCAGATAGACCTTATTTGTTAAGGGTACTTTAGAAAAGGCCACCATAGGGGAGTCAACATAAGTTCCTACCGCTATACCTAGCCATCAAGGTCTTAGATGTTGTAATTAAGATAAATGTACTAGTGGTAATTACTATATTAGTGCAATGAGGGTGGTTAAGTCGATTGTGTAGCTGTATAGAACCTATCAATAAAAGCTTGAATTTGTTTTTTAAATCTATTGTGCCTATCCTTTTAAAATGCAAGGAATGGAACTAATGTCAAGGTGGGTGGGAGCAAGGGTTGTATGAATATATTTGAGTTTTATAGGTGTAAAAACATAGTTTAAATTGTTTGAAGACCATATGGGATGAAAGGGAGAATTTTGGGTGGATTGTCAAAAAATTTGTAGAAATTACATATTTAGTCTTCAATGTTAGGAATTAAATATTTAGTCTTTACAGTTATAATGGCTTTTAAAGGGCAATGTTAAATGAATAATTGTCATAATTTTTTTGCTTGACATGAATAGTCAATTGTCAAATTTAACCCTTGTGTGGGAGAAGTGAGTGTAATGGTGAGATATCAATAAAAATAGGCGATTTTAAATTTGACGTCCATTTGATTATCACAGGGCAGTCTGGGCCTTAAATTTGACTGTCATAAAAAAAAATTCTCCTTGTTTGAATGAAATGATTATTTTTTTTGATATCTTATGCATATGATGGAGTTTGGGGCATGTTTTTTCCCCCAAAAATATATCTATGAACTTAACACCATGGTGCAAATGTGAGTCCATCCATCACTAATCAATGGAAAATTCGTGAAGAAGGTTATGGACTTGTTAATCATATGCTATGTGACAAATCAAAAATATATGCCAAAATATTGGTCTCTCTCAACATTTTTGAAATAGATATATTTAAGATGTACGTACTAATTAATTGGCTAATGAATGGTGAGAAAATAGATGTAATAGCCTTGAGCTTAAAATATAAATCTTTAAAGTTTGTTGTAATTATTAGCACTAAGATATGAGTTTGGTGACATGGTTATGAGGCATATTGTAAAGGTGCCAGTTACTTTAAAATTGAACGATACCTTGTAAAAGCTCATAAAAGGATTTATTTTTCAATCTATTTTGGTTTCAACATCTAAATAAGTTAGGGTGTAAACTTGACTCCTAAGAGTATATTTGGATTCAACAAATTAAATCACCTTAGGGCACATAAGAGGATTTATTCTCACATTTACCTTCGTTTCAACTTCTAAAGAAGTTAGGGTGTAGACTTGACCACTAAATACATACTTGGATTCAACAAACTGAAATCACCTCAAGTCACATGAGAGGATTTGTTTTCTCAATTACCTTGGTTTCAACCTTTGAAAAAGTTAATGTGTAAACTTGACTACTAAGTGCATACTTGATTTAGAAATCACCTTTAATTACATAAAAGGATTCATTTATCTTTTTACCTTAGTATCAATCTCTAGAAAAGTTAGGGTGTAAACTTGACTACTAAATGCATACTTAATTCAACAAAATGAAACCACTTTAAAGCTTAAGTGAAGTTGGAATTATTGTCCTTTGTATTTATTACTTAATAACTGCAAGGAAATTATACAATGGTAATACTTACATGTCAAACATTTACAATTTAGATGTCGATTGAAAATTATTGGATGTGGATGTGCTCATCAACTCGAATAAGCGGGGATGTAATAAACTTCAATATATATGCCAATTGAAATATTTTTAAAAGATTATAATAGATTTATTAACACCTAAATGACTTTGTAGATTTTTTTGCCTTTCAAAGTTCATAATGTTGGAGACAAACAATTTGGAAAATTAGTTTAAAGGTTTTTAAAATTAGCCTTTAGATCACACCAAATGACCTATTATCAGAGAAAGATATATGTACTAAGATTGTAGATTATAGTTCCTTATATAAACAATTCTAGTACAATTACATGATGCTAATCCACTAGTTTTGCATTTAAGTAATTAGTCTCTTCAGTTAGGGAGCTTTTCTTAATTTATTAATAATGAACCTCTATGAGTGGGTTAAACTTAAGCTTGCATACATAGTTCAATTGTAAGCATATTTACCAATTTCCATTGTCCCCCACAAGAAACACTTAGATACTGATCCTAAACCATGATGACTTTAATATTCTCTATGTGAATGTAATTTTTTGTGAAAAATTAATGCTCTACTAAAGTTGTCTTGCTTGTCTTGTTGAGATAAATATCTGCACAATGCTCGATTGTGAACTTCCCTGTCTCACCTATGTATGCCACTCCACATGAACAATTAACTATGTAAATCTATCTCTTTTGCCTAACTTTCAAGTCATATTTTGAGGACTTCAAGGCCTTTTCAAGCTTGTTATGTGGAAGAACATTGTTTTGATGTTTTAGTGCTTTGAAATCTTAGAGATCTTGTTGGAAATACCCTCAACATAAGGAAAACTAGAGGAAATTCGATTGAATTTTTCAGTATGTTGCTACCTTTGCCTCTTATTTTCTTGTCATAAATCTTTAGTTATTTGTCTACCCTTATATTCATTCTTCTTAAAAACCATAGCCAAATGGTTGATCTCCTATTCCAAATGTTTTTCATCACAAATCATGAAAGCTTTAGTAGTACGGGTTTTGAGAGCTCCCATTTTTTGTGCAAGGTCATGATGTGGGGAGTATGTAGGTAAAGATATGTATGAGTCCCTTTCCTTTAAACCCATCAAGCAAGGTAACCATAAAATTTACTCACAAGGAAGACATCCAAAAAGGGCAAACAACCATCTACTGGCTCAAAATAAGTGAATTTTATGTTGGCTCAAACGTTGTAAATTTTCCTCTATAATGATGCCAACCTTGGTCAATATATCGAGCTTAGATGGATTGGCTAGGCTCGATTTATTAGAAATTTGGTCAAATAGTCAAAACTTAAAAGAGACACAAGTTGGAACGATATATAAGGTAAATCGAAAAACTTCTAAAGGGGGCTCATACACTAAATTGGTGTCTTACTTGGTGGTGCCCCAAAAAACTGCTTTTACATTTACTTACATATTTTTCACAATTTTGGTTTGGGTGGGAATGATTTGAGAGCCATATTCCATAAAAAGACTAGTTACCATTGAAGATACTAAAATTCCCATAGCCACACCTTATGATTGTTTATAAAAAATGCCTCTAAAGTAAAAAATGTCGATCTCAAACATTTTGTAATCTGAATAATAGATCATGTGGTGTGATCCAAAACATTAATTTGAAAATTTTCTACACAATCTTTTCCAAAATGTGTGGATGATTTATAACCTTATTGAACTATGTTTCTTAAATAAATTTAATGTGTTGTTCAATTTATGAAACACAAATATATAGAACAAAAAATGTGTCTAAAGCGGTGGAGTTCATAATAAATATATATAATTGACTTACGTGTATATAGTTTATTAACAACCATTTTTTAATTAATTGATGTTTGGGGGCCTAGATTTATTATGAGAGCCAAAATTGTGGCTCGAACTTGAGGTGTGAGCTAAGTAGTCACTTTAACGTACCATTGTACACAAATCTCAAGTGAGTTTAGTAAAAGTTGAAAAGAATGAATTTATATTGTAAAACTCAAACTAACATGCTATATCATGGTTACATGTTTTCCAGTGGTATATTGTGAACAATCAAAGAAGTTTACAACTAAGTTGATGTTACTTCTCTTATACCTGATAAGATGAGATTGATGTCTATTTTAGTAGATATATGATTTACATCATGTTGTGTGTTTGAATAAATTGCAAAAGTTTGAGATCTGAAAGATTGTCTTTACCAAGAATATTAATGTTTCCATTGACACACTTGGAAAGTCACATGATATTGTTAAATTGCATCATTGAGACTTTGATCAATTTAAGGCCACAAGTCTTCTATTCTAAGAAGACTCTTTGTTTCATCTTGTCAAGAGCTCTCTTCTCCTCTTCAATCTAATGTATGAATTATATGGGGAAATTGAGGACAATTCGTTGATAGAAATTGAAAAACTTGATAAAATAGGAGGAATAAAGTAGTCAATATTAATTTTTTTTTTTTTTTTTTTTTTTTTCAAGTTTTTTTTTACGTTTTTTATATTTTAAGACATTTTTTAAGTCGTTTTAAGATAGATTTTTAAATTATTGTTATTTTTATATTTTTTTATTCCAATTTACGTTGTATTTATGAATTTCCTTAAGACTTAAATGTAGTGTAAATATGTTGTTCAGCTGCATTTTATTTTATGATATATTTACGACGAATTTACAATAGTTTGATGACATTGATTTTTATTCGAAAGGAAACATGAAAGCAAGGTTAAAGTAACATAAACCTATCATAGATGAAACAAAAGTATAACATTATCTTATCATACATCTCACATAAATTTGAGTTAATATACATAAGTGTGCACACAACATATGTTTCAATCATATTTGAACAATTAAATAGCGTCTTAAATCTTTCATTATTTATTGCTATAATAAACTATAAAATACAATTTTATTATTAATTACTATTTTAATATTTAATTAAATAGTAATAAATAATAAATTATAATACTATTTAAATTTATATTATTTTAGCTAAAGAGATGATGGTGGGTTGATTGAGTAAGTAGGTTGTGTCCAATACCACCCAAGTTCAGATCTCGTTAGACGTGTGAGGTCAGTTCTCATTGTATAAGTTATATTTGAAGCTTGTTATTTGTTATAAAATAAAATTAGCAATGTTTATAACTATTTATAAAAATATATATTTTTTTTAAATACATAAACATATAAAGTAATAGAAAATATGTTAATGGAGATTGACATAACAAGCAAAATCTAATATATAAATGTAATGGATGTATACATTAATATTAACGAATCCATTATATTTATATATCAGCTTTTGCTTGTTATGTCAATCAAAAACTAATATATGGAAGGTTTTACATTGATTAACAAATCCATCACCTTCTTTGTAATTTTTTATGATGACTAGTGATAGATTGCCTCGATCTACCTGCACCATTATGTTGGCCTTGAAAAAATATTCCTATGAAAAATAATTGAGGCCGAAACCCCATTATATGTCTAAGATGTGATTTTTTGATCGCCTTCTCCAAATAAAAAGAAATTTTTTCATATGATGGTCAAACTGACTTCAAATTCAAGGCAAGTCATTTATATATGAATTTCACACTATTACACTCCACCACCATCACACCTAGCTACCATTTTAGGTTACAACTATTAACATAATAAGGGGACAACCCTTGAATATTCAATGTCAACAAGTAAATAATCATTGTATAAATCGACTGTCACTTCCCATTTTTTCCAGTCCCAGATTTTGAAGGCACATCTTTATGATAAGCATTACGTAGCATAATTAATAATTGGAATACTAATTCATTGTTGTGCAATTAGAAATTCTAATTATTTTGCTTTATGTGTTGTGGAACAGTTAATTGTTATTATCCTACCTTATATGCATATATGATACAATTAATGTAATTAATTGTCATTCAGACAAATGGATGTTATGCGACTATGTGTAAAAATGTTCATTGTACATTATCATGCTTTTGCTTCTTCATAGCATATGGATTTGATATCATGACTTGGATAGTTACCTATATGTTCAATTGTTTGTGATGCAAGTGCAACCTCCCCAATACGAGGGAGAGAAGGAACTAAATACAAATTATGGGTAGTGGAGAGAGAACCCTGTGGATTGGTTTATAATCATTTTAGTTGCATTCTAGGTACATACATCTACTTTCATCTGTTTTGGCATGGGTAGTGACCATCTAGGTTTGGGTGATTGATTGTGTTCTTAATATTGTTTTTGTCTTCTTGATTAAACCATTGTAGAAGATACATTGATTTTAGTGATTAATAATAGTGGTAACAATCAAATAGAATAGTGTGTGTACCTATTATTACAATGAATAAACATATGCTTGGAATGCTTTGCATTCATGTTTGCAATCTTAATGAATGTGGGTATACGTTTTTTATCGACCAACCTTGTCGACGTGCTTTGTTTCATTTTACGATTACAAAATTCATTCTTTATAAGTCATTGGGTATGTACTCAATGAACCTATATGGGCCATTATAGTTAAATAATAAAGATCATTTAAGTCTGATACGATTATTTGCCCATGTCACCAATCGAAATCGATAAAATCGATTTATTTAAATTATTGTTATGACACAATTAAACGATATTAATGCATAAATAGTACATAATAAAATAGTGTACAAAACCATTAACAAAGAAAATACTTTTTAAAATAAGATTATGTAAAAACATAAAGCACAACAACTAAGATGTTAAGATATCTATATATTATCTTGGTTTAAATTTTGTTGCAGGTGTTAATACTTTAATGAAGCAAGCTCACTATAAGGCCCCTATTCCTCTCGTAGCTCTGCAATATTCATCTTATCTAAAATATGTGGTTAAGTTTCCCAACATGGATATATAAAATATAAATCATAAATTATAAATGGCTGGATGATTGTACTGGATGGCTGTTTATTGCTATGAATTGGTAAATTGCTATTATACCTTTGTTTGTTACACATCACGATGGGTTAGTTTTAAAAATGCATTTTAGGCCCGACTTCAGCTGTATGAAGCCAATTATAAATTTGAATATGTTTAAACTCTTGACGTGCACATTCATAGTTTGAATACCATGCAATGGTATAATGGATCTGGTTATATTTTGGTCAAATAGTTCATAGCTATTTCCTTCAAGATGCTTCCACATTTGAAATATCGGGAGAAAAAAAAATACCAGCTCTCAATTATTGTTCAATTGATTTCCCTAGCTTGTTCTAAGGTGTTATCGGGAAAGGTTATGTGGTTTGGTATTTTGATGTGGATTTATAATTACAAGTTAATTGATCCGAGATCAAGTTTCAAAATGGATAAATGTTATATTCTATACTAAGCAAGTTAAAACTTCCACTTGAAAAAGGCTATAAACACTTTAATGTGATGTTTTGATGTGGATTTACATTTACAAATTAATTTATCATTTGACTCTTCTATATTTAAAACCCTGATCAAAATGTTATGTAATAGTAATGGGTGTGTGATGCCATTATCTTGATATTTACCAAAACAGATACAAAGTGGTAGAAATTTTAGTTGCAAGTCAATAGAGGAGGATTAGAACAAATGGGTTGATGAGGATGAAGAAAATGATGTTAGTGAGGGCATGGATCTTAACAAGATGGATTTCTCAAAACTATAAATGGGCAATGATAATGTTGATAACACTGAACCTAAGGATAATGAAGAGATTGGTAATGAAAATCAATTTGCAATGGAAAATTAGGGAAGAACCTCATATGAAATATTCAGGGACACAATAAAATATACATGAATAATCTATCATAAAGTGTGTGGAATTTGTTCCTAAGGAGTCTACCATCAAGACAAATGTTATTGAGGTTGACAAAGAAACAGTGGTTTCAAGATCTTCTTTAAGAGATTGGACAATGTGTTGGCCTTTCACCAAAAAAATTTCATAAATATTTTCTTGGAAATATTTATTTACATGTTGAGGAGTATATTTGAAGGGATCCAGATAAAGAAGAAAAGCATTTACAGTTTTGTAAAATTATAACATGCATTTTTACTTTGTGTAAGTAGTTAGAGTAGAAGTTTTGGCATGAGAGGCCGAGGGTACTAGTTAGTTTACCACCTCAAATGTATATTAATTGATTAAATTTGTAAATATTTGAAAATATATGGCTTTTCATTTTAAGTGTTTCGGGACAAGATATATGTATTCTCTGAATGATTGTTAGTATATGCCTAGCACTTGGAATTATTTGTAACAAAAGAGAATAATTATATTTATGTTAAAAAAAGAAGTTAAAAATTTGTAGAAGTTGAAAATCTATTTCTGACTTATAAATGAATGAAGATATTCTAATAAATAAACAAGAACTAAGCAAGTGTATGAACGAGAATGGAGAGGCCATGGGAATGAACAGCTTGGTCATTTATTAATGGAGATCTAGTTATTAGTTTATTGTTCATCTTTATTAGTTTATTGTTAAGATTTATGGATAAAACTATGTCAAAAAATTTAACATCAACGTTTCGACTCACTCTATGAACCATCATTAGAATAAGAGAATAAATTGAATAGTTTGCAGATTTTGGCATTCTCTATTAAAGATATGACAATGAAGCCCAATAATATTGGGTGGTTGGATGGATTAAGTCAATATAAAAGACTAAAAAATAAATAAAATTAAGAAATATAAAAGTGAAAAATAACAATAAATATTAAAAATAATCAATTTAAAAAAAAAAAATCTTAAAAAAGTTGACTAAAAGACTAAAAAGTGAGAGTTTTAATATGTGAAGTCTATTTAAAATTTGATAAAGTGGTGAAAATAAAATAAAAGTAAAAAATAATAGAGGGAAAAAAATGTTAATAAAGAAATAAAAGGTTTCATGTGGGGTGGGGAAAGAAAATTAAAATAAAATAGGATAAAATTAATAATTATAAATGGGTGGGTAGATTTAACAAAAGAAGAAGAAATACAAAGTCAACAAAGCAACGAAACATTAAAAAGGGGGAGAATTTGGATGAGATTGAAGATGGTTCAAAGAGGAATGGAGAAGAGAAAAATTTAAAACCAAAGCCAAAGGCAAAAAATCATTAAAAAAGGAAAGGAGATAAACAAATTAAAAATGAAGAGGAAGAAAGGTCAAAACGAATAAAAGAAGAAAGACAAGATCATGAGGGGGGGACCTCGAAGGGAGAGGGGTAGGAAGGGAGACCCATTGAATAACAAAGACAACATTAGGTAGAGAGAAGGAAACCAAACAAGAAAGACGCTCAAGACAAAGTCATCATTTTTTGATTAAGTTGATGGGTCCCCAAAATTGTTTCAATCTAGTATTACCATCTATGTTAAATTTGGTATCATATTTGTGAATCTCCATTGCTTTCCTTAGATGGCATTTGAGGAAGTTGTCCTCTATGGCCAACATCTTTGTGTCTTCTGTGAAAATATGATGTTGGGTTTTAAAGGAGTATTATGCCAAGGCCGACTTGATCAACCTTTCTTTGTTGATATCTGCAACATGTTCATTGATCCTCATGTTGATGGAATGACCACTCTAACCAATATATGACATCCTGCAGGAATAATCATTTTTTTAAACTCCACTCCCAAGAGTTGGTTCTAATTTGTCTTTAATTAACTTGACCAGACTTCCGAGTTTTTTATGAGGGAGAAAGGTGGTATGTATGTTGTTGCTCTTTAAAAAATATGCAATTTTATTAGAAATTTCACCCACGCATGGGAGCAAAGCTATAGGTTTGTATAAGTTGTCATTCAAAATTCTCAATCTAACAAGGGTATCCCTAGTTGATTTGAAGCTTTAGCAATTTGTTTCCCTTTGTAACCATTCAACTTAAAAACTTCAGTCATGTGTTTGATATCATCCTCTAAGTTCCCATCATCACAAATTCTTAACACTTTCATAGATAAAGTTTTAAGGACCCCTATTTTTTGAGAAGGATGGTGGTGTGAGTTCACAATATTATCTCTTTGGTTAGTATATTGTTATTTGTGAATACTTCTTTATTTGATTCTTACAATTATTATTTAGCATGTAAATCTGGTTCTATTGGTTTTATTATTTTACAACTAACAATGGTGTGTAAATATATTTATGTCTATGCTAACACTCCTCTTGATTAGATTCCCCTTTATAACGTAACTGTCTTGAGGATTCTTTGCAAGCTTCAACATATCAGGGATGGACATAAGTCAAGAAAAGGAAGAAATTCCATAATTCTTCTAATTGTATGAAGTTGACGTCACTAAATATCTCTAAATTGACCTATTGATGGAATTGTGTCATTTTAACAAACTTTAAATTTAAATGTTCATCTTTCCTCTTCCATTTTTCCTTACTCTTCTCTCCTCTTATCTTTTCCTCTCTCCTTTCCTCTTTCTTCATAATCTCTCTTCTTATCTCTTATATTCCTATCTATGTTATTCTCTGTTTATTCCAAGGATGAATACCCTAACAAAAACCTCAATTTACCACTTAAAAATAATTAACAAAGATAGAAATAATAAAATACCATATCATAAGAAGCATTAGATAGATAACAAAAGAGCAATTTGTAATCAATCATAGAGGGCCAAGAAATATTGGTGTGTAAGGGAAACCATCTAACTCCATAACCATTGCCTTAATTTCACTATTCTCAAATCTTCATGTGAGAAGGTTCAGTTTCACGTTTGAAAGTTGTACCAAAATGGATTGATTTTTTCATTAAATGAAATTTAGTCCAAGTTGGCGAACCCGGTGTATGGTTTCATTGGCAAGCCTTTTAGCATTCGAAAGGAAAAGTTGTTTCTTAGCTGGTAAAAAACATTTTTTTAAAATATTATCAATCTAATCTCGAAAATGAGCATCTTGATTACTTAGCCTGGCCTGATTAATTTTGCCAAACCATCCAAAAATAATTCACCCTAGGCATTGTAAAGTGGGAAAGTATAGGTAAAAAATTATATGGGATCTTTAAGCTCGTTATCATTGGTATGAAACCATGCATATGAATAGATGGGGTATTGTCTTTCGAAGGAATATCAATGACTAGTGTAGAGAGAGGAGCCGAGACGGGAGTTACGAAAACACTCTGCAAGCTCAAGTGTGTTCACTGTGTAAAGCTTTAATTCCATCAATCAAGAAACTTGATAATTCAAGAACCAATATTATCATCTATCAAATATAATTCAGCCCATCGGCTAGGCCATCAAGACCATTTTTTATCATTACATATCTTTCTATCATATATTTATATATACACGATATCATTAAGGATTGGTCTCATCTATTACCCCTGATCGAGACCAATCAAGGTTGGGACACACTTATGGACTGCAACTATATACAGAGCCCTTCTTCTCCCAAGAGAAATTCCACCCAAATAATCACATGTGCATCCAACCTAACCTATAGTGAGTGCTGCTCCTGACTATTGACAGGATAGGGCAAAAGAATGTAGAGAGAGGGGAACTAAATGATGTTGAGCAACATCCCATAATAGTTTCTTTGAGTCTTTCTATTCATCCCTCTCCATCTATGTTGATCGCTATATGTACTTTAAAAATCGAAGGATGGATGGACCATTAATGATAGATCCTACCACTTCCTAATCTAAATGAATAGGTAATGGTGAACCACCCAATAGAAACCTCAATTACTAATTATTAATTATTTGTTCTAAAGTGAGTAGCGAACATTTTGGTATCACGTCTCTCCCACTCCACTTGGTGAAGTGGATTAAAACCTCAAAGTATGAACTAGATGACACTGAGATCAATGTGAGATCAGAAGCTCTCATAGAGACACCCATAACATAATTTGATGCCCTATAATAGAATATAATATGTATAATTCTAATCAATTGACAGGGATTGATGTCGTATATAAAGAGGGGGAAATTGATCAATATGTCCTTATTGATTGACAATTGATCAAGTTCAATGAGAAAATATCGAAATTTATGAAGATGAGTAGCTCCAGATTCATTTTCAGGATGGACTGATTTTAGTCATTACCAATTGTTGTTGACACTCATATCCTATCATTAACTTAATTCATTAGTCATATTATGTGTATGTATATAATAGATAGATGATAGACTTCGACCAGGGGAGTGAGTGGGAAGAGGTGTGGGTTATTTCCTCAAAGCAATGGGAAAGGGATCGATCACTCATTGCGATGGGGTGATGACGCACTAAGGGGAACAACCCTTAGTCTTAGTACATGCAACCCCTTGGCCCTGTCAATTTAGACAATTCATTTTGTTCCAATCTCTAATCCTAATCAATAGGTTTGGGTCAATCGAACACATAAAGGAAATGTCCACTAGATCCCCATATATCTATAAGGGTTGATCAATGTTAGTGAATCAGTCCAAAACCTATCGTATATAGGGATGAGCATGTTTTTGTTTAATCATATAAAAACATCCAATCAACATTGTTGCATATATATATGGCTTTAGTCAAGCCCTCATTCTTATATATCAGTCAATCCCAACTATATAGATTATAGCTTTAGTCAATACCTCATTCTTTAGCCCTATTTTAGAAAACACCCACCCTTTGTTCTACTCAATGTGTGTGAGGCACCCTATTCACTTTCCATATTTATAAGGTGGGGTTGAGGGTGGTGGGTGATAATACGAAGGGTTTGCTACACTTCGCTCCTCAAACAACTGAACCTTTATCTATAGTTTATCCATAACTAGTTAAGTGACGACTAAATCTGTATACTATGCTAAGGTTGGTTGGCCACTTTAATCATATATTTTTTTACAAGGTTGGTTGGATAGACTCATAATATAGGCATAAATAAGAGACCCCTGTCTATATATGGGTTCTCCACTCCATATAGAATAGAGGTTAATCTATTTTATAGAATTGAATAAGTAAGACTTAATCTGAAGCCCTTCCCCCATATCTCTATATAGGGTGAATAAGGTTTGATCCCCTCCGGGGCCCCTAATCAAAATTGAATAAGGTTTGATCTGATTGATTGATTGAGATAAAGGTCACTCTCTCCTCTCATGATGACCTACTATCCTCTTTAATCTAGAGAAATGGGGAGGGATGGGGAGGTAGCATGACTCATAATACAAATAAGGGGTCGGCCAAGTACCACATAATTCATTCAAATAAGGGGCCCTCATCCCCCTCTATATAGTTAGAGGCCCTATCTATCGATCTATATGTAATGAAATTACATATATTTTTCATAATAATGGAATATTATATCGCATAATGAAGATCAAAATAATCAAATCCATAAAAATAATTGACAAATGAGCAGAAGACTTGACAATTATGACTAAGCAGTTTCAAGGGGGAAACCTCTACAACAATGCAATAAGAACAGACTTTACAATATGATGATAAAATACTAACCACTATCTCATATATATAATCTACTTAGCCATGGTTATTCCATAGGCCAACCATACTAATAACATAGAGAAATGCAATAAGATAATATGAAAGTTATATAAGCCACAATTCAACCACACATATCCCTTGACACAATATAGATTAAGGGTGAAACATGCCCCTCCCCTTTAAAATAATATTGCCTTCAACATATAATCAACTCAAAATGTTACTTCAAGAAAGCTTCATCCTCCCATGTTGCATATTCATGATTCAAACTCTTCCATCTGATCAAACACTCCTTAAGCTCTCTTATCTATAGCCTTTTGTGGGTGTGTAAAAGATCACCTTAGATTCCAGAATGACTCTGCCTTCTTCATCTAATTAGGTTAACTTATTCTAGGCATAAAATCTATGTCTAATGACCTTTTTTAGTCAAGATACATGAAATACATAATGTATGCAAGTGGATTGAGTTAGCTCCCACTTGTATTCCATAATATCAATTTTCTATAGGATGTGATAAGGGCCATAATACTTAGGATAAAGTTTGTTATCCTTTTTATTGTTTCTTCAAAGACATCTATTTATATGGCTAAAAGTGCACAAATACCCAATCACAGATATAAAAATGTCTCTCACTATGGTGTTAATTAGCTTGTTCCTTCATTCAATTAGGTGTCATTGCTAAATTTTTACATAAATAAGCTAGTACTTCCCGTTGATGTTGAATGCGTTCCTTAACAACTCAAACCTTGGGTTGAATATTTAAGGATGAAGTGATGAATGGGGGATGATAGCCATAAATTACCATAAATGGAGACATTTTTAAAGAGGTATGGAAGTGTTGTACCACCATTCTCGTAGTGGTAGCTAATGGACTATCTGATGTAAAACAATGGAGATACCCTTCTAGGCATTTTTTGACAACCTCTAGTTTCCATCAGATTGAATATGATATGAATAGATATGAGCCAATTAAGTACCCAAACATGAAAAAAAATCATTCCAAAAGTTATTGGTGAAGATAAGATCATGATCACTTACAATTAATTTGGGAGTACCATGCAACTTTTGAACTGTATTGAGAAAAATAACAGTGAGCCTATCCACAACTACCATGATGACATTCTTACCTTCAAACCTTGGAAACCCTATAATTAAATCCATGGAAACCTCCTCCCTCCTTTGGCTAGGAATGGATAAAGGTTTCAAAAGACTTGGTGTCTTAATTATTTCTCCTTAGTTATGTTGACAAACCATACATTTTACCATAAATTTATGTATACCCCCATTGAGTCCTTCCCAAAATAAATATTCTTTGATATAATGATGTCTTCAAAATTCCTAAGTGCCCCCTATTGGAGATGCATGAAGCTCCTGAATGATCTTGTGTTTGAGAACAAAATCCATACATAGGTATAATATATCTTTACACCATAATGTGTTCCTTTTCCACTCAATTTTCAAAAACACTTGAATCCTGCTGAAAAATTTTAATCAGGACATGTGTATCCTTGTCATTCTCCCATTCAGATCTTGCTTCTTCTAACAAATTTATTTTCCAAATGGTCATTGTGCATAACAATGCCTCAATTGATTCATCCCTCCTAGAAAGTGCATCTATTACCACATTATGTTTTCCTTTCTTATATAATATTTTAAATTCATATCCCAACATTTTAGTCACCCATTTTTGTTATTCTTCTAATGATAATCGTTGCTCCAAATTTTATTTTAGACTATTACCATCAATCTTTACATGAAAATTTTTACTTATCAATTATGATCTCCATTTATTGACTGCATGAATAATAACTATCATCTCCTTTTCATAGATTAACTTGAGCTTATTTTTCCTTTTGAATTGAAAAATATCAAATACAATGGCTCTTTCTTATTGCATGAGTACTACTCCCATGCCATATCTTGATGCATCACATTCAACAACAAATGTTTTGTAAAAATCAAGGGTCACCAAAATTAAAGTGGTGCACATAGCCTATTTCAACTTCTTAAATGCATTGGTAACTAGTTCAATCCAATGGAAGGAATATTTTTTCAAAAATGTTGTGAGTGAAGCTATTATGCTCCCATAATTTTTTACAATTCTATGATAGTAACATGTTATCCCCTAGAATCCATGAAGGTTCTTGAGGGTCTTAATCACTTTCCACTCCATCATAGCTTTGATCTTCTTACGGTCGAATTTGAATCCTTTATGTTAAATAATATGACCAAAGTACTCCACCTCATGGACTCCAAAAACACATTTGGAAGGTTTTGCATAAACATGATGATGTTCTAGAACTAGCAGTGTTTGTTTTACATGCTTCAAATGTTCTTCCCAATTTTTGTTATAGATTAGGATGTCATAAAAATACACCAAAACAAACTTCCTTTAAAAAGGCCTAAAAATAGTATTCATCCAACTCTAAAATGTATATGGTGCATTTATGAGACCAAAATCTATGACCATAAACTCATAATGGCCTTCATGAGTTTCAAAAGTTGTTTTAAGGATATCCTCATGTCTGATCTAAATTTGATGATACCTAGAACAAATATTAAGCTTGGTAAAATAAACAACACCATGTGATTCATCTAAAAAATCATAAATTTTTGGAATAGGGAACTTATATTTGATGGTTTACTTATTGAATTATCTATAGTCTGGGCACATCCTCCAATTTTCATCCTTATTCTACACCACAACCACTGGAGGTGAATATTCAAAATGGCTATGTTAGATAATACTTGCATCCAACATCTCTTAAACCATCCTTTCAATTTAACTTTTTTGGTCATGTGGATACTTGTATGCTATGATGTTCGATGGTGTACTACCTAAAATTAGTCTTATGGCATGATCATGTTATTTTATTGGTGGTAGTCCCTTTTGTTGGAATTAAGTACTAAGAGGGGGGGGAGTGAATCAGTAGACAACAATGTATATCCAATTCCATCTACCACTCTATGAAGCATACATTCACATAAGATCAAATAATGCATAGAGAAACAACCATAAGAGCACATCACAAGATAACACAAGAGATTATATGGTAAACCCTCTTGCGGAATAGAACACACTAAAACAAGCACATGCACTACTATCCTATAATTACAATATTCAATTTAGACCAACACCAATTGATCAAGGAGCACCCACCCCTCAATTTGGTCAAGCACCCACTTGACCTTTAGTTAGCACCAACTAGTAAGGAGGTTAAAACCCACTAGATGATCAAGAACCAACTCAATAACCTTAATATACACCTTTGATATGATTTTTTACACATTTTATGATGGACTTATCTTTCTCTAACTCCTACAAACCTACCTCTCTACCTCATATAGGCCACTTAGGCTCCTTCGCTCAATATGCCTCTTTTAGGCTTATTAGGTCCAATGACCTGTGTATCCACCTTCATAAAATTGATTAAATATGCATGAATGATCTTATTTCACTCTCTTATGGTCCTCAATGACATTCTCCTTCTCTTTTAAATTTTCTCTCCTTTGCTTAAGTTCACATCACCACACCTAGTCAAAATAGGGCAATTAGGCCTTGCCTTTATACCACATACTTCATCTAACCCAACTTGGTCGGCCAAGATACTTATAATACTTTTTTTACACTTGGAGTAGGTCAATACGCATTTTACATAGGTGATAAAATCCAATCCATAGGTCGGTCATACTTATTTATCCCCAAACCTCAATTAAGCCTTAATGACACCTAAAGCAATTAGGTCTATCCATGCACACGTTATAACTTGGACTTCTTGGATCACTTTTAGCCTCAACCAATGCTTGAGACACATATAAAAATATTAAAATATACCCATTAATAATTTCATATATTTCCACACAATCTATAACTCCAACTCACCACTCGAACCAAGTCATTTTTCCTACTCGCCATTAGCCCTTCATATACCCATAAAATTTGTCTCGAAGAACTGAAGTATTCAATAAACTTTCTCAAAAAACACACTCAACCAATTGAATTAATATATAAAAAATTACCTTATAAATATCATCATGTCCATTATACATCTCCACTCAATCTCTAAGCACGAAAAACACCTCTACAACAGAACCACTCAAACTAGTCAAACACAACCAAAGTATAGTCATGTAAATGTTCATGTTTATCACTTGTAAGAGTGATTAAAATATATATAATTCACATGGATATGTCCTATTATTATTATATATCAACTTAACATAGTTATTTCTCTTTTTATATCATCATTCATTGGTCTAACAGACCAATTCCTCAGACCACTCTCACACTGTGCATACACAGTTAGACAAGCCCTTTTGGATTCCTTATATCAACACCTCAAACTATTTCCTCAGCTTTAAAAAAGAATTAATAGTTCATTTATGTTTCCAAGAACATCAATATGTCTATTTTATGCATCACCATTTATCATAAGACCTCAAATACTTCACTTACTTCAACATGCATGTAACAGTCATCTTGACTCAAAACACAGTCATGGTGAACATGACTCCTAAAACCTATAGGATAAATTTATTGAATTTAAACTTCATTAATGAGATAATTATATACATTAAAATTAACTCTAATCACAAATATGTGGAGGTATAATAGCACATAAGGAATATATAGACCATCTTCTAGAATACACACCTTCACAGTTCATCTTATTCAGATAAGTCACTTTGTGAGCACCTTCTAGCATGTGTATGAGCACCAAAAACACTTACCATCCAATGGAACATGATTCATAGGTATCAAATAAATACTCCAAACCATTTTATCCATCCCTATTCGCTTGGAATTCTTTCCTAATCACTTTTTCACTCTACCTAGTTTCTTTCACTATTTTCACTCTTTGAAGATTTAGCGATAGGATAACTTGATTGATAAAAATGATTGACATAGTGATTTTAACTCACAAAATTAACTATATGTAACTCAATAACAAGTCTTGGCCTTCAATCTCCATCAATTTTCATGTGTTGACCTAGTCAACTTTGCTTGTACATCAAATTCTCTAAAAACAAGTAATTTTTTGTACCTTCTACTCACTGCTCTAACACATCACTACCACATATAGGTTAATGCAGGAGTCATATATAACATCCAATCATAAAACTTGACTTTCCAATCCATTCTAGGATAAAACCATTCACATCTCTCCAATCACTCCACTATGAGGGTTTGCAAGCACAAAAACCTCCTTACCTTCTTAACATTTGTTCATAAAGCTGAGGGCCTGGTTTCTCTGAAAAATGATTTTATAAGATTATTAGGACCCTTTCCCAAATATTCAAAATGGCTTAGGTCACCATGAAAACTCTAAACGTGCCACTGAATATCTCAACTTCCTTCTCAAGCTTGGAAACGTTCACTTTTCATACATAGGAGACCTTTCAACATTATTTCTTCCTTTGTCTTCTTGATCAGGACCTAAAAATTGTTCAACACCTTTGAACCACCTATTTAAAACTCATTCAATGCTTACATGTGATCTACCATCTTGACAACTCACTTTCACCCTTCATTTGGACCTTACTAGGTCTCTATGCACATTAGGTCTAGAACCATCAGTCAAACTTGGATATTAAAATCACTTGGAACCTTATTGTATTGATCTCAAATCATCATTAACATGTCATATGCACTCACGCCATGCTCTCAAGCTTTCCTCCATGTTCACATAGATCACATTCCTCTATAGACTCATCTCATAGAGCCATCATGCTCCTTACACCAGAATAGACATTCCATGCTCAAAGCCTTCTAGTCAGTTCATGATATCATCCTTCATCAATGAAATCACCACTTTGTCATTACCTTTGACATCAATGACAACAATTTTTCTGACACCTTTGGCATCATACTGAAAAATGTTGGTAGGTCATCAAGAATCATTTGTAAATTTAGATGTGTAGACACAGTTATTCGTTGAACTTCTATGGAAAATAAACATGCTACAAATCCTTCAACACTTTTTTAAAAAATATTTATCATCTGATAGGAACTAACCAATTGGGTAGAATTTGACCATAATCCCCATAGTTCAAATGTGCTACCTTAAAAATGAAAGCACATGAATAATTCATGTAAATTCATATCTATTGTGCCCAATTTCGTGAGCCATTGTACATATAAAACAATGTCAACCCCACTCATGGGAATAACAAATATTTGAGAATTTAGCATGTAGTCCCCCATAGCAATATTAATACTATGGCATTTTCCATAACAGTTAATTGTGCCACCATTTGCAATCATAACTTGAAATTTTAGAGATGAATAAATAAAATAGTTCAAATGAGTAGCCAATTTATTGTTGATAAAATTATGTGTACTTCATGAGTCAATAAAAAATTTCACCTTATATTTATTGAGTAAGCCCACCACCTTCAATTTTGAGGGTACAAATCCCTGAAAGGGCATGATAGGAGATAATAGGGTGAGAATATTCAGATTCCTCCTCTGGCTCTTCTATACCCTCACCTAAGACTTCATCTTCATTATCTCCTTTATTGTAGAACAACTTATTTTCATCACATTTATGTCCTTTGCTCCACTTGCTATCATAGCCAAAAACAACCATTTGGCATAATTCTCTTCAATTTGTCGAGCGATCAATCTTGTAGGTGGAGGAAATGATAGTGTTATAAACTTGTGTTCACGGCCATGAGTGAAAGCCCTTCGTTTGACCAAATATGTTTCTATTGTTTGGCATGAGAATGGTATGGATTTAAAAACAAACACTAGATTAAACATGTGAACCTCAAATTGAATGCTATCCTTAATCCCCCTCCCCTGCCAAGAACAGATCAATCATGTTGTTATCATTGATTTCATCCACACACAAGGATAGATTTTAGAATTGTTGAATATAATCCTAAATAGTACCTGTTTGTCTCAACTTTACTAACTAATTGAAGTAGTTTTCTGAGATGTTTTTGTGATATTTTATCTATAACTCTTCATTAAACACCAACCAAGTAACATGAGCACCCTTCTTTTTCTTTTGAGCACACAACCACCTATACCAAATGAACTGCTTAGGTTCCATATATAGAGATGTCATGATCACTTTTGATGCACATGGGGTCTAATGTAGATCAAATAAAATTTCTATTTGATTGATCTAAGTGAGTGGATCCTTACCATCAACTTTTGCACTTCCACTTTTTATAGCATGTGCTTCAAACCAGTATTGGAGTTATGATTGCTTAGATTGGAAGAACTAAATTGGAGTGTTGGAAGATTATTTTGTAGAAGTTGAGCCATAATAGTGGTCAACTGAGCACTTAGATTTGATGATTGATTCTTCACATAATCGATGTCCTCATTTAATGCATTGAGATTATCCTTCCTCATCATGATTTGTATACATGATTGAATTTTTAAACCACCTTAAATTTACAGACTCCATATCATCCTTGTGAGGAGTTTTTGGAGTATCTTGACATTTCTTGTGTCTATGAGTGTTAGGACCAGCCATGCACAAACCCTAGGATGGAAGGCTTCAAGCCCAAAAAAATGTACCAGTAGATTATATTGTTTTAATCATCTCACTGAGGCGAATCTAATTATTATATACATTGGATGATCTATCCAATGAATACTAAGATGCCATGATATTTTTTATTTTTATTTTTATTTTTATTTTTTTCAAAAAAAATACTTCAAACGATATTACAATCACAAAAAAATTCTTCTCAGATCACAAGTTATGTTTTTTTATTCTTCAGCTCTCATGATCAATGAAATACCAAATCCAAAAAACAATGCCATAGAAACTTGCCCAATTTGATGCTTTTATGCCACTTATAATGAAATTACATAAATGTTTTACAATAATGAGATATTATGTCATAGAATTAAGAGTATAATAATCATATCCACCACAATAATTGATAAAAGAGATGAATACTTGATAATTATGATTGAGCCACTTCGAGGGGGAAACCTCCACAATAATACAGTAAGACAATAATTCATAATATGATGATAAAATACTAACTATTACCTCCTATATATACTCTATTTATCCATGATTATTCCATAGGTTGACCATACTAAGAACATAGATAAATGTAATAAGATAATATGAAATATATGTAAGCCACAAGTTGGCCATACATATCTATGGATGCACTACAGGTTAAGGGCATAACACTATATGTGTGTGCGGACAACACATATGCGGGCAGGGGGGTGGGTGTCAAACACACTATATATAGATAGGGGCACCATATAGAGTGGAGATACTACCAAAATAAATGTGAGGTAAGAGGGGTTTTTTATTTTTATCCAAGTAGGAACCCACCCAGTTGATTCTCATGTGTGTCACCATCAAAGCGAGGTAGCCGAAGTCCAACTATATAATATAGCTAGTATAGCTAGGTGCCCAACTAGACATATAGAGTTATAGATGACCAATGAGAGGGGTCAAAGATGAAATAATAGAATAAATTCTCAACCCAATGGAGATGAGTGGATAGCCCCTGTCTCTCTTTGATCGATAATGATTCCACACTTGTGCCTCACTATCACTCAGATAGATTTAGGATCCACACTTGTTCCTCGCTATTAATAGATAAATATATGCCCACCTATCTATTCTAGATATATGCCATTAGGTATGCCATGCACTTCAAGTGCTTTGATTCATAGATAGGGGCCCCTCTCCCTTTTGTGTTTAGTTTATAAGTCAATCCATTTTACTTTAATAGTGGATTGAACAATGTACCATTTGAATAATGGTTTAAGTGAGGGAAAGAACTACATTTTTAGGTGATGTGTGACCACCTATCCATTATCTACTCTACCCTAGCTATATGTGGGTGAAAATGTACACCTACTAGCCATACTATATGCGTATTATGAATAGTGTAATTATAATATCACTCTCTACCATAGTCTAGCCTTATAGTGATGTCTCTTTCTACTCTGTATTATAGCATTATTAGCAATATAATGATGCAAACTAATTTTATCCTAATACCTAATAATTACTTTAGTTGCATGGCCAATATATTCTACTTAACACATGAGGGAAGTTCAAACCGGATATCCTACCAACAGGGGAACATATCTAGATGTTTGGTATAACCACTTTCACATAAGATAAAAAAAAGGTAGGGTAGTTTAACTACATCATAGTGTAGATGATATTTTTTGATTATGTATCACCTTGGTCTTGTACACTTGGAAAATTTAGACCTTGGATGTTCCTCTTAGTTTTACACATGTTTTGCTTCCACAAGCTTTGCATCTTCTCTATCTTGTGACCCTTGGCTATCTCTTAGTTCAACCAACCTTATATTGATGACACATATATCCTATCCTATTTGGAATGCTTAAAATGTACTTATCTTACACCTCTACAAGTTCTAAGCTTTTACCTATTCTTTTTCTCCCTAGACACTAACATCTAGGATAGAGAGTGGTCAGCCTACGTGCTTTAATGTGAGCTATCTCATGATAGGATTATTATAATTACAATATCAACCCTCATTCATTCTTCACCTAGAAATCAGACCAAAAGAGCACTCAAATTATTAAAATCTTTCCTATTCTGTCCTATTCTGATGTTAGTGAAAGGAACAACCCATCTATAGGTCTGAATAACTAAAGGAGCAAACATAAGGTCATATTTCCCAAGTTACAAGTTAGGTCATTAATTTACTTACTTTACACACATTGCATGATTCACACACAATCCAACACCTAGGGGAGAACTATATGAGTCTGAGGCCCTCCTCTGGAGTATTGGATATGTAGGCAATGCCCTTTGATAGTGGGGTCATTGCGGGTTAATTCGACACCTTGTGCCCACTAACCCATTTTTCCCCAAGGTCATATTGAAGATGGAAAGGTAGAGCTTTTACCATTTTACTAGGAGTGATAATCCATGACCCAGATTTGAATTCACCATAGCAAAGGTAAAATAAAACTTAGAATTACCCAGGTGGTTGCATTATAGTTGAGTAGATGTTCCATATAGGACACTAGCATCGATGTAACTTTCCTAGGTTAATGTAAGTGCCTAGAGAGCCAAAGGCACCAAATCTAGAATCTAACAACTGATCTAGAATTATCTTCCTACCTACTTTCTACCTATACCAAATCCATACTTTCATTAGCATCAAATCTAGCTAAGAACTCTTTTTTATGTCATTTTTATTCTAACATAGTTGTACTTTCTATTAATAGCTTATTTCAATTTTATAAATTCACATATAGTACATGTGAGTTTAACACATTAATTGGCCTACTATAGATCTGATATTCAACCTTGTACCCTATCATTTATATATCCTTAACCCTATCTTCCCAAGTAGGATTCCACAATCCAAATTAGGGTTAAACATTTGGTGAACCCGATGTGAACCCAGTCTTTGTGAATGCAAATTTTTATGATTCCTATGGTTTTAAACTAGTTAGGGTTTCAGATTGTTGTACTTTTTAATTTTATATTGGTACTATTTTGCATACAACCCAGGCATAGCCCTAGATTGGGGGTGTGTCTATTGAACATATTGATCTTCCCCTCAACCCATCTAAGATGTCTCAAACCAATGAGCGATCTCATACCTTGGATCATGATGATACCCATGTTGATAATGAAAAAAACCCTGATAGGATTATCATAGAAGAAGATTCTAATAATGAAAATCTAGAAATAAATGATAATGACAAAGTAGACAATGACCAAGTTCATGTAATTGTAATGTTTTGTAAGTGCATTCGACAAAACCGTAAAGATATTGATTAAATCTTTAAAACTACACTTGAAGCTAAAAATGTAAAAAAAATAGTGGATACATCCCTCCCCTTAAACACATTACAACTTGATACTTTTAATGGGAGTATAGATTATGTGTTCCTACCTTTGTTCCTTGAAACTACTATTGATACATATATTATGAACTTACCTGTTGTTTTAACACAAATATCGGTTTCAATGTCCATTACTACTCAAAACATGTTTCCATCCCCTTTGGTGACTATTCAAATCGCTAATCAAAAACCCATTGGGCCTATAGTTCAATCACTCCATCAAATCATAAAGACCTTGTGGGATAAGGTTACAAACATTGAGAAAAATGATTCAAAGTCTTCACATGCTATAGATTTGCAAAATGTGTTGCATAACCCTCTTGCAATTGATATCTCTTTTTACCCTTTGCCAACTAAATTTGTTTCACCTAAGTTAATAGTTTATGATGGCAAGGGTGATCCTAAACAAAATATTCGAACCTTCTACTCAACATGCCTTGATTATGCTTCAAATGATAAACTTTTGAACAAATTATTTCCAAGGAGCCTCAAGGACTATGCTTTGAGGTGATTTTATGACTTAACTCTCCAATCTATGAAAGCATTCAAACCTCTTTCAAATCAATTTTTGGCACACTTTTCCATTAACATTACTGAAAAGGTTTCCTATGTTCAAATTGTAAAGATGAAACAAGGAACCAATGAACCAATCAATAAATATGTATTGAGATATAAGACAATTCTAGCCAAAATGACCAATCCTATGGCAGACAAAGAGTTTCCAGACATATTTAAGCAATTTTTTATTGTTCCTTGACATGAGTATATTGTTTTAAAAAAGTTTCAATCTTTAGATGAATTATGTTATGTTATATGGGACCATGACATGAAACGTATGCCATTGAATAAGCTCAAGTATGTAGTGAACATATTAGTTACATCTACATCTAGTTCCAAATTTATAATTAAAGCAAGTTATAAGGTAAAACCTCTTAAGCCTAAAAATAAATAACCACCATGGTTAACATAATTGCACAATAGATTAATTAGTTTGTCATATCTAATGCACCAAGGAGATAGTTTACACATTTACTTGAGCCTCCTGCTACATTACTCCCACAATTTCTAAAGTTTCATCTTATATCTCTCCCTCCTCCTACAAGGATTGATGTAAATAGGCATCTTCCCAAAGGATATGATGCAAATGTTTATTTTGATTATCACCAAGGCCCTAGGCATTCTACGAATAGATGTTTTACCTTAAAGCATAAGATCCAAGACCTCATCAATGACCAATAGATTTCATTTGACTATCGTCCAAAGGAATCAGGTTCACAACCTGGTGATCAACATAATAGAAAATATTTAATAATCCTTTGCAATACCATTCCAAGAAGGAACCAAAAGTCCAACTGGAAAATAATGCACATCCTCTTCCATCATATTATGGGCACATAATAGATGGGGTTATTGGTACTTACACATGACATATTCCTCCTATGTTCAAAAACCTACCATTTCATTTGATGACAATGAAATGAACGATGGTGACTCTGATCTTAATTCTCTATTCATTCAAACATACCTTGATAAACACCTTATACGTAGTGTTATGATTGAAATGATGCCAGTGAAAATGTTTACACCATGACATTACTTATGCATTTGGGTTATACTCATCATGATTTAAACCCCTCTACTAGATCAGTCAAAGCGTTCAATGGGACCTCCCAGAAGGTTCTTGGCAAGATGGATTTACCTTTACAGGTTAGTCCCGCACATGTGGTTACTACTTTCTCAATTATACCTTATACAGGTGTCTTTGACATGTTTTTGGGATGACCTTGGATACATACTCTTCAAGCAGTACTTATATAGTGCATGGGTGTATTAAATGAATCCATGCCAATAAGCTAATTACAGTTTATGATAATCCATATGAGCATCCTATTAAACGAGAGAAATTCATACCTAGGTAATTAATTGTTAATCATGTTAAGACTAATCCACCACAAAGGGGTAAGGAACAATCAATCCCCTTTGCTCGGCATTTGGTACTTGAGTGACATTTACATCATAAATAGATAGTGGGTTTCACATAATCCTTATCTTCTATGCGCCATTTTCAAATATCTAGAGCACCTAAACATGTTCCTACTATTATTATTCCAAATAAACCATAGAGTATATAGAGATGGGTTCCATGAACCCCTATTCCTTCTATCATTACCTCATGACCCAAAAGTCCTATTATACATTTGCAAAGCATCATAGATACTATAGTGATAAATATTGCACCTATACATGCTCCTTTGCAATACCACCGGTTTATTTCACCAGGTTTCGAGTGGGGAGATACCTATGATCACCCTTTGGATGAGTTCATAGGATGATCTTGTCTCTTTCAAAAATACCAAAAAAAAAAAAAAAAAAATCAAAAATCCAAAAACATTTTCGACACCTACATGTTCTATTGGCTCCTTAGCATCTATGTGTTACTTTCATGTTGAGAGCTAGCATATCATTTACTCCTACATACACATATACTACATTGTATGTGGCCCTTGTGCCTATGTTTTCCTTTTCAAAAATTTGAATATATCATTGCTTATTATATGGACATTTGAATATGTCATTCCTTGCTTTGTATTCATTTGACTAAGTCATGTCCATTAAATTTTTTGGCATTTGAACATGCCCCTTATTTACAGTGTCCTTGGACCATTATTTTTTGACTTGCTTTTGAGTGCTCATGTGTGCGTGCTTATTTGATTTTTGAGATTGTATTATTACTATATGGACATTTCCATGACATTTATCATGCATCTTAGGCCTACATGTGATCACATTGGTTGTATGTGCTTCAATTTTACATCTACCTAGACATTTCCTTCTATATGCTACATGGTTACGTTCACAAATTTACAATTGTCTTACCCTTTTAAGGTGAAACTTTCAGGTACTATTTTTTCCTCACCTCAAATGGAGGGAATATTAATGGGGACATGCTTGGGAATCATGTTCTCCACACTTTACATTTGTTTGCATATTCATTAGGGGCATGTCATATAGACACGACTTCCACACATTCACAATTTCTAGATTATAGTGGGGGAATGCTTTGGAAGCATGTTCTCCTCATTTATCTAGTTTTTAGTACTTATACCAGTTTACAAATTCAGTGGGGGCATGTTTGGGAAGCATATTCTCCACGTTCATTTAGTATGATACTTATAATTCACAAATTCAATGGGGGCATGCTAAGGAAGCATGTTCTCCACACCTACTCCATATTTAACATCTCTAGTTTATAGTGGCGGCATGTTTTAGAAACATGTCATCCACATTGGTACTTATATCAGTTTCAAATTTCTCCATATACATTGGGGGCATGCTTTAGAAGCATGTCCTCCACACTTACACAGTTTTTATGAATTGGTCAAAGACACAATTAGATGATTCTGATACACATTTGTGGTAGAATTCTATACATGGTACCATTGTTATACACATTTTTAGCATGAAACATATCTAAGGTGCATATTCTATACAACATGTGCCTAATATTTCAAAATCCAAATCAATCTTAAATTCCAAAACTATTACATGCATTAATACCCCATAAAATTTTACATACTTTAGTGAGCCAATATATTACAATAGTTGGTTCATCTTTTGGTATGGTTAGGGTGATTAAATCACTCAATTTTGCCAAATTTTTAGTTTATACTTGATCATCCAAACTCAAGGTTATGAGTATCATTGGTTTGTGTGGTTGAGCTAATCTCAACTGTCAGGTGGAAACTCATTTTTGCTCCAAAGTTGGGGGCATGTTCCTCTCTCTCTCTCTCTCTCTCTCTCTCTCTCTCTCTCTCTCTCTCTCTCTCTCTCTCTCTCTCTCTCTCTCTCTCTCTCTCTCTCTCTCCTTGGATATATGATGCTACGCCCCTAACCTATCACATGTATGAGGATAGTATTAGCTAACTTGTGGCTTACTTATCCCTTTTTGATGTTATATTACATTTATCTATGCTTTATTTTGATTATTAGGTTGGCCTATGGAGTAACCATGGCCTAGATAGACTATATATAGGAGGTAGTGGGTAATCATTTATCATCATATTGTGAATTCTGCTCTTATTGAAGCTTGTGGAGGTTGCCCCCTCGAAGTGGCTTATCTATTATAATATATTTGGATATATTTCAGTCATATTTGGATATATTTCTGATATTATACTTAATTATTGAATTAATTTCATTACAAGTGGTATCAGAGCTACGATTTGGGCAATCTTGTGGGCGAAACACTAAATTTTTAAATTTTGTGATATATAAAAATTGGTTATGAATTTATTTGCAAAATTTTTACTGGAGGTGTGAAATAATAAAATTAAGCATACATTAAAATTTTAGCTCATTTGGATCTGTTTTAAAAAATTTATCGCTATTTTATGGTTTTTCATAAAATTGCTCTATAGTGCGCAATTCAAAGAATTTTTGAGTTATTTACATTTTTGGAAATATTATAAAAATTTGGTTATGGTATGTTCTTTGTATATTTTTATTTGAGGTCGACATAATTTCAAAATCGCTTGGTCAAAGTTGGGTCAAAAGTGCCAATAAGGGTCGACATCGTAAAACCCTTTTATGGCAGGTCCACAAACTTGGGGCTGATGAAAGGGTGTTGAAACTCAAGGTAAAACTCCTAAAAAAGAAGAGATGGAGTCAGAAGAGGGAATGTACTAGACCCTTTGTACTAGGGTTTTCTGACATAGATCACAAAGTGAGCCAGCTTGACTATAGTGTGCAAGGCATTCAGAGTGAGGTGCAAGACATACAATCTAATGCAATCCATACAAGATAGTTTGGGAGATATCATGATGGATTTTAACATTAATCAGTCAAATCATCAATCTAACTCTATTTCACAAATCCACCAGGGTGGTTCTCCTAACCAGTCTACTTCAAATCTAACTCCATGGCCACAGAGGAACCTATTACCAAAGGTGGATATGCACAAATTTGATGGAAAAGATCCACTCAATTGGATCAACCAAATGGAGAGTTTTTTGGACCTACATCAAATTCCAGGTGGATAGAAGGTTACCATGACATCCTTGTATCTTGAACCTAATCAATTCATTTGGTATCAATGGTTGTGTGCTCAAAAGAAAAAGATGACTCTCAATGTCACCTGGTCAATTTATACAAAGGAGATACAATTACACTATGGCAATAGTGTGACATAGAATTAATTCAGCCAACTGGCAAAATTGTGACAAACTAGCTCCGTCAAGGATTATATTCATCATTTTCAGAACTTGTCCTTACGTGTGGAGATAATTTCTGAAGCAAACTTGAATGACCTATTTTTGGGTGGACTCAAGGACTACATTCAACATGAGGTACACATGTTTAATCCACTCAATATTTTTGATTCTATTATCATGGCACGTAGAGCTGAGGAAAAATTCATAGCCAACAAGAAGCAACAATTCACTCACTTCAAAGATCGTAGCATATCGTCACCAACATTTCCTCCACCTACTAGATTGACCCCTCAGCAAATTGAAGAGAAGCGTGCAAAAGGATTATGTTTCGGTTGTGACAGCAAGTGGAGTAAAGGACATAGATGTGCTGAGAATAAGTTATTCTACATTGAGGGACCAAATGAATATGAAGAAGCAGATGATACCTCCAATGATGATGAGGAAGATATAGAGGAGGTACCTGAAGATTCCCAACCTACAATCTCTTGTCATGCACTTGTAGGTATTAGCACTCCACAAACTCTTAAGGTCATGGGTTTCCTCAAGAAATAGAAGGTGATAGTGTTGATTGATTCAGGGAGCACACATAACTTTATAGACCATAAGTTGGCCACTCGATTGAACTGTTTCATCTACCCAGCACCAGAATTTTAGGTCATGATTGCAGATGGTGGCACAATTAATTATTCAGGCAAATGTCATAGTATTAAGCTTACTATGGGTGGGTACAATCTCGACTCTCCTATGTTTGTTATTCCCATGGGTAACACAGACATTGTTTTGGGAGTCCAATGGCTCACAACCTTAGGTACCATTGAGATGAACTTCCAAGAACTATTCATGCGCTTTCATTCTGAAGGTAAGAAAATTGAACTACGTGGATTACATGAAAAATCTCCACAATTGATTAGTTCACATCAGATGACCAAGATGCTAAAAAAGGGGGCAGAGGGAATTATTGCATGATTATGCTCCATACAAGTTCAACCCACACAGGTATCTACACATCCTGATCTACAGATAATTCTTGAGGACCACTCATCTATTTTTGGGGCCATGCCAAAAGGACTACCACCAAAAAGAGAACATGATCATGCCATTCAACTAATTCCAAGTAGTCAACCACCAAATATTAGACCATATAGATATCCATATGCACAAAAGAGTGAAATTGAAAATATGGTCCATGAGACGCTAGAGGCAGGGATCATCAAGCATAGCCAAAGTGCATATTCATCACCAGTGGTCATGGTGCGGAAGAAGGATGACACATGGAGGATGTGCCCAGATTATAGGGAACTCAACAAGTACACCATCAAAGATAAGTTTCCTATTCCAGTAATTGATGATTTACTTGATGAATTGCATGGTGCTAATTATTTCACAAAATTGGATCTTCGCTCGGGGTATCATCAAATTAGAATCAAGGATGAAGATGTTCATAAAACTACTTTTAGAACACATGAGGGCCATTATGAGTTTTTGGTAATGCCCTTTGGTCTTGCAAATGCACCATCTACTTTTCAGAGCTTGATGAACACTATTTTTAGGCCTTTTTTAAGGAAGTTTGTGCTAGTTTTCTTTGATGACATATTGATTTATAGTCAGACATGGGAAGCACATCTGCAACATGTGAAACATGTGTTGATAGTTTTGGAAAAGCACCAACTTTATGCGAAGCCATCTAAATGTGCTTTTGGAGTACAGAAGGTAGAGTACCTCGATCACATTGTTTCCCATGAAGGTGTCAAAGTTGATCCCCAGAAGATCAAAGCGATAATGGAATGGCCCATGCCAAAAACTCTCAAAAACCTTTGAGGGTTCCTTGGACTAACAGGCTACTATAGAAGATTTGTGAAAGGTTATGGCAGCATAGCAGCTCCACTCACTGCATTGCTAAAGAAGGATGTGTTCCATTGGAATGATGATGCCACCAAAGCATTTGAGAAACTAAAAGTAGCTATGTGCACCACTCCAGTTTTGGCTACTCCAGACTTCTCATAGACATTCACTATTGAATGTGATGCTTATGGGTCTAGATTGGAGGCAGTACTAATGCAGGAAGGAAGACACATTGCATTTGAAAGTCATCAATTCAAAGGTAAGAATCTACAAAAACTTGTTTATGAGAAAGAAATGATGGCTATTCTTCATGCAGTTAAACAATGGAGGCCTTATCTGATGGGTAGACACTTTAAAGTGAAAACAGATCATGATAGTCTCAAATACTTTTTGGAGCAAAGATTATCATCTGAGGAACAAAAAAAATGGGTAAACAAAATGTTGGGTTATCATTTTGAAATCATCTACAAGAAGGGTAAAGATAATGTAGTAGCAAATGCACTATCCAGATGGGATGCATCCACAGAAGCATTACTTTGTGCAATGTCCATGTTGTAAGCAAATTGGGTGGATGAAGCTAGGTTAGAATGGGAACAAGACAAGGATACACAGGTTCTGATTCAAAATCTCCAGCAAGGTAATTTATCCTCTAACAAATTTGAATGGAAAGGTAATGTCCTATGGTAGAAGGGTAGGTTATACTTGTGCAAAAATTCAGAGCTTAAGTATAAGATTCTTGCAGAGTTGCATGCATCTCCAATTGGGGGACACTCAGGGTTCTTGAAAAGTTATCATAGAATTAAGAAATAATTATTTTGGGAAGGACTCAATGGAGATGTACAAAAGTTTGTGGAAGAATGCTTGATATGCCAACAGAATAAAGGTGAAACAGTTAAGACCCCAGGTCTGTTACAACCGTTAGCAATTCCTAGTCAAAGGTGGGAGGAGGTTTCCATGGATTTCATCACTGGGTTGCCTTGTTCTGAAGGTAATAATGTTATTTTGGTCATTGTGGATAGGCTTACAAAATATGCCCATTTTTGTGCTCTCTCACACCCATTTTCAGCAAGTACAATAGTGGCTATTTTTATGGAAGCAATTCTCAAATTACATGGAACCCCAAAAATAATTGTAAGTGATCGTGATCTTATTTTCACTAGTAATTTATGGACTGAACTATTTTTTTGTTTGGGTACTCAGCTAGCTCATAGCTCATCTTACCACCCCCAATCTGATGGACAAACTGAAGTGGTTAACAAATGTTTAGAGGGGTATCTCTATTGTTTTGTATCACATAAACAAGAACATTGGGTTAAATGGCTGCCACTTGCAAAATGATGGTATAACACATCTTTCCATACCTCTTCTAAAATGTCTCCATTTCTAGCACTATATGGTTACCATCCACCTTCCATCACTTCTTCATTAAAGGTGCACACCAAGGTTCGAGATGTGGAAGAGCACATTCAACATCAACAAGAGGTTTTGGCTAGTTTGAGAGAGAATTTGGCCTTGGCACAAAATAGGATGAATCAACAAGCAAATCAACACCATAGTGAGCAAAATTTTGAGGTGGGTGACTAGGTATTTGTTCGTTTGCAGCCTTACAAGCAGATGTCCTTGAAGCAACAGAAAAAGGACAACAAACTTGCTCCTAAGTATTATGGCCCTTATCAGGGTCTACAAAAAATTGGAAGTGTGGATTAAAAGCTCGAGTTACCTCATTCATCTCACATACACCCAGTATTTCATGTTTCATGTTTGAAGAAGGTCATTGGACAAAAAAATTCCACCCAGACAGAGCTCCTAGAACTAGATGAAGAAGGACGAGTCATTTTGGAACTAGAGAAGATCCTCCAAACACGTACTAAGAGGTTGAGAACCAGAGAGATTAGGGAATATTTGATCAAGTGGAAAAACCAGAGCAGTGAAGATGCAACTTGGGAAGGTGAAGATTTTTTGCAACAACATTCAGAGTTGTTCAATGTTGGTTTGAAGGGGAAGGGCATGCTACGCCCCTAACCTATCACATGTATGAGGATAGTATTAGCCAACTTGTGGCTTACTTATCCCTCTTTGATGTTATATTACATTTATCTATGCTTTCTTTTGATTAGTAGGTCGGCCTATGGAGTAACCATGGCCTAGATAGACTATATATAAGAGGTAGTGGGTAATCATTTATCATCATATTATGAATTCTGCTCTTATTGAAGCTTGTGGAGGTTGCCCCCTCGAAGTGGCTTATCTATTATAATATATTTGGATATATTTCAGTCATATTTGGATATAATTTTGCTATTATACTTAATTCTTGAAGTAATTTCATTATATATGCACTTTAAAGATTTATCTATATTTATCCTAATCTCAATTTCAAAGCCTTACAATGATACATATTTTTACAAAAAACAACTTGCCAATAGATAAGGTGATTACATCCACACATAGGCTAGTCACTAACAAAGCACTCAAGCAAAGATAAGGTGTGCATACATACCCATATACTTATTTCTTTACTTTAAAATATCAATTTCATTACTAGATTAAAGGGGGGAATGTAGATAATATTTTCTCATTATGTATCGCCTTAGTTTTATACACTTGGAAAACTTAGACTTTAGATGTTCCTCTTAATTCTACACATGCCTTAATTTTATAAGCCTTACCTAAGTTTTATCTTGTACCCCTTGGCCTATCTCTTAGTCTGAACAACTTTATATCGATTACATAGACATCATATCTTGCCCAAAATGCTTAAAATGTACTTATCTTACACCTTTATAAATTATAAGCATGTACATGCTCTCTTGTTCCCTGGACACTAACATTTGAGATAGACAGTAATGTCGATGTTACTTTTCTAACCTGACACAAGTGTTTAGTGCCCTAAAGTCATCCAATTTATAAATAAAACATATCATAATGGTTGGCCTAAGTGTTTTAATATGAGTTATCTCCCGATAGGATTGGTATAAATACATTTATCAACACCCATTTATTCTTCACCTAGCAATCAAACGAAAAGAGCACTCAAGTTACCAAAAGATTTTATATTCTACCCTATTCTGATATCAGTCAAAAAAACAACCCAGTTATAGGTTTGAAGTACTAAAAGAGTAGTCATAAGGTCATATTTTCCAAGTAATAAGCTAGGTCACTATTGTATTTACTTTACACACATTGCATGATTCACACATAAGAAAACACGTAGGGGAGAACTACATGAGTCGAATTCCCTCTTCCAGAGTATTGGCTATGTAGGTAGTGCCATTTGACAGTGGGGTCATTGCAAGTCAACTCGACACCATGTGCCCACTAGCCCATTTTTTCTCCAAGGTCATGTTGAAGATGGAATGGTAGGGTTTTTACCATTTCACCAGAAGTGATAGTCCATGACCCAGATTTGAATGCACTCGAGCAAAGGCAAAGCAAAATGCAGAAGCATCTAGGTGGTTACATCTTGTTTGAGAAAATGTTTCGTACAAGACACTAGCATCAAACTCAGACACTAGCATCGACACAACTATCCCACCCTGATGCAAGTGTCCAAAGAGCCAGAGGCACCAAATCTAAAATTTGATGACTGATCCAAAACTATGTTCTTGCCTGCTTTTTTCCTATACCATATGTAGACCTACATTATCATTAGAACCATCTAAGTACTCTCTTCTATGACATTTATATATCTAGCATAGTTATACTTTCCATTTATAACCTATCTTAGTTTTATAAATTTAAAATATGGTACATCTGAGTTTAGCACATTAATTGGCTTGTTTTAGATTAGATATTCACCTTTATTTCCTATCATTTATATATCCTTAACCTTGTCTACCCAAGTAGGATTTTATAATTCAAATTAGGGTTAAACATTTGGTGAACTCGACATGAATCTGATCCATGTGAATGCAATTTTTTCTGATTCCTAGGGTTTTAAACTAGTTAGGGTTTTAGATTGTTGTACTTTTTCATTTTCTAATAGTATTATTTTGCATGCAACCTAGATGTAGCCCTAGATTGGGGGGTGTGTCTATTGAACATATTGAGCTTCCCCTCAACTAGTTGAAGATGTCTTAAACCAATGAGCGATCTCATACCTTGGATCATGATGATAACCATGTTGACAATGAAAAAAAAATTGATAGGGTTGTCTAGAAGATTTTGATAATGAAAATATAGAAACAAGTGCATGCAATTGTAACATTTTATGAGCAAATTCGATAAAACCCTGAAGATCTTGATAAAAAATTTAAAACTATACTTGAAGCTAAAAATGCAAAAACTTTAGTGGACACATCCCTCCCCTTGAACACATTACAATTTAATACATCTAGTGGGAGCACAGATTATGTGTTCCAACCTTTGTTTCCTGAAACTACTATTGATACATATATTATGAACTCACGTGTTATTTCGACACAAATACCAGTTTCAATGCCTATTACTACTTGAAACATGTTTCCATCCCCTTTGGTGACTCCTCAAATTGATAATCAAAATCCCACTGGGCCTACAATTCTATCACTCCTTCAAGTTGTAAAGACCTTGTAAGATAAGGTTATAAACATTGAACAAAAGGCTTCAAAGTCTTCACATGTTATAGATTCATAAAATGTGTTGCATAACCCTCTTGCACTTCAGATATCTTTGCACCCTTTGCCAATTAGATTTGTTGCACTTAAGTTCATGTTTTATGATGGCAAGGGTGATCCTGAACAACATGTTCAAACCTTCTACGTGGCATGCCTTGATTATGCTTCAAATGATAAACTGTTGACCAAATTATTTCCAAGGAGCCTCAAGGACTATTTTGAGGTGGTTTTATGACTTACCTCTCCAATCCATGAAATCATTTAAACTTCTTATAGACCAATTTTTGGCACACTTTTTTATTAACATTACCAAAAAAATTTCCTATGCTCAAATTGTAAAGATCAAACAAGGAACCAACGAACCAGTCAATGAATATGCCTTGAAATATAAGACAATGCTAGCCAAACCGACCAATCATATGGCAGGGAAAGAGTTGTAAGACATATTTAAGCAAAGTTTTATTGTTCCTTTATATGTATCCATTATTTTAAAAAAAATTCAATCTTTCGATGACTTATGCAATGTTGTACAGGACTGTGAAATGAAACTTATGTCATTGAATAAAATCGAGTATGTAGTAAACACACTAACTACATCTACATCTAGTATAAAATTTACTAGATGTGCCAAAGCAATAACATATCACCGTCATGCATTGAATAACCTTTTGTGGGCATTGAACAAGCCCATCCATGCACTCAATCAGACCTAACTAGTTTAGATTTTCACAAGGTCATGCTTGTGTTGTATCATAGATCAGTTTGCATTTGTGTTGTTGTTGAAGGGGAAGAGCAAATGCAGTGCATTAGAGGTAGTGTTTACAATGCTAGGATAGGTTTGTGTGTGTTATATATCATGTAAATTGACCAGTACTGATTTTTTTTGTTACCTAGGGCCAACAAAGGACTATTTTTTGTTGTTACCCCTACAACTACAACTTATGGATATTGATATCACTGCCATTGCCTTTAGGATTTTTAGGACGTACGAGTATATTGTATCTTCAGGTATACATTTATTTATATCTAAATGATTTATATGGGTACTTATTAGAAAACTTAATTAAATTTTTTATTTCCAAAATTAGGTTGGTCTTAATCTTTGTTAATTTCAAATGGCAGACATTCTAGAAAACAACAAAGCAGAGGCAAAAGAACTATGTAGGTTGTCTGGTGATGAAAATAACATAAAGGTAGTTGATATACTAAGCATGTATATATGTTCACAGTTCAAATTTCAAGGCAAAAGTGTAATGCCAAAAATAGGTGCATTTTCCAAAGATTACTTGTTCAAGTTCCTACAAAGCAACAATTTTTCTCAAGTGTAAGATATCAAGGAAAACATTAGTTGAGAGGTGCAGTGAATTAAAGTTTGCTACCAAGTTTGCTTGAATGTTAATCTAGTGATTTTATACAACCCTAACCTTGGTAAAAATATTATGGCTTGCTCTTCATTCAGATTGAATGTGCCTTGTTTGCTCGATGTAATAGAAATATGTTAAGGTTGATGTATAGAAATCGCATAAAAGTGTTCAATCTTGATGACTTCTAGCTGGGGAAGACATTATATTAGTAAGACATTGTGTCTTTGTGATGGATTGTAAATATTTTATGTGATATTTTGAGTACCTAATCCATGGGAATACCTACTTTAGATTTCCAATTGCAAGCAACCACAAGTATTTAGAATTGGTGAAATTTTGCGTCAATAGCGTTCAGGTTATACACATATCTAAAATTGGGCATCAATTACGTTCATGTTATACACGTATTTAGAATTGGTGAAAGAGCCCATATTTGTACTCCATCTCTTGAAACATGTTGGTGAGGGCATTAAATCCTTGTTTCAATTCAATACAAACAAGATTATGCCACTTCCATAGGTGAGTTTTCTTGTTTCAATTCAACACATACGCAAATGTAGTAGGGCTCTGTAATTTATACAATGTTTCATTATAATTAGAATAAGCTTGTTTGTGTGTGTGCATGTGTGTGTGCATACTTCTTCATAATAAGAAAATGTTAGTCTTTTACCAAATGTTATGCCAAGAAAAATTATGTAAATTATAACAAAGTTCTATTTTGTTTTTTCTAGAGTTTACTCTCCTTTTCCATTGTTGTCAAAATGTAAGATATCAATTTTAGCTCATGCAATTTGCATGAAATATATCAATTTTAGCTCTTTGGTTTTTAGCCGTAAAATAAAATCTAATTTCATCCACTTTTCATAGTGAAAATTTACAATATTTGGGCCTCATATCCCCAAATACCCTCTAATGTATTGGACCCCACTCAACTTTTGGTGTCTCTCCATTGAAAACATTCATTTTAAGTTTTAAAATGATAGACCAACAATGGTTTTACTGTTTTCAGGTAGACTATAAATTATATAATAAAAACAAACTAAGATAGTACTCAGTACTCACCATGAGAGATCCCCACTCCAAGTGGCAAGGGGTGAATTATTTCATCTTTAGTTTTAATAAACACACATTGGGAATTAAGAACAGTATGAATTTGATCCACATACACCAAGATATTCTATTCCATGTTTTGAAACATTGACAAGATACATTTTGTCAAGTTTTGTATCCAACAGTACTTATAAAAATTTGGGAATACTTATTTGAGCATGAAGATCATTTGGCTTCTTATCCAAGCAATACATTTCATATATTTAACCCAAAATATAATAAGCTTTCCTTATTTATGCCCATTAAGAAATACAGACTACTTTCCAATTCAATGATGATTATTATTTTTCAATAATTCATAACATAATAAATTTGTGGCCTCAAATACAAGCTTATTTGGAATATCCATGCCTATTTCAAACACAGGTAAGTTAAATATGATTTATGGCCTCAAGTAGAAGAAATGTCCATGCCTATTCTCTTCTTATTTATCAGATTCTCCGTGTCTTGGTTCTCTAATGGTTGAAAACATTCTATACCAAATATTATTGTTTTTTATTTCTTCCAAGAGTGGTGAGGCCTAACAAGAACCAATTTTGTATATCATAGTTTAGTTAATGCAACCTAAAAAAACTGTGCAAAATTTGGTCTCTTTGCAAGTGTTTTGTTGTGTTATAGATCATGTTATGGCTTCTTATGATATTCATGTAATGCATTCATTAATATACAAAAGGAAGTAATAACCTTATAAGGCACCACATGCACTAGAAGTTTTTTTAGCTTTGCTAATACCACGAGGTGCAAGTTTTGTCTCCACTCAAGTAATGTTTGAAATAGGACTTTGTTAGAATTCAAATAGTTTTTCTCTACATAACTTTTTTTTTAGGAAGAGTTATGTGTGTGTGGGGTCAAGGGAGGCGAGCGGGGCGCGGGGCAAGATGGCGGAAGGGAGCGGGGATGGGGTCGGGCGCAGGGAAAGGAAGGGGGGACGGGGGCATGGGGCACTTGTAAGAGTTAAAATTGGTATCTTACATTTTGACAACAATGGAAAAGGAGAGTAAACTCTAGATAAAACAAAATGGAACTTTGTTATAATTCAAACATCTTTCCTATGCATAACATTTGGTGAAAGACTAACATTTTGTTTTATATATATATATATATATATGGGCATGGGGCACTTGTAAGAGTTAAAATTGATATATTAAATTTTGATAACAACATAAAATGAAAGTAAAATTTGAATAAAATAAAATAGAACTTTGTTATAATTCAAACATCTTATCTATGCATAACATTTGGTAAAAAGCTAACATTTTATTGTTAAGAAGAGTTATACATACGCATACATACATACATATATAATGGGCATGGGACCGTTGAAAGAGTTAAAATTGATATTTTATATTTTGACAATAGTGGAAAAGGAGAGTAAACTGTGGAAAAGAAATAGAACTTTTTTATAATTCAAATAATGTTTCGATGCATAACATTGTGTGAAAGGCTAACATTTTCTTATTAAGAAGAGTATTTGTTTCAATTAGAATGAAACGTTGTATAAATTACAGGAAAATTAGAATAAAACATTATATAAATTAGTTTATATTATAATTTTGTGTTCTTATGCAAGGACTTGGACTCGAGTAGTAATGAAAATCTAAAGAACAACAAATAGAAGATGTTTAGTGTTAAATAGTTTGGAATATATTGTGAAATTAAAAATTGTGACAAAGTGAAATATATACTTGTGCATTAAATATTGAATATGACATGTTTTGAAAGTTTATACATGTAAAAGTATAAAGTTAATAAAGTGTTGAATTTTCATTGTAAGTAAAATGATATAATTTATTTGATAAGTAATATAAAAATCAATATCACGTAACCCAATATTAACATTAATTCATGCAAATCTTAAATTAATATTTTTGTGATTGAAATAATAGTATTATATCTTGTGTACAGATTTAGATTCTATATGAATTTAGGGTAGAATATCAATGCACTACAATTGAGTATCAATATATTTGTAATTAATGAAAATTTCATTCACTTTTAGTAAAAAAGGTGTTCAAGATTTGGGCCGCACATCTCCAAATTCCCTCACTTATTGGACCCCACTAACATATTGATATTTGTGCCTTAATTGTAATGTCTACATTCGATTCTATACACTTACTACTGAGAGATAGATTTGTATGAAGTTTCGTGTTTGCATTCTGAGCATATGACCAAATGTCCATGGGGTTTGTTTTGTTGAGAGGTTTTAGTGTTTAAAGCCAATTTATAACATTTGGTTCTTTTTCCATGTACATTATTTTTAAATGTGTTCAAATAATATTTTTTGGCCACTTGTCGACATTAATAAATAAATTAGATTATATAATTAAATTCGAGTATGGGAAACGTGTGGTGAGTCGTGTTGATTCAAAAGTTTATCCTTATAATACAATACAAACATGGTTTTTAAATTAATATGTTGTGTATTAGGGCTTAAGCGAGTGGTGGCCTTGAATAGTGTAGGTCTTTAGAATGTTGTATGTCATGTTGTGTTTTAGATTTTGAAGAAACTTTGCTTTTAAGTATCGAAATTTAAACATCTCGACTTTTTTTTATTTTGCAGATGGTGGGATAGGGGTGTACTTTATTCCAGTTCTTAGGCAGCAGCGTTTTGAAGCATGTAAACATTGTTTGGTTATTTTATTTGATTGTATCCATAGTAGGAGAGTGGAACTTCAAACGCAAAACAATGGTAAGCTTGTGAGCTAGGGTCCAACAACTCAAAATTGACGATTTCACTCCTTAAATTATACTTTTTGCTTTGAGATCCCATAGACTCTTTTTTGTCTCGTGGACGTTATTAAAATCTCTCTATCTTTATCCTAATGCATAGCTAAACGTAGAAACATTTGAATTATAATAATAGACCATTGGATGAAGAGTGTGGGTTCATGAGTGTTCAGAGTACTTGTTTTTAAAATTAACGTTGGGTATTTAATATTTTTCTTTAGATTTATTCCCTTTATATTAAAAAAATCATTTACAAGGGAAAATATGAGCATATATATTATTGTCCATTAATAACCAGAATGGGGTTAATAGGATTCCAAGAAAAGAATATATTACATAAGAACTAAGAGAAGAATGAGATGAAACAATTTCAAGTAGTCTTAGCCAAATCCAAGCTTGATGAGTAATTCAAGATGTTTTTTTTCAATTAGTGTTCTTTGTGTTTTTTGTTGTAATATATCTTCTTATTCATTACCAATTGTGACCATACATATGTAATATTGAACACATTGCTTTGTGTTTTTTTTCCTTCTCATTTCACCTTCTACTATTGTAGATCAAAACACACATTTTCATTGTCAATGACTAATATTATAGTTTTTTTTAAAGCTCTAAAAGTAGAAGTTTTTCTTCTTTATTTATAGTGTATGTGTAACACTTTATTGTTTTGTGCACGCCTTGTTTCTCAAACCTATCTTGGTTTTACCATCTATACGTGTATTACACTCTTTAATAAAATTAGATCAATAACCTTTATTAGGAAGGAGTTGTTATATAGTACAAGTTGAAATATCACAACATGGGAAGCATTATCATTTCAACCAACAGTCACATCATGGACTTCATAAATTTCAAAGTAGCATCCCATCATTTACAAGCTTTTATATTTTCACAGTTTGCGAGATTGAGAAGATTTCTAGGTAAAAATTGGGTAAAAAATTTGATCCGACACGTTACGAATCACCATCACTAAATCTTCTTCTCAATCCCACCATTTATCGCATAGGACCAACCAATCATTAATTGTTTCCCGACTTAGAGTGGCTTCTTAATATAGCTTGGAATTTCAGACATTGCATATGTTGCTTCCCCCTAACTGAAATTGTTCTCACGGTCAAAACATTACAATCAAAATTCCAATCTTGACAAAATCTAAATATTCCTCCTCCTCCTAACAGGCACTAAAACCAGATCACAGCACTTGTTAATTACACAATTTATCATTCATACATCTTATTTCAATAAACTTTTGACTCTTTTCCAAATACATGAATAACCTTTGAATTTGTCTCCTAACATCACTATCACTAGTATAAAAATTATACTGAAATGCAGCTCTCTCCTTTTACCTGTTAATTATAAAATTAATCACAATCATATATCTTTTCAACAAACTTTGAACTCTTAGTAGGCGGAGAAATCTTCTCCCAGCCAGATTTGGACTCACACCATGCTTAGCGACATTAGCACATGACCGATTGTGTTGTGCATACACCACCCAAATGGTTTAGGAGATGATATATCTTGTATGATCCTCAATTTTACAACCAATGAATGTGGGAACCATGTATTACCAAGCACTTTCTTCTCGTAATTAAATTGTGTACATCCCCATCGCAATACTACCTTTCTTCTCATCATGTAATTAACACTTTTTCAGACTATTTTTTTTCTAACCTCTTGCACGCCCTCAAATCTTCCTACAAACATCCGAAAATGTCAAGGAGACAATGTCATTGATCTAATCAAATGACAGGTGTAGAAACAAAAAAAGGGGCTATATATCACACAAGAAACTCGTGAAAATTTTCACTACTCTACAATCACCTCCTTTTTCTGCCTCTTCAACTTAAATGGTATTTCTTCAACATGGTACTCTACATTTTGCATTAAGTTGTGCAAAACCTTCAAAGTCAACTACTTGTCTCTCCCTTCCATCCACTAAACTCAGCAGGAACGCTAAAAGAATTAAATTGATTTTTGTTGAATCATGATGTAGTAAATCATTGTGAAAGCACATGAAAATTCACAATTAAATAGAGAACAACATTTTTTAAATAAAATGATGTGAACACAAAAAAATGGGGGTGATCACCCGAGTCATATCCACACTCCAAAGATAATCTCAATCTTGAATCTTATTACAATTGTGTACTTAGTTCTATATTAAGCCCATGCCATTGACACTGGTATTAAGTTCATACCATTGACACTAACATCACATTAAACACACAATCACATCAAAATTGGGCCGACAAGTTGATGCAGAAGTAAAGCCACCCAAGACCTGATACTACCCTATTTGTGACATTTTATGGTATAATCACTCAATTTTCAAAAAAAAGAAAGACGACGACATGGATTGTTTAGAACCTCGGCTATGAATCCACTAGTACTATAGTTGATATAGAAACACTTCAGCAATAGATATGTAAGTAACACTAGAAATGCCATGAGGCATTCACACAAACTTCTCTTAAAGACTTAATTATGCAACTCACCGTACTAAATTGCTCCACCATACACAAGGCATGCTAATGAAGGCTTAACTACGATGTTTGACAAGAAAGCAAAAAAATGCATTTGTAAATATATGATATGATCTCACTGGTAAAAGCCTTTCATTAGGAATACCAATTTGGAAGGGGGATTTGTCTGTGATAATCTTTATGCATCCATCCTCTCCCATAGTGAAAAACCTATCAAACCATCTCAAATCAATCAAAAGAATCCTATACTTCCAATTGAAGAAAATTCAGCTGCAACTAGAGTGCTGTCTTTCATATACGATATCATGTAGAGGGCGCACATAAAAGATTCAAAATTTGTCACAGCCAAAAATCAATTATATGGCTTGTTAAGTATCAATTTAGATTTTTGACACTTGCTGGGCCACAGCAACACATTGACATATATTGGTTATCATAGTTGACCACATAACGAAAATTACATTATAATTTTGAATGCATATACAGACGGAAGCAAATACAAAATTACTTCACAAGAAACAGAACTAAAGAACTGGGACTTCTTGTTCTACACCTCGCCTTAATGAGATCAATAATACAGTAGAAGGCACCACTTCAATTAGTCTTCACCCAGCGTCATTTTGTACGTATATTGTTCACCCTCAGCTTCAGGTATGTTCTCTGAACTTCTGACACGAACAGCATAGCATGCTGCACAAACCCAAAATTTAGTAAGCGAACGATGTAATAAAAAAAATCATGAATACCATTCAAAGCATTCACACAAAAAACCAAGAAGCTTACATCTCCTACCAAGGTAGAATAATAATAATATGCAGTTTCATGTTCAACATAAAGCCTCCCCTTCATATAATAAGCAACCTCTTTTGAAGCAAAAGAAAATTCACACCACCAGCAAGAAAATTCAGTCCATCCAATAACGATACAATACTGCAAGATATAAGCACCCAAAAAAAAAACAGTACATTGCTACATTAACCTTCAAGTTACAACTTTACGGAGAATATTTGCAGCATCACTCTACAAAGGAAATTGAGCAAAAAGACCCACAACGTGAGGATATATTGGATTTTGACTAAAGTCAAATTCAATCTTCTACTTCATTATTTCTAACATAGCTTTGTTATCAGGATATAATGTACTTTATATGTAATTTCTAGCAACTGAAGAAATATGATAGACTAATAGTATACGATGTGATATTCACATAATTTAGACATTGGTCATGGATAGGAGTTGAAGACAACATTGAAAAGATATTTTTACTCCACCGGTTCAGAGTGTGGCAATCTATAGAAGTTCCCTGCCCATCATACCGTAAAGATTTGGACTGTCTAAAATTTTCATTCACATTGACCGACTTTAAAGACTCTAAAACCGGCCAGTAAGGAAAAAAGAAAATATATAGATCTCTGCCATTGACTCAAAAACATAATTGATTTTAGATACTAATTCCAGCAAAGAATCCACAGACCCAGACAACTATATAATGGCTATATGGAATTGACAATCATGTATAACTGCTAATAACAGATACAAGACTGATTGAGTAGAGTATAAGTTGGGAGGCGAAGTCACACTGGAAAATCTGTATGAAATTCCAATGATCCTGGTCCCCGTTTCTGCTACAACCCAATCACCTTAAACAACAGTCAGTAGCACAAATATTCTATTTAAAGCCAATCAACAAATCAGAAGCCTCTTTTGAGGAGGCCGTGGCCTCCTCTCCTCCATTGAAGAACTTCAAAGGAACATCATTCATAGAAATCCAATCCCGTTTAGAAATGGTCTACTCAAATTCCTCCAGATCCATGCTCAGAATGGTGATGAAATAATATTTTCCAGCTGATAAGGAAAATGGTTAGTCTCTCAAAATGGATCGCTCTCCCCATTGTTCAATTTCTTGTAGAAGAAATGGCAAATAAATTATAGTCTCACAAGAAAAAAGCTCTAATTTGTCATTTTATGGAGGCATAAATGATTACTACGTTGAAGAAATGATACTTCAAGAAATACCTCAAAATAGATTACTACTAGTATTTCCATGGTAATCTTCGCAGTCTTACCATTACTAATCTTGGAAATCCTCTATAATCTTGGCGATTAATATTTCATGGCTATCTTTGCCACCACAGCAGAAAAGGAAGCTATGTTTCAGGGAGGAGCTTGGTTCATGAACAAGGCAGAACTTTTCATGACGCCCTGATCTGTAGCTTTCAATCCCATGGAGGATCTCCCCAGCACAATCCAATTGTGGGTGTGTTTCCCTTTGTTACTTTGCAAATTTGGGGGAAAAACCTCATTACAGAGGATAGGAGATTTCATGGGAAATATATAGCAATCTATGAACCTGCTATTCGCCCAAGAATTCTCAAATATCCCTGCATCTGTGTCAACACTGATCTTGAAAAGCCTCTCCCAAACAAGCTTATTCTTGAATTGCAGGGGGGATGAATGGGAACAACCAATTTAGATGCATACTATGTCGTCTCTATGGGCATCTTTCCAAAGCCTGTCCAAGGAACCACAATGGGAATGAACCCACACAACCAACACAAGTAAATGAACTCACAAAAGGAGGATTTTCAGGCACAACAAGATTCACGAGTTGTCAATGGATCAAAGAGAAGGGACAAGAAAGCAACCAGATTTCCAGCTGTCACTATGCTTGACAAAATTTGGTGGAATATGCAGCCTTTTTCAGTCCAGATGGTCCCCTGCTTCTATTCCCTACAAACGCCCTCAAAGTAACAGACATTGGCATAAGTCAAGTCAGCCACACGTTCAGTATCCATTATGTCAAATTTTGGCATACTGACATTGTGAGCTTTTAATCCTCATTGTAGTTTTACAAGAACTGTTATTAGCCCCTGATTGTCATGGTGTCCACCACTTGCAACTTTCATTAAGTTCAAAACTTCAATTTTCAGGCTTCAGTCTAGGTAACCCAAGTTTGGAAGGGGTAGGGGGAGCTCTACAAGAAGTTAATGGCCTAATTATCCTCTCTTTCCATGTACCTGTGGGTACCAATATCATCAACTCTGCTGAAATCTGAGCACTTGTGGGATCTTACCCTTGCAAATTCTCTTTGTATTTAATACCTTGAAGTAGAAGGTAATTTCAAATGTGTATTAAACATGGCCAACAAAAAAATTGAGCACTTACAAAATCCAACCCTAAATGCCACAGCTTGATATTCCAAGGCCACAATAGAGCAGGCTATTTGGAAACAGGGACCCTGAAATGAGATCAATTAGATGCTTAACAGATCAATGAGTCAGGATGCATGGGGAATCTTGAACGACGTCGCCATACTGCTGCAGGAATCTGTCAAGTTGTTTCTTTTGTGCAGTATTTTGTGCAGTGCAAACAACAAGAGGCTGAGTCTGCATTGTGGTGCATGTTTTCATATGTGAACAGGCCATGAAATAGACGAACTCTAACAAATGCAAGATGAGCTCCCTGCACTAATTTACAGATACCAGAGTGACATTGGTCTTTGGAGAGGACTCCAAGATGTGATAGATGTTGCCACTGATCATTAGGGACAACGATTGTAGCTTAGATCTATAGGATCCATCGAGGTCATAGCAAATCGGAGATGTCGAGAGGTGCTAGACTGTAGGTGAATTGGTCATGCATGACAGTAATACTATAATCATAAGTGTGGCATGTTACCTTGAGTTCTTTATCTTGTTGAAGCCAGCTGAGGGAATATGGCTGAGGATGTGCAGCAATCGCCAAGCCAAGGCACTTTACTACAACTGTGCAATCATGTTGTTTTGACTTCCAGTACCAATGATAGTGTGGAGTGCTTGTCTGTTGACCCAGCACTTGGTGTGAAACAAGCACTTCCATTATTCTGCCACTTCAACTAGTCAATCAATTGGCTTGACAATAGATTGAGGTGAGACGGAATCTGAGTCACAAAATTCATATTCTTAAGTCTTCCATGGCACAAAATGCATTGGTAGCTCTCAGTGTAATCCTGGTTGGCAACTTAATGAAAATCACACCACTTCTCGCCTAATTTTATCCCTGTCCTGGGATTGCACCTGAGGAGATGTGTTTCGCTGCACAATTATTTTTTACTTATGTTCCAGTCGGCATTTGCATATTTGTTATTGTTTTGGCGCAGATGTGTTATGTGCATCTCATGAAAAATTAGTCTTACATAAGGTCCTAGATGAAGTTTTCAATGTCTACTTGGACTTGATCCTGAATTTCTCTGAAATCTTTATGGTATGTGAGTATGTATGCTTGGCCCAACATGGTGAAGATGAGGAACTCCAGCTCAAAGAGAACAGATTGATGAATTTCATTGATGTGTTTCAGAAACTTTATTTCAGTGTCCTACACATCCAATTAAACTAGCAATGAATGAAGCTCAGTATAGTCTCACATTGTTTGGTCTTCTCATTGCCTAGGTAGTTTCCATTTGATGCACTAGTCGTCACAGTGCTTTAGAAGGTAGTATTCCTTGTGCATACCCAGTACAGTTGTAATATTCTTAGACTTGATTCTGAACTTCTCTTTTGAAGTGTGCCAGGGTGTATGGCACAACATGGTGAAGTTGAGAAACTCTAGGTTAACAGAAATAAACCGATGAAGGCAACTAATGTATATGAAAAACTTGTTGACTGTGACATGAGTTAAACTCATGTCAAACCTTGCACCTTTTGGTCTTTTCATTGCCACAACAATTGTCATTATATGTACTAGGCCCATAAATAATTTGGAGGATAATATTCCCCGCCCGTAGCCTCTACAAACTTGTACCTAGTCTTTTTCTAGAACGCGCAACTTGTTGAATGATTCCCACCAACAAAGGGCTGAAGAGGCCATCTTCAGGGTGGAAAAGGTGATCTATTAATTTGTGAAGTAGTTAGCAGAAAAATGTCTCTAGATGCTACAAACAACTATCAGGTGCTTCAATGCAATCTTGCCATGAAATGGAGGTATGTCATTGTTTACTTGCAGCTTGAACAAAGTGTGGCACTACTAAATAGAGAATTACGGAACTTCGTGAGACTGAAGGACATAGAGGGACCTAGTCACACCATTAGGTCACAAAGTTGGCCACAAAGGACAGGTCCTTTATTTCTTCCTCCACAATCTGACAGAAATCTTCAACCTTCAATGCTTTTCTTTGGAGAATTGTACATCTTTGTCCTCGTATGTATGCTAGGTAGATGTTCTAAAATAAAACCAAGTAGAACTCCGTTGTTTTTGTATTGAGACCTTGTTCAAGTGGACATGCGTAGATGCTTTGATACCAATGAGGCCAAGCTGTGTTGGCATGGAGGTCACTTCCAAAGCCAAAGTATTCTAGAGTTATATGTAAACTAAAATGTGCAAAACGGTAAAACCCTTGGTATGGATTTCAAAATACTAATACAAAACAAATAATGTTAGGGAATTATAGGGAGAAGTGCTTTGCAAGGAATACGAGAAAACAGTGCTTCACAAGCTTTTAGATCAAACTATATGCAAAATAGAGCTCTGCAAAACTAAGGACAGCTTCGCAAGCCTAACAGACCTTTACAAGGCTAAAAGTATGGAAAAGGTGCGCATTTCTTTGCAGAAGTGTATTTTCTTGTATATTTTGACTGTGCGAAGCTAAAGCACAAGTAACAAATGTAATTTGAAATGTAATTAGTTGGCCATTAGAGTAAGTTGTTGTTTTAAGGCAGAGAAGAGTAGTTATAAATAGTTACACCCTTGAAGATGCAATACATATAGAAGCTTGTGTAAAATAATGTAATCAGGTTTTATAAGAGTGAGATCAGTGTTGAGTATACACTATCTATCAATGGAAATCCTCAAGATTGTTTCAGCATCATTTCTTGGTGTTCGTCTTTGAGTTAGGTTCTTCAAAATGGGATCATAGTTCCATTTCTTCTGTTCTCAGGTCTTAATACTTGCTCTGATATTCGTAGCATAAATCTGATGACAAGTATGAAATTGGTTTATGGGTTTTATCGCCTATTTGTATTCGTTTGTTTGGGCAGAAGACTAAAACAAACCCCTCTTTGTCTGACTTTGGAAAGGAGAGTTAAAAATGGTTCTGTTGCCGGTATTTGAAAAACTGCTGTGATGTTAAGAGTTGAGATGGTTACCAAGACAGAGAACTAGAGACGTGGACAGAATCAAGGAACTCGCAGAATGTGAAGCAACCAAACTCGGTAAGTATCTTGCTCATTTCCACTTTCATTACATTCATGGCGAAATATATAATATTTTATACTGTTAGTTTCCTCATTTCATAGCCCAATGTTTAGGAGATTATGAGGAATCTTGTATTTCTGCGAGTACAGAAGAGAAGATTCAATCCCTGCAACGCTTTGGTAAAACTTGGACAAGAGTGATCGCCTATTGGGTGGAAAAAACCCTCGACAGTTATGTAACCAAATTTGCAATTGAAGGGTAAAAGTCTTTTGACACCACATAATACCAGTTCTTTGCAGGCTACAGAGGAAAATTCTTGAGAAGATTACCACTGTTGATCAAAAATTCCTGAAACTATGGGATAGTCGGGGTCAACAAACAAGGGTTGAGATGAATGTGATGGAGAAGAGGTGGTCAAGAGGGAGGTAGGAGAATAATTGGCAAGGGAACAAAGAGAAAAGCGGAGCCAATTTTGAATCTTCCAAAAGAAGCCCAAAGAGCTTTGTGAAGGTTGAGAAGAGAAGAACATTCAACTGCAAGAATTGCAGAAAGGTCAGAAAGTAGAAAGTAGGCATAGAAAAGATATGGTAGATAACGTCGGAAGAATTCAGAATGAAAAAGAGAGAATAAGAAAAAAAGAAGAGAAAAAAAAGATGAGTAAAGAGAAAAAGGCACACTAGAGGGTGTTTTGGGAAGAGTAGTAGACATGTTTGAAGGTGGTGATAAGGTAGGAAGTAAATTAGATTAAGAAAGCAGTACAAGTCACTCCAAATATGTAGAAAATGATTGCTCTAGAGATGCTAGAAGACTAGATGAAAATTCCCAGTCAATATCCAGACCACGAGTACAAATTTCTGTAAAAACATGATATAGACCATCACACGAGGCATTGCCTTGTACGCCATTTGTAAACAAAGAAAAAAGAGAGTTTTGTAATCCAGAAAAGCAAGAATTTAGATTTCAGTTTGGTGTAGAAACCTTTAAGCAGTTACAAGCAGAGTTTCAAGCAAGAACACAAATCCTAAGAGAAGAATCATCAGCGAGGGTACTAGAAGATTGTACTCAAAACATTCAACAATTGGACAAAGAGGTGCAGAGACTAAGGGTGGAAGGTGATCAAGAAGCACCAAGTTCTGGGAACAGATTGATAATGGCCAGGGCTTCGCAAAACAAACTTGTTGCATTGTTGCACCAAAATAGAGTGGCACAAGGAGGTTCACGTGGCCAAAGTTTTCAAGGAGTGCAAAATCAAGGCACTCAGGGAGCTTTGCAAAACTAATGTACCCAAGGAGGTGCGCAAAACCAAGGAGGTGTGCAAAATCAAAGCACACAAGGAGAGCAAGTAGGAGCACCGAAAAAAAGGATGGCCAACATTCTATATATTGGCTCCTTATGATGAGTTTTCTGATCTAGAAAACTACTTGTCCACTTGTGATTAAGTGTGGACCCTGAAAGGCATGCAAGATGAAAAGAGACAGTTATGCAAATGCATTGGAGCACTCAAAGGTAGAGCTCTTGATTTTTATGGTACCATAAAAAGATGTCATCTTGAATTTTACACAAGTAAAAGAGAATTTGATAAATGAATTTATAACGTATAAGTCAGAGAGTGATGCAATCCAGCAATTGAAGCAAATTGCTCAAAATAGTGGAGGAATACGACAAGCGGTTTGCAGAAGTAGTCAAAATAATCAAGTTCAAATTGGATGACGGCCAGAAATCAACATGGTTCATGGAAGGATTAAGAGGAAAGTTGAAGTTGAGCTTAGCATAAGCTCAATACAAGAACAGATCAGAAGTATGCACTGCTGAAGTTAAAAGTAGAAAAAAGAGTACAAGATGCATGATCTTCTAATCCTGCTACCGAGGCCAAACTGGACATGATGATGAAGAAAATAGAGGAGCCTTCGAGATGCGAAGAAACCAAAAGCAAAGGTGTGGTGTACCAAATGTGATATGGAGGGACACTTCAGAAATGTATTTGTTCAAGCACACCCTGCGTCCTAGGTCCAGCAAGAGACCCCACAACCACCACCACCTCAACAACAAGCATGGCCTATGCCATCACTACAAGGTGCATGGAATCAACCACCACATGGAGGCTGGAATCAGAACCAACAAGGGGGTTGGGACCTACATTGCAGGAATCGTCCCCCCCCTTATCTGCTTCTAAACACCATAAATATAGCCCCCTTCACTGTCATAGCACACCAAAAAGAGTTTGCAGCTGTAAACAAAAAAAAACTCAGTTTGCAGCAGTTGGAAGGAATTTTTTATTGCGAGTAAAAGTGTAGAAGTTGTTTGTCACTGCAAGGTGGGAGGAGTTGTTTCAGTTTGTCATTGTTGATTGCAAAGAGGAATCGTTTGTGGAGGCAGCCATTGGCACATTGCAAGGAGGAATTTGTGAAGGCATCCATTGTTTGAACAAGGTTTTTCAATTCTTTCACTTTTTTCCCCCCATTTCGTTTGCGTTTAATAAATAAATTCAAAATTCCAAAGATTTGATTTACTTTTTATTTTTTATTTTTTTTATTTTTAGTTATTTAATATTTAATATTTATTTTTTAAACTTTTAAATACTATATTTAGCTTTTTTTTATATAAGTTTTAACCCTAAATTTTGCGTATGCTCTTCTCTAGCACATTATGCGATCTTGAGAATCAGAAACAAAGTTAGTCGCAATAAAATTATTTTTTTAATTTTTATGTAAATATTAAAAATGAAAATTTAAAAAAAAAAATCAAATGCATACTTTCAGTTTCTTTATCTAACCCTAACTTTTGTGTATGCTCTTCTCTCGCACATTATGCGATCTTGAGAATTATAAATAGAGTTGGCCGCTATTAATTTAAATTTTTAATTTTTACGTAAAATTTTTTAAAAAATCAAATGTATAATTATAATTTATTTTTTTGCTTGGTTCTAATTTGATAATATCTTAACGTTGCGTATGCTCTCACCTTGCACCATTTAGGTGATCTTAGTAATCAAAAGCAGATTAGGATATCTATTGCATCTAATTCAACTCCAGGGAGAGGGCACGACGAAGCAAATCGGGATGAAGCCTCAATTCCAATGAAATATGACCCTGCTTCTCTTTGGAAACATGTGACGATATTCAAGAACATTGTTGGTGGTGGTATTCGTTTTTTGTTATACAATGATTGTCATACCACATACAAGTCCTCGTATACTCAAGTCAAAACTCATTTGGTTGGGTATGGACCCATACAGATCAAAAAGTGTGACAAAATTCTCCATTCAAAAATGGTTGAGTACATGAAAGAGAAAGAACAAGCAAATGCAACAATTGCTTCAAAAATTCGATTTAGAACAATACCTCTCCAAAGAAACAGATTAGGAAGACTACCTACAACACCTCCATCTGCAAGTCATCCTTCAATCAAATTCAAATTCAAGCTCAGCGACTTGCAATTCCCTTGGATGATAATGCAGATACCACTTCACGAAAAAAACCAAAAAGAATCATTGGAAAAAACATTCAATGTCAAAAAAAAGAACATTGTTGATGAGTTGGTTGCTTGATGCATTGATGCATGTGGGCGGCCCTTCAATGTTTTGAGGTTGCATTATTGGCAACAAATGCTGAAAGCAATCAATGAGACTCCATAGAGTTACAAAGGTCCTAATTATCAGAAAGTTTGCACCACACTCTTGGCCAAGGAAGTAAAACATATTCACACTTCTTTGCAGCCAAGTAGAGATTTGTGGAAAGAATCAAGAGTGTCCATTATCTCATATGGATGGAAAAATGCTAGAAATAGGCCATTGATCAATGTTGTTGCAATATGCCCTAAAGGGGCAATGTTCTTGAAGGCAATGGATTGTGAGGGCGAAGTGAAAGATGCTCAATTTATCACAAACATTCTGACAAAGGCTATTGAGTCTGTGGGCCCCCAACATGTCCATGTCATCACAGACAACCCAAAGAATTGCAAAGCAGTTGGGTTCATTATCGAGGGCAGATACTACGTTATCGACATGGATATGGATATAGGTACGAATACGAGTACGAGAATTGGATATGGGGATATGGGGATTTGTTTTTTGGGGTTTTGGATACGTTTGGATTCGGCCGTACAAAAATATATATAAAAAATTAAAAATATAGCCATATAAGCAAGATTAACCACATAATATGCATAAAGGAAACAAAATAAGTTAAATAAAAACTTCAATATGACGTCCATACTGTATTTTGAAGTCCAAGAGTGGACAAATGTAAAATGTGTTAGGAGGTGAAGTGAATATCCAGACTTCCAACAATTGTAATGGTGTGACATCTTGCAATCTCCTTGGCAATATCATTTGCGGTACGACAGGCCATCCAGCATGAGGGGAGTTGCAAGGCTCTGTTTACACGAGGGTTCAGGGGCAAAGCCCCCGAAAAAAAATTCACGCAACTTTTGATAAAATGAGTGTGAATGCTACTTTTAGGGTTGGGAATCCACTTTAGTTTGATTTTAATTGTATTTTGAAGTCCATGTTTGACTTTTCATTAGGCAAAATTTTAAAAAATGTTTTTGACGTCCGAGAGCATGGGGAACGCCCAGGGAGTGTCCCTGGACAGCGGATACACCCGAATACGTCACCCAGATATATTTGTATGTATCTACAGCCCGAGGACGCTCCTTGGGCATATCCTTGCGCTCCCTCCATACTCACGTACCCTAGGGCGCATCCCCCAACCTCCCTGGGCCGAGGGACATATTCGATAACGTATGGAAGATACAAGCACATATTTTGGACACCTTGTGTTGTCCACTCCCTAAATTTGATACTGCAAAAAATTGGCAAAATCTAGTGGATAGAGCAAGTTTATGCAGAGGCCAATGACATTCAGGGATTTGTCACAAATCATCACATCTCTGGCCATCTTTAAAAAATTCTCGAGGTTGGAGTTGTTGAAGGTAAGAGAACAACTTACTTTTGAAGTGCTTTTGAATTTGAAGTTCTAAATTTCTAATAATTAATTCTAACTGTTTAACAACATTTGGACAATCAAACTTATAAGTCTTATTTTATTTTTGTAAATTGTTGAGAATCAATTTGCCTCTCACATGTTCGTCTTGAGACGATTTATGAAGGTAAGAGAGGCACTATGCAGTATGGTGATTAGCAATGTTTGGAGTGTGTGGAGGCAAGTAAACACCACCGGCACCAAAAAAGCCAATAAGATTAAAGCATTGATCCTTGATGATAACTGGTGGACCAAGATTGAAAATGTGCTCAGTTTTACAGAGCCTATTCTATCTATGATCCGATGTACAGATATATATGCAGCTTGGATGGGAGAGATTTATGATGGGTTTAACTCCATGCTTGAAAGTACGAGAGAGATCATACAAAAAAAAGAGCAAGATCCAAAAGAAACATTTTATAATGAAATCAAGTCTTTGGCCATGAAGAGGTGGAATAAAATGACCACTCCATTGCATCTCCTTGCTTATGCTCTCAATCCAAAGTATTATAGAAATGAAATACTTCGGCTACGTAATAGGCAACCACCACGATGTAGTGGTTGCAAATGGAACTAGGCAAGCATTCAAAAAGCTTTTCCCTGATCCATCTATAGCTAGTGTGGTCCACAATATGTTTGTAGCTTCAGAAAATAGCATGGGAGAAATTGACTCTTTTTTACAAATTCAACTTGACTCCAATAAAGTGGTGGTATGTACATGGCCATGATGCCAAGTACCTACAACCTATCGCAATCAAAATTCTCTCACAGGTATTCAATTTTAATTAAATCAAAAAAAATATTAAGTTATTAACATATATTTAAATATATTTTTACATTGTTACCAGTTTCAAATTTGAAAATTCTAACAATTAACAACTTTTTTTTGTGATAGGTGGCTAGTAATTCTTCAGCAGAACGGAATGGAGTACATATGGCTTTATCCACTGATAAAAGAAACAAGTTGGCATCCAAGAAGGCTAAGGATTTGGTATTTGTGCATTCCAATTTGCACCTCCTTTCACAAAAGTCTAAGGACTATATAAGAGGGCTTAGCAAACTTTGGGATATCCTTCCAAAGAATACAGACTTGGATGCCTCCACATCTTTTGCCCAAATTTCATTGCTTGGTTTTGATGATGACAATCAAGAGAGTTCTACACAAGGGTTGGAGAGTGGACCTAGTAAGAGTGGTCCGAGTGGTCCGAGTGTAGCTAGTGGGAGTTGCATTCATGATTATGAAAACAATCCAGATCGAGATGATGTATTCATGTAGATTTGAATGTATTTGCAATGTCTACTTTGAACTTTTTGAAGCAATGAATGAACAAAAACTATGTATTATCAAGTGTTTTACTAAAAAAATGAGTAATATGCATTGTTTATACACACACACATACATACCCATGGCGTATCCAAATCAAGGTTTTTGAAAAATGACATACCCACATACCCGAGATGTACCCGTACCCAAACAACCTAGGTTGGAATAACCAACAAGAGGGAGCTTGGAACAACCAACAAGGAGGATGGAAACCTAGAAGGCAAGGAAAAAGTTGAGGACTATGGCAACCCGTAACTTGTTACATATGTGGACAACAAGGGCATATAGTGAGAACATATCCTATTAATCTTGTAAGAGTAAGATATTGTGCATATTACAAAACGCTAACAGGGCAACAAAATACTGAAGATTGCATAGTTCTTCAAAGGATGAGAGATGATAGGCCAAAAATAAATGTAAATATGATAGGAACATGACTGAGAGTGGAGAAGAAGCAGAAAGAGAGCTCAGAAATGTGAATGCCTTGACAAGATTGTAGAGAAGGGAACAAGGGTTACCGCCTCCTAAGACACCAGTGGAGTAAAGGTTGTGTATAAGGAAAAGGTAAACAAGTATCTTAATCCAGCCCATGAAATAAGGTTGATGCAACATGCTACAAAGTTGCTAAGATTCATAAGGGATGAAGATAGGTGAGGAGATCCTTCGGGATCTGCACAAACAGAATCCCAAATCAACAAAGATGTGGTTTCATGCTTGAAACAAGAAGGTATAATTGTAGCACTGAAGAGTTTTAAGGATCTTTTAAATGTTGTAAAGATACAAGATATTTCCCAAAATTTGGAGAACCTCTTGCACTTGTTGACTACAAAGGCTACACATGGAGAAGCATCACCTAAGAAACCTATATGATACATTAGGATTGCCAAACCATGGGATATGAATGCTAAAATAAATATCGTGTTGGACGGATATGAGATTGATGATGTTGTGTTTTACTTTGGCTTTATATTCAATATACTTCCTAGAGACACATGGGAAACAATTGGGAGGCCAAGGTTGCAAGTGAATCCAGTCATTTTGAGCCTTGTTGATCATAATACTATGAACACAATTGGAAGGCTTGAGAATGTGGAAGTGCAAGTGGGTAATTTGTTGGTAAAAGGAGATTTGGAGGTAATTGATTTGAAAAGTGCATAAAATCACTACCCAACTCTCATAGGGGGAAGTGGGCTTATGGTATTTAAATCTGCATCAACACAGTAGATAATTGGTTGAAATCTTATCAGTGTAATGTAGGTATGGTGATTCCAATGGGTAAAAATCAAGGGAAGCCATACACGGTTCCTAGAGATCCAGTTTCCCCAAGAGAAAAGTACCAAGAGAATATATTCCAAGTCCAAAATATAGCTCAGAAGAAGGAAAATGAGTTGTTACATGAAAAGGAGCAAGAGAAGATGAGGAAAATTTATGCCATCTTTAAATGGAGAAGACAAAAACATCATACTTGCCAGAGGTAAGATCTCCTACTCATTTTGATCTTACAAGAACTCATAGTTCTGAGGAGATGTGGAGGATCACATCTAACAACAACAAGATGGGCCAATACCATGGAGTGATACCTCATCACTAAGTGGACATTCGGATGTTGTGATGAGTGGATGGATGACAAGGGCGTTTGAATTCAGACCACTATAAATGGTCTATACCCGAGATAAGTTCCCTCGATACTATGGTGTTGATGGGGCTGATGAGTTCGTCACAAAAATTGAGTGTTCCTGATGTCAATCACAAGTTTAGTGTGATGAACTATGCTCTAAATGGTAATGCTACCTATTGGTGGGCAACACATAGGGGAAGTGCTCTCCAAGCAAGGTTTGGAGCTGAGAGAATATTATGTGCTAAAGAGTAGAGGGTCAAAATGAATGGCAAATTGATAATTGCATCAAAGAGTGGAAAACGCAAGAGATCTTAATGATTTTGTGGATCCATTTGTTCCCATCTACTCTCAATAGGTTCTCTCAAAAGTGGTACTATGTTGCAGAGAGAAGAAGAGAAACAATCACATGCGGACAAGTTCAATATGGTTTTGTGCAAAGCTTCACATTTGATGATCACAATCCTCAAGTTGACAAAGCATTGAATCAAATTCATACTTTCTTGTGCCAAGATGAAGAATCTGAAAATGTAGAAGCATAGACTCGCAAAGAAGCAAAGCTTGAGGAGTTGTTTGATGAAGATGAGGACCTTTTAGAGCACCGCAGAACAGGATTGGCAAAGAGAGGGTTCAAGCTTCAGCCTTGTTACAAGGTTGAAGACCAGCCAAATGAAGGGGATGAAGATCAAAAACCAGAAATTCATGAAGAGCTAGAAATTGAAGACATCGTAGACAAATTTGAAGAGTTGGAAGAAGAAGAAAAGCTTTGCAAAGAGATGGGAAATGGCATACGTTTGGGTACGGAAGCAATATTTGAAGAGGAACAACAAGAGAGAAAATCTGAAAAAACTGCAATGGCAGAAAAAAGGTGCACAAAAAGGAAGGCTACGAAGGAGAATCAAGGGAAGGAGAAGAACAAAGAACATATTGAGGATGAGACCCCGCAAAATCTTAACATTGATGTCCATGAAAGAGAAAGGGATATAAAGGACACAATGTAGGACCAGGAAGAAAAGATCTATAGACAACCACTAAAAACGCAGCAGATCAACATAGGAGATAAGAAACTCCAAATATGTAAACTACACATGACTACCCGAGCGAACAAGCGGTATCCGAGATGGTACAACTTTTGCGAGATTTTTCTAATTTGTTTCCAACTAAGTTCATTGACATCGAGGGTGTAGATCCTTCTTTGGGCTCTATGTAAATAGAGTTTAAGAAGGTAGCTATACCAGTATGCAAAAGACCCTATAAAGTAAATCCCACTATGAAACTTGAAGTTTAAAGAGAACTTTATCATATGCTTGAAATTGGGATGATCTATCAAGTAGACAAATTCAATTGGGCAAGTCCCGTGGTGGTTCAATGCAAGATAACAGGGCAGATTAGGGTATGTGGTGACTTCAAAGCCTTGAATGAACCCTGTTTCAATTCTCTACCCCAATTACTAATGAGAATTGTGAGCTTGTTGCAGGTCATGAAGTGTATTCTTTCACAAATGGCTTCAATGGATACAATCAAGTGCCTATTGCTGAAGAATACTACTCGAAGACCACAATTGCTATTGAATGGGTTTCTTTTGCTTACAAGGTAATGCCATTTGTTCTAAATAATGCTCCAAATGTGAACTCTAGAATGGTAGTAGCCATAGTTTACATACTTGAGTACTTGCCGCGTGGTCAAATACTCGTTGAGCGAGACCGCAAGTGAATAATGGCAAGTAATAATCACGAGTTTTTTTGTTTTGGCCCTATGGCGAGTGGCCCTGTGGCGAGTATTGGCACAGTACTCGTTGAGTACTCACGAGTAATTGCAAGTACTCGCCACAAGTTGAGTATTGTGTTTAGCAGCGAAAATGCAAAAAACACGCACAAAACCCTGTAAACATATCTATAACACTGGAAAAATATGGGATACACAAAATTTTGTCCTTTATAAGTATACATGCCCCCAAAATCGAATCACACAACATTTGGAGCGAAATGGAGGGAGCAAATTTGAGTAAACTTGATTTCCAAGTTAGTTTATTTGTTTTAATTTTTTTAATTTTTTCCAAGCATGTAAATTCTTTGTAATTTATTTGTAAACATGTTTGACAAATTTGCATGCATTGCATTCAATTCCATAATTGTTATTCACAATTTATGCATGTTTTTCATAATTTTTGAGTAAATTTGTTGTTTTTTTTACTGTTAACGTAAAAATTTATGGTTTACATTTATTTTAGATGCCATTTTAAATGTTTTTAATATTTTGTAAATTCTTTGTAATTTATTTGTAAACATGTTTGACAAATTTGCATGCATTGCATTCAATTCCATAATTGTTATTCACAATTTATGCATGTTTTTCATAATTTTTTGGGTAAATTTGTTGTTTTTTTTACTGTTAACGTAAAAATTTATGGTTTACATTTATTTTAGATGCCATTTTAAATGTTTTTAATATTTTGTCATATGCATAAGCCCCATGGTCAGTGTTTACATTTATAAGTTTACGGTATATGTTTTTTTTTTTAAATTGTTGTATTTTAATTTTTTTTAAACATTTTTTAATTTTTTAAATGTTGTTTTGAACATGTTATAGGTTTACCGTTAGCATGCAATGGCATTAAACGCTACATCAAGGTCAAAAACAGTCAAAGGTAGCCATTTGGCTCCTAATGCTCGCACCACTGCTTGGAAGTATGTCATACATGTTGAAATGCCTCGGCCAAATGCAATTTGTACATTTTGCTAAAAGAAGATTTATGAAGGCATCAATCACTTCAAGTGTCATATTGCATGCATTGCTTGCCACAATGGCATGCCTTGTCCCAATGTAACGAAAGAATAAAAATGAGAGATAATTGCAGAGCTTGCATTGTTAGATAAAAATAATTTAGAGATAGCACGGATACAAGCAGCATTAACAGCAGCCATTGCTCTGCCATTGGTAGAGGAAACTAAGGTAACTATGACAAAAATTGTGGGCTCTATTTGTGGTCCACGCATGTGAAACACATCAACCTCATCCAGTTCGAGCAAAAGCCAAATACACTATTTTTTTTGCCTAGAAACATACCTGGGGCACAACCTTCATTGTAAGGTACAACATGGAACAAAAAGGTACATGTAAAAGCAAATAAGGCATGTGCAAATTTCTGGTACTTCAACAACCTTCCATTCAACTTGGCGAGGAGCCCGTACTGAAAATATTTGGTGGCGGAATTGACGATTGCAGAGAAAAGATATAAGGCACCATCTCCAAAAGACTTAAGTGAGAGCTTGCTCTAGGATGCAGTTGAAGATGCAAAGTTAATTTTGGAAGATTAAAAGTTGTGGCAAAAGCTCAGATGCATCATTCTCTTTAATGGGTGGATGGATGGAAAAAACCACACCCTCATCAACTTTTTGGAAGGCTTCAAATGGTGAGATAGTTGTTTTGAAGTCAATTGATGCCTTTAACAAAATTAAAAACGCTGAAACTTTGACCCTGATTCTCAAGGAGGTTGTCTTCGAGGTGGGCATCGAGAATGTTGTGCAAGTTATCACTGACAATGTAGCAGCGTATGTGACGGCTAGGAGGCTTCTCAAAGAGAAGCATCTATCACTCTTTTGGACCCCTTGCACGACACATTGTCTTGACCTTCCTTTAGAGAACATAGGGAAAATTGATTGGGTGAGACCAGTCGTAGAAGAACCCAAAAACAACACCATATATATTTATAATCACCATTGGGTTCTCAACTTGATGAGAGATCACACCAAGTGGAAAGAGTTTGTGCGAGTAGGTGTCACAAGATTTGCAACGAACTTTCTTACATTGCAAAGTATTTGTAGTTTGTTGACAACTTTGAAGTAGATGTTTGTAAGTCAAGCATGGGTGGACTCATCATATTCAAAGAAAGTTAATGGAAACAAACTTACAAAGGTGGTTTTTAATGAGGCATTTGCGAAAAGAGCTATAGAGATCATAAAGGTAACTTCAAATTTCAAGTCGATTCTTTTATTTTCAATTTTTTAAAATATTTATTTTATATATAAGTTTGTAACTTTAATTTGTTTGTAACTTTGTAGGTGTTGGAGCCTTTGGTGAGGGTTTTGCGCTTGGTGGATGGGAAGCAAAACTCAATGGGTTACATTTATGAGGCCATGGATAGGACCAAAGAGGCCAGCGAAAACTTATAAATAGGGGATAGTGTCAGATTTGATCTCATTTGGGAGTTGATCGACCGGAGGTAGAACAATCAACTCCACCAACCCATCCATGCAACGGGGTACTACCTTAACCCCAAGTTTTTCTACTCCGATGGCTTCACAGATGCTAATGGGGAGGTTATGAAGGGCCTCTCAACATGCATTGAGAGTACGACACCAGGGGTTGAGATGAGGGGACCTCATTATTTCAGAGTTGCAGAACTACGAACAAGTTAAGGGAGGCTCTTTTTTTCAACACTAGCTATCCGAGGGAGATCCACATAGTCACCAGGGAATAAAAAATGAAGCCTTTACTTGTACCTTACAAGTTATAAATTTACAATTATTAATAATTTAATTACTTAAAAACTTTTGAATATTTTGTTTGTAGGTTCGCGGTGGGAAGATTGGAGTGGAAATACTCCAAATCTTAAAAAGCTAGCCCTCCGCTTTTAGCTCAACCTTGTAAAGCTTTTGGATGTGAGCGCAACTGAAGTTTGTTTGACCCCATTCACACAAAGAAGTGCAACAAGTTGAGTCAAAAAACGTCTCAATGACTAGAGTTTTGTGCAATACAACCTTCAGCTTTGCACAAAAAAGGTGAACACATCACAGGAGCCTATCGATCCAGATGAAATCAATCCCTACAGTGACTAGACTGCACAAGACGAGACCCCATTGTTCACAAAGGACGACATTGTTGATTTCGAGAGGCAACCTATGGAGGGTGCAGCATAAGGAGGGGAGATTGGATTGGATGACATCCTTTTAGATGTCAAAGATGAGGTAGAGGAGTCATAGCCATCTAGTACCAAAGTGGAGCCACATGAGCAACATTCTAGGTAGAGCGAGGAGGGACAGCCAAGTAAGAGAACTAGGCTCTCTCAGTCTCCCTTAGTTTTCCAAAGAGCAGGGAAGAGAAAATTTTAGATTCTTGTAATTTGTAGATTCTTGTATAAGTATCAATTTGTTGTTGACAGTTGTATTCACATGAATCATGATTATATAATTTTGTACTCTATTTGTAATCTAATAGAAAACACTTCCCCAATGTTTTATAGACTCATTTGATACATTTTGTAACTGTAATTTGTATAAAATTTATGTTTTTTTAATAAATTTAAGTGTTTTTTAAGTTGCCGAATATTGCCAAGTAATGGTGAGTGGCTGCCAAGTATTGCCAATTAAATTTTTAGGGGGCTGGGCAAGTACTTGCCAAGTGTATGGGAACTATGTTAGTAGCAGCCTTCAATGACATTATTCGTGACTTCCTTGAATTATTTTTGGATGATTAGATTGTTTTCTCCTTGCTGAAAAAGCATTTGTCAAAGTTAAGGTGATGTCTTTTCTACACTCCATTTGGAGTATTATTAGGCCATTGGTTGATCAAGCCAACCGCAACAGTTTTGAATTTGAAGCAACCCACAAATCCAAGTGAGGTGTGCACATTTCTGGGCCACAATATACATTATAGAAAACTTATAAGAGAATATGCAACTATTGTTGCACCTATAAAAGTTCTATTGCATAAAGCTAGCAAGTTCTTATGGACTCAAGAGTGCCAAGTTGTATTCACCACAGAAGGAGAAGTTGGTCACAACCCCTATTTTGATCTCTCAAATTGGTCTAGACTTTAAACCTTTCCACGTGCATGTAGATGCCTCAAGAATGGCAACTGGAGTTATACTTGCACAACCAAGAGAAGAGAATATCAACTGCCCAATCAACTTCACAAGCCGCAAGTTGTCAGCTGCCAAAAAAAAAAAACACGCAACTACAGAGAGAGCAGCACTAGCAATGTTGTATGATCTCTAAAAATTTAGGCACTACTTGTTGCAAATGCCATTTAATTTCTACACAAACCATCAAGTTTTGAATTACATGGTAAATAAGACTTTGCTAGGATGAAAGTTTTCAAGATGGTTGATGCTATGTCAAGAGTATCAATTCAGAATCAGTGTAGCTAGGTAACAAGAATGTGGGACCTAACAAGGGAGATTCCATCACACTACCATGCGAAGGAGCAAAAACAATTGTTGGCAAGAGATGACATGTTGAGAAAGATAGCATTAGAAAAAGAAAGAGTTATGGTGCTCATGGAGACGCATTAGGGTGTAGTTGGAGGTCATTTTGTTGGTTAACCAACTGCAAGGAAGGTGCTTCAAGCAAGCTTATGGTGGCCCACATTATTCAGAAATGCCAATAACTTTGCGAGCTTAGTGTGTTTCTGTGTGGGTTGACGTCAAGTGCATCGCGCATAGGCTAGATATTGAGTGAGTGCAATCATCTTCGTTTGTGCTCAGATGTGGGTTTATGGCTAGGCCAAACAATTGGAGGCGATCTCAAATCAAGAGTCAAATTTTATAGAAAGAGAAATTATGGATGGGTTACAATGTCATGCTATCAAGTTCGCACAAATTAAAAAAATAATAATAATGCAACATGAAAGCTCAAGACCAATGACCTTCTTACCTATAGGAAGCTATTTGATTTAATTGAGAGGACTTAAGTTACGCTAGAAAACATAATATTGCAAGACATGACAATAAAAATAGGGAGGTCCTAATGATAAACAATTATGTACCAGATGTTGAGAGTGCTTGTACGACATAAGAAAAGTTTAAGCCTTAGTATGAGACTTCTAATGCTACCATAATCTTGTACTCCTAAAATGTGTCATATACACTACAAATGGATGAGTATAATTCCGTAACAAATCACATGACCAAATTTTAAGAGATCATAAACAAATTCATCACTGTTAAAGGAAATTTTGGGGATAAATAAATGGTGTTATCACATTGAACAATATATCAAGGTTTTGTGACTGCTTTAAGTATAATAAATTATTTAACTACCCTTTTTTCAAATATTTGGTTGGCTCATTGTTGCAGGAAGAGAAGATGACCAAGTAGTACAAGGATGAGAGGACCTCAAACAACACATTACTGAAAAAAAATATATAGGAACAAGAAAGGATCATCCTTATCAATAAAAAGGTAAAGATAATAAGTTCAACTGGAAAAAATAAAGAGAGAAAGACGTGGCTAAATCAGGTAATGATCAAAGCATCATTTGTAGCATGTACTACAACAAACTCTGTAACTTCAAAAAGAAATGTAGAAAAAGACAGTATGATATATCTCATAAGAAGCAAAGAGGCATGGCAGAAATTTTGTGCAAAACCAGGATAACGATGGTAGGGCTAATGAACTTTCATTCCTAATTAGCCACAATAAAGGCTAAAAACATGTCAAACAATGTTTGGCACCCAAATTCAGGGGCAACCTAACACAACATAAAAATAAAGGCTTCGTGAACCTGGATAATGGAAAACACAGTTTAATATCAATGCAATTGGAGATGAATGAATGATTTTAATAACGTCCACAAGACCAAGCAATCTATGGGACCGAGAGCTGCAATAAAGTCGTCCGTGATATCACAACTTCTTGACACAAGGGCTACCCTACTACTATTGCAAAATTTCTAATCCTGTCTCGAAGCTAACTCTTCTACTATGGATCTTGATTAGAAAACTTGTTGTACAAGGACAAGGAATTGTTTCTATACTACGTTACCGGATACGACAGGCTAGGGTTCTGGAAACGCCAAGAAGCGGCAATACGATACGGAGCGGGTACGATCCGCAGGGATACGAGCAGGGCACATCTTGCCCCCTGCGGATACGTCTCGATACGGAGCGGGTACGATCCACGGGAGATACAAGCAGGGCACGTCTTGCCCCCTGCAGATACGGCCGGATACATCCATGGACGTATCCACAAAGGGCAAGACATGCCCTACCCGTATCCCCTCGGATCCGAAAATAAAAAATCATTTAAATTATTTTTTTTCACTTTAAAAAAATATAAAGTGAAATCGTAGTGCATTGCCATAACCCTAAAAGGGAAAATACGTAAAATCAAATTCATTTCTGCCACGTTTGTTGCAAACTCATTTCCGCCGCCGCATTTGTTTCTCGACTGCATTTAACTCTACCTGCATTCAATCTCCGACTCTTTCCGCATTTATCTCTGAATGTTGTATCCGGTAATGTGGTTGCTCTGTGTGTGCCTGTCGACTGCTCCTACCGTCTACTCCTCGCGTTTGCCACTCGCCCATCACCTCCCTTTTGCTCTCTGCATTTGTATCAGGTATGTTTCGTTTAGTTTTTTTTTATTTTTTTTTTCCATTTAGTTTAGTCTAGACTATGTCACTATAGTCTATGATGTTAAAGACTTAAGTTTAAAAATAAAAAAAATATAATTTAATTTTTATTTTTTTCTATTTAGTTTTACTTTTAACTTTAAATTTTAATATTTTAATACATAATCATTATTAATAAGAGTTTAAATTAATAATTATTATAATAGTTTAATAATAATAAATATAATTTAAATTTTAAATATTATATAGTTAATATTAAATAATAATATTTAAAGATTATATTTAATTTTTTAAAGATTTATGTAGTTTAAATTTTAAATATTTTAAATTAATAATATTCACTAAATTATAATATAGTTAATTTTAATTATATTTAATTTTTAAAGATTATAAATTTATATAGTATAAATTTTAAATATTTTAAAATCTTAAAAATAAAAATTTTAATATCAAATTATATAGTTAATAGTTCAACTTTATATTTTTTAATATTTTAATAATAATTGTTTTTTTTTAGTTTTTGCCACTAAATTTTAATAGCATTTTTTTATTTTGAACTAGGACTTAGGAGCTATAAGCCTATAGGGATTTCTCAGAAATTAGAATGTCTCAAGGTGCAAGTGCTTGTTCGGTGGGGCAAGAGATAACCCCCAAATCTGATCCACGAACGCCCCTTTGGAAGTATGTGACAATATTGGAACAGATCCCTGGTGGAGGGTGTTTTCATTGGCTTTGCTCAGAGTGTAATGGTATATTCAAGAGCTCATATAGTCGAGTGAAAGCTCATTTGTATGCGATTTCTGGCACTGGAATCAGAATTTGTGGTGGGCCAAACATAGGTGGAAGACCGAGAAAGGGCTTGCCACAGGCAAAGATCGTTGCTTACATCAAAGAACAAGAAGAGGAAGAGGTCGTTGTGGAGCAAAGATCAAAGCATCCTTTGAGAAAGAAAGGATCACCCCCTGTTGATCCAACTCGTGCTAATGTGGTGACCCCATCACCCGTTGTGGCCGAAGAGGAAGAGAATTCACCTCTTGGTCACAAGAGAACAAAAGATGCAGGCCCATCGGAGAGGTCATTCCATAATGAATCCAAGGAGATAGCGGAGCAAAGCATCACACGTTGTATTTACACATGTGGGTTGTCATTTAGATCACCATACTCGCAGGTAATGGTGAGATCTATCAATGTTGCCCCTAAAGGGTTTGTCACACAGTATGAAAAGGTGTGCACCATCTTATTGACAAAAGAAAGAAAACACATTGAAGATGCATTGAAGCCCATCAGGGATTCATGGATCGAAACAGGGGTGTCCATCATTTCCGATGGATGGAAAGATACAGCAAATATGTCATTGATTAATGTGATTGCAATGAGCCTTAAAGGGGCAATGTTTTTGAAGGTCGTTGATTGTGAGGGGCAAGTGAAGGATGCACGATTCATTGCCGACATCCTGATAGAGTCCATTGACGTAGTGGGGCCTCAAAACGTTGTCCAAGTTATAACAAACAACGCTAAAATTTGTAGAGCTACGGACATGTTGGTTGAGGCAAAGTATGGGCATATATTTTGGACACCTTGTGCCATTCATTCCCTCAACTTTATGTTGCAAAAGTTGGGGACAAAAATTGACTAGATCAAACAAGTCTATGAGGAGGCAAATGAGATCCAAATGTTCATAACCAACCATCATATGTCCCAAGCCATCTTCAGGACCTTTTCAAAATTACAGTTGTTGAAGGTAACTCTTAATTTAATTTAATTTTATAAGTTTGTAATTTGTAGTGTTTTTATTTTTAAACAATTTTTTAAGTTTATTAATTATTTGTTTTAATTTTGTATTAGGTTGCTGAGACTCGATTTGTCTCACACATCATCGTCTTGAGACGACTTGTTAAAGTGCGCGAGGCATTGAGTAGCATGGTCATCAACAACTTTTGGGGTGTATGGAGGCAAGCAAACAGTGAGAGGGCCACAAAGATGAAATGGTGGATTCTTGATGATGCATGGTGGGAACGTGTGAAGTATTTGCTGAGTTTTACAGAGCCCATCGTCAACATGTTAAGATATGCGGACATGGATCATCCATGTTTAGGTGAGATTTATGATAGAATTGACTCAATGATTGAGAACATTAAATCCATCATAGATGCCAAAGAGCAAGATCCCATGGAGAGGTTCTTAAAAGAAGTGCAGTCGCATCTCATTGAAAGGTGGAACAAAATGACCACCCCATTACATCTTGCTTTTGTCTTGACACCCAAATACTACAGTGCAGAGATTCTTTCTTTGCCTAGGAGGGTCGCACCATATAGGGTTGTTGAGGTTGCCGAGGGATATAAAGCAACATTCTCTAGAATCTTTCCCGATCCAAAGGTAGAAGACCAAGTCAGAGAAGAATTTGTGCATTTCATATCTTCAGAGGATCACTCCCTTGGTGCTATCTGTGACAAGTACAAGATGGACGCTCACTTTTGATGGTACCTCCATGGGCAAGCATCCACCTACCTTCAACCACTTGCAATAGAAGTTCTATCACAAGTAAGATATCAATTTTTTTACTTTACCCTTCTTTTCACCTTTTCGATGTTTTGTTTTAACTTTTAACTTTTAGCCTTTTAATTTTTTATAAATTTTAATTCACTTTGTGGCTTCAATAGGTTGCAAGTTCTTCAGCTGAGCGGAGTTGGGGCAGCTATGGCTTTATCCACTCAGTTAAACGCAACAAGTTGGCTACAAAAAAGGCGGAAGATTTGGTTTATGTGCATTCCAACTTACGTCTTCTCTCACATAAACAACCTCAATACAAGGGCCAACAAAGTTGTGGGATGTGAACCCAGAGACTGTTGATTTAGATGCCTCCCTTACATACCTTTCTTTATTTGACACGGAGCTAGACAGTGCTTTACACAACTTGCATAGTGGAGCTAGTGGGAGTGCACTGCTATTGTTTGTGGTTCTAATGAACCACATGATGATGAAGACATTGCAGGGGAAGAAGAATATACTATATAGTGAACAATGAGAATGTTGATTTGCCTCTATTTTTATCCATACATTGCAACATTTGCACCATGTACCTATTTATTTTATAAAACTAATATAAGTTCGACTATTGAATATTATGATATTTGGCATTAAATTATGAGTATATATTTTGGGGTTATATAGCTTATTTGAAGTTATTTTGTTTTCTCTATGCATATCATGTGGTTAATTTTGCTTATATGACTATATTTTTATATTTTATATTTTTATATATATTTTTGTACGGCCGTACCCAGCCATATCCAAACCCCCAAAAAAAAAATCATCGTATCCCCGTATCCGTATCGGCAACTTAGTTTCTATGACACTACTTATTACAAAGAAAAGTTGAATTCAGAAGCAAGGACAGAACAAAAACCTTAGGAAAATCAATTGCGACTTGTTGGTAGTTTGGCTTGTGTATTTATTCCCAAGGGAGAAAGGTACAATTTGGAGAATAGCGGCAAGAAGTACCTTGTTTATTGGTTATTTGACAAGCTCGAAGGCCTATAGACAATGGGATGTTGAAACATGATACTAATAAGGTCAGTGTGAAGGGTGTCCTGTTTTTTATGGTGGAGTGTAATCAGAGCAGGCTAATGAATGGCAAGTTGAAACTGAGCAAGGAGAAGAAAAAGCAATTGAAAAAAAGCAGAAGTTCCTGAAAATGTTAAAATGTGAGGTTACTATCAGCTAGGATACCAGCTGGTAGTTACTGGTCCTTTTCAACTTATCATTCCTTAGTTTTAATTGGAGAGTATTTCCAAAGTTTGATATTTGATGGGGACATTCATTAAAGCGCCTTTGATGAGAATATATTTACATGATCCAATTTATTAGAATGGCTAACATAACCAGTCTAATTATCTACCATTTTATAAATCATTAAACTTATAACACGTTCAGATGCTATAACAAACAATTTTCAAAATTCAGTGACATAAACTGACTCATGTACCTTCCAGGTATTATCTACTGGAAACAAGGGCAACTCATTGTTTACTAGTCTCCATACAGTTTTGAATGGCACTCCCATTATCAAAGTCAGAATTGCATTGCGGTTAACTGCAAACTAAATGCACACCAAAATCAGAACCTTTAAAATTAAAACCTAGCAACAATCAAGATTCAACAACCATAAGTGGTCTGAAATTTAATTCTGCTAAGGCATTCCTATAGTAACCCAAGTCTAGCACCGACGTATTGATTCTAAAGGGACTTATATGAATGCAGTTTAAGTGCCTCCTTAGCATTCCAACCATTCTATGTAAATTCTATGTAAAGAATCACCTTGAGCTCTCAATCATTCAAGAATAGAAGAGAGCCTTGAGCTCTAGTGTACACTAGTAAAATGCCTCATTCACAAGCTCACAGGTTCTAAAAGAAGCAATCACATCAAATCTATGGCCACTTGAGAACAAGCAATTCTTAATAGTCTGTTTATACATAAAAAGAGGGTCATTATATGCGGTTGATGTAATTTCTCTTATGAAATTTCTAATCTTCTTGTACAAGGACATCATACTTGTAAAGATCAGGAAGTGCAAAGATCATTACAGGATTACAGAAGCACAGAGTACAATTCTCATATTCGGACAAGATATACAAATGTGTACATTAGCTCTTTATTCTAAGGGAGAAACGGGAAGTAATGCATACCATTCTCTATTTTCACCAAACTCTGAAGCATTGTTTCCATCTTCTTGTTCATGTCAGAACTATCATCTGAAATGGGAGCAACAAGACTAAACTCCTTGTAAAGATCTCGAACAAAGTTGCATATATTCTTAGCTGTTTCCACCTCTCCACTAGCCACCTGACTGATGGCTAACCTCATGAGCTCTCCTGTCAAATCTCCAATCTAATAAAGCACAATAAAACTAGACATTAAGTCTTCCAATATATCAAGAAATCCGTATACAAAATAAAAATGTCTTATACTTACCCCTAAAAGATAGTCCAGAATGTTGATCTTGAATTGGCTTGTAGATGAATCACTAAGCTTTGAAATGGCATTATTGAGCTCTGCAAGGGTCAAAATTTTCCCGCTCTTACAAAACTCAAGCACAGTCGCGGCTTCTACATACTCTTGAATCTGTGCCAATTCAACAACACCCCAGTAAAAGATCGTAAATGGCTCTACAAATAAAAAATTGAGAACATGCCAATATAGTGTCTCAAGCACTAACAAACAGATTCACCCGACCCCAGGTGAAAAAGCTCTTCTAAGCTTCCATGCATTGTCATCATTGCCTTGCAACTCTTTAGCAACCCGTGACAGGTGCTGCCTAGTAACCCCACTAAGATCTTTCTCCGCCTGTTTCAAAACTGTTCCCTTGTCATCATTACCAATCCTACAAAATTAACCCATGGACAAAATATTTGAGAAGCTAAAATATTGTATGGTCAGAAATGACTACACCTGAGCTATGAAATAGACAAATCCAAGCATATGACGTACTTTTTATACTTTGGTACATAATAATAGTAAGAGAAATTAGATCTACAGCTAAGAACTAGACATTTACTGGTACTTTTTTACAAAAAGAAAAATCTTAGAAGGAAGATACAAAAAGTAAACTGTTAAAACAGCTTGTTAAAAGTGAACCATGCTTCACTGCCTGGTTTAGTTCCATGAAAAGCTTGCATAGCAGGGTAAAGGCACAGAACTCAGCAACACAAAAGGAGGTGTGCGATAAGATATGATATATCTTATTGATGAATTTGCATATGTCTTTCACGATATACTGCATGGATTGCCACCAAATAGAAGCTAAGTTGCCAGTTCCACTACAGCAATTGTTTTTACCCAGGTTCATTATAATTGGGTACAAACATACAAACAATATGTATAAATATTATAAATATAAAAATTCTAGCCAAATGAGAAAAATTAACAACATAATATGTATAGAATAAACAAAATAACCACAAAACACTACTACAAATTGATAATGATAATTCAACGGGAAATGTAATGACAAATCAAAATAGATTAATAGTCAGTGGTCAAACTACATAGTGCATGCTCCTCAATTTCCTTGGCAGCAAATGGGCAGTCGTAGTGGTTTGGGAATACCAAAACAATGCATTTGGAACTTTTCTTCATGGAGTTTCAGCCCTATGTATTCATACGAAGTAAGTGTGCAATGAGACGTAAGTGTGTTGTTTTCCTTTTTTATTTTGGTAAAATGAGAAGCAAGTTAGCTTTCATGGTTTGTTTTAAATTTTGTGGACTTTCTAGATTTTTTTTCTTTTTGTTTTATAATGTATTCAATGCCTGAAAAATTGGTCAAAAAGCAGAAAAAAATTAAAATGTTTTATTGGCATGTGGATATGCCCTGACCTGCCAAGGTATGCCCGGGTTCCTCCTCTAATGAACCTGGGCACACCCAAGCCGAAGTCGAGGCTGGATCGAACCGGGACCCAATACAAAGTAAGTGTGCAATGAGACATAAGTGTGTTGTTTTCCTTTTTGATTTTGGTAAAATGAGAAGCAAGTTAGCTTTCATGGTTTGTTTTAAATTTTGTGGACTTTTTAGATTTTTTTTCCTTTTGTTTTATAGTGTATTCAATGCCTGAAAAATTGGTCAAAAAACAGAAAAAAATTAAAATGTTTTATTGGCATGTGGATATGCCCTGACCTGCCAAGGTATGCCCGGGTTCCTCCTCTAATGAACCTGGGCACACCCAAGCCGAAGTCGAGGCTGGATCAAACCGGGACCCAATACATGTCGTACCAAGATAGCTCCCCTAAAAGTCCAGTACCCAGATTCTTAGGATAGAAGCAAACAATTCACTAACATCGCTTTAAAGGGAAGCAATTAAAGGAGAGGGCACTGTTATGACACTTTTGTACTATTGTGTTAGTTCTAGTACACAATGCCGATATAGAATAAGAATAAAGCACATGTATAATCTACGAAAGAAAGCCAAGAAAGCCATGCAAAGGCTAAAGAGTGTTTTAGAAAAATAAAGCAAATAATCTAGATAGTTACTTGTGTCTTGAGGATGAGGATATAGGGTTTTCGGGATGGTAAAAAAAAAATCGCATATTTTGGGGACGGTTGGGGGAAGGCTATTAACAAATTTAATAACATTTCAAAATAATATTTAATATTTAAATATTTAATATACAAATAAATTTTTAAAAATATAAAAATAAAATAAAGAAGTTGGGGACATCACGGCATCTTTAAACACCCTCCATTTAGGAGATGTCCTTAAAACGTCACTAGTTTTCAAGGGACATCCAATTTTGTTTTATTTATTTTTTGCGAGACGCGGAGGGGACTCATCCCTTTCTCCTCGTATCTGAGATGTGTAGGATGTCACACTGACCCTTGAGGATGTGTCCCCACAAAACACTGATGATCTAAGAAATGACTAAATGTTTTTTTAATAAGAAGAAAGCAAAGTCTAAAGATTGTTTTAGGAGGATAAAACAGGGATCAGTGTTTATTTAAACACACTTTATGAAATTTTGGAAAGCTTTAGGACAATTTTGTTTTATTAGGTAGTCTACTAGATACTTGATATTGCGTGGAGATTTTAGGCATGTATTTTCTAAAATAGCTCTTAAAAATATTCTATTCAATTTCTGTCAAAAATTTGGTGTTTCTGTTGTTCATTATTAATCTGAAATGGATCAATATGTAACTCTCACACACTCATACAAAACACACTCACACTCCAAAAAACGACAAGACAAAAACCAATATCAATAGAACAAGAAAAAAGGACAAAAAGGTTTGGTGCTGTGGTAAACTTGGACCAAGCAAGATGTCCTAGGGAATGTATGGACCTCCATGAATCCCATAGCAAAATGAGAAACAAGGCTATTCAAATGGGCTAGGTAGGTTGCAAACCCATGTCATGAATACAAAATTCAGGAAACAAAAGAGCTTTGACACACAATGAATCCTTTCAGATACAACAAACCCGAGAAGCCAACCGCCCATTGTCAACCAAGAATTCTCTAGTGGCTTTATTCAAACAAGGGGCACACCATCATGTTGTTTCAAAGAAATGGAAAAACCCAAGGACAATGGCCTATGGGCACCCTGAATTCGACCAGTTGCTTTTTGAGGCCTTCTGAGTCGTTGTAGAAAGACTTTTACTTGCCATAAAAAGGAATTTCCTAGTTGAGAAATTATTGGGTCCCTAATATCCTTCCACCTGTCAATAACGAACACCTCCATGTCTAAACTTGACATTGAACCCTTTCAAGGTTTTCCTATCTTTATAGTGTGCCCATAACTTTGTGTTCTTGGTCGAATGAGTCCCTAGAGCCATTTTGGCCGCAATCTTGTCAGAAACTTGAATCATACCAAGGAAAAAAAAAGGCAACGGAAATCTCAAAACACTTAAGCAATTATACACAATTTACTTTGAGATTTTCTAAAAATATTTAAGGTCCGATCCTTAATTTATAGGAGAAAAGACCCCTTTTTGTTACATTGAATGAATGTTGACAAGGTAGTTGGTGGGTGGATGTTTGGCTTGAATGTTTGCCCCTGTGCCAGATTTGGATATGGATCATTGTGGTGATTGAGACATTCAATATTTGCTACCTTTCTTGTCAATTAATTCCGCCACATGAAAATGGCTCCTTGGCGTTTTCAAATGGGATGTGTGCCACCTAGTGATTTGTCATCTTGTGGCAATCCACTTGAAAAACACTTTGGCCCTATGGAGGCCAAGCTTTAAAGAAACAACTGACATGTCGATTTATGGTTGGATCCCAGTGGGACAAGATCCTATCCTCCATAGATCAGAAAATCAGATCACTCTCTTAAAAACCAGCCTTGAGGGAGGTCCAAGGAATCGAGGAATGTGATATAAAAATAATAATTTTAATATTTATTATTTCTCAAACTTGGAGCATGGGAGAACTTACCTCATCCAATTTTTAAGTCCTTTGGGACTTGGTTCCTCAAACGAGCAATTTTTTTTCGATGCTTCTGCTATGGTGAGGTTTGAACTAATCAAGTCTCTCACCTCGAACCTCAATGCCTTGAGGAATTTGAATTGGCTTCCGAAATACCAAGAAAAAATGATCCAAAACAAACCCAAGCAAACCTTCGCATTGATGGGATCCAAGGACAAAATTTCACAACTTTAAATCTTTTCCAAGGCAAGAGAGACACTTGGGAGGCATAGATGTTCAACTTTGGAAAAATGTGGACAAGGCTCTAGTGGGAATGACAAGTTGTTGTCTAAAACAATATTTGGAAAGGTATACATGAGTATCACATAGAAAGCCTCCAGCTTATCTAATTTAATGACTGTTAAGATAGAAGCAGATTCAGTCATTAACAAATTGGCAAGGCTCTGTTTGTTCCCAAGCTTTGTCATGAGGTCAATACCTAACGAATACAAAAATTGAACGATATATGTAAGGCAAATAGAAAAGGTCATCTTGTTCTTAAGGGGTGGTCTCATATGTCCAGAATGTTTGATGGCTAGGCTGGGACCCAAAAATTACTTAATACCTTTAGCAAACATATAAAGAAGAGGTCCCTTTAAGACCAATAGTTGACACCACAAATTCACTGACTTATGCCCTAGCAGTTTTCCTTCCTAACAAAAACCAAACTGTCAGTAGGAAGAATGTCGTCTTTCATCAAATACTATTTGGGATTCATTGATTTTATCAAAAGACAAGAAGGTAAACAACAAGGAAATTTTAGTCAATTTTGATGTGGTGTCATTAATCACAAAGATTCCCATTGAGGGATAACTTATGGTGGTTAGTAGACACATTGACAAGGAGACAATTTTGTCGGTGGAATTATGTCTTATGTCAACATTCTTTCACTTTTAGGGGTATCATTTTTTAGCAAAGGGAAGGTGTTGTGATGGGGTAACCTCTTTCATTGGTAGTAACTAGCCTTTTTAAGAAGTATTTCAAATAATTAGCTCTCAACTATTTTCTATTAAAGTTGAAGTAGTGGAAAAGGTACAAGGATGATAGTCTTTGTATTAAAACCCGTGGGTAACTGATGGGTACCCACGAAAAACCTAGATTTTTTGCGAAATGGTTATCATGGGCCAAGTAGTGCCCTAAAACCCACGATTAATGGCAAGTAACCAAGCATAGTTACTCGTTGTTAACCATGGGTTTTAGGGCACTACTCGGCCCTCACCCAGGTATAGCGTGAATATGACGAAAGTTTTTTTTTAAAACGTCATTTGCTATCCTTTTTGTCATGATTTTTGGTTCTACGTTTGCCCCTGCTATTTTTGTGTCATTTGTCATCGCTTATCAGGATTTGATCGCCATTCATTAGGGTTTGATCGTCATTTGTAACACTGTGTAAGCTCAAACCTCGAACTGCAACCATAAACCACAGGGTTTGCTTTGAAATGCTTGTTGTTTAAGCCTTGAGTGACGAGTTTGAGCCATTTGGAAGATTGAGCAGTGAGTGACGAGCAACGAACTTTCAGTAGGGCTCGAGCAGCGAGAGGAGTTGGAGATGCATTGATGACTAGTCTATGAGCATTGTACTCTTCTTTTGGTTTAAAATTAAACATTGTACTCTTATTTGGTTAAAAACTAATATAAAACATACTTGTGACTTTGAGTTATGTGTTCTTTGTTGGCAATTTTGGCTGATGTCTATAATATTGTCATTGATGTCAAACGCAGCTTGTGCTATTAGACATTAATGTCAAAAGTTGAATTGCACAGACTTACAGTGCAAATCGGATTTATGAAGAGCTTCTACTTATAAAATAAGTAAAGCAATCTTGAGAACCCAAATGGGTCTTGTAGTTCAAATCGAGATTCCAGAACAACTTTACTTCTCTCAACTTTATAAGTTAAGTTGTCCCGAGAACCCGAATGGGCCAAGCAGTGTTAATCGGGTTTATGCAACAACTTTGCTTGTCTCATTTTTATAAGTCAAGTTGTCTCAAGAACCCTAAAGGGTTTAAAAGAGTTGATCGGGGTTTCGAAGCACTTTACTTCTTTCATGTTTATAAGATAAGCAATGTGGAAAACCCGAATGGGTCAAGGAAGAGGTAATCGGGATTTCGGAGTGACTTTGCTTCTCTCATGTTTATGAGTTAAGCAATGTGAAAAACCCAAATGGATCTAGCTGAGTTGATCGGAGTTTGGGAACAACTTTACTTAGTTCATTCTAATAAGTTAAGTAAAGTTGAAAACCCGAATGGGTCTGGAAGAGTTGATCAGGTTTCTAAGATGACTTTACTTCTTCCAAGTCTAAGTCATGCTGAATGAATAACTCGAAATGGTCTTGAAGAATTCTTTGGGATGAATTCTTTCGGAAAAATTGTCAAGTCTTTTTCGAAAAATTGTCCCGAAACAAAAAGCCGAAAGATATGTGGACCCTTTCAAAAAAGCCGAAGGGTAGTTTGCAAAAGGCCGAAGGGTAAGTGGACCATTCAAAAAAGCCGAAGAGTACATTCAAGAAAGTCTGAAGGGTATGTGGACCCTTTCAGAAAAGTCGAAGGGTAGTTTGCAAAAAGCCGAAGGGTATGTGGACCCTTTCAAAAAAGCCGAAGGGTAGTTTGCAAAACGCCGAAGGGTATGTGACCGTTCAAGAAAGCCGAATGGCACTTCTCAAAAAATCCGAAGGCAAGTGGACTGTTCAAGAAAGCCGAAGGGCACTTCTCAAGAAGTCCGAAGGGCAAGTGGACCGTTCAGAAAAGCCGAAGGGTAGTCCGCAGAAAGTCTGAAGGGCAAGTGGACCGTTTAAGAAAGCAGAAGGGCACTTCTCAAAAAGTCCAAAGGGCAAGTGGACCATTCAAGAAAGCTTAAGGGTAGTCTACAGAAAAGCCGAAGGGCATGAGTACGTTTCCAAGGATTCCGAAGGACAATTTGTTGGGGAAATTGTCCCGAAGAATTTCGTCGAAAAAATTGTCCCAAAGGATTTCTTTGAAAAAATTGTCCCGAAGAAATAAGTCGGAAAAATTGCCCTAAAGAATTAAGTCAGGAAAATAGCCCGAAACAAAAGTCCCAAACGAAGTACCCGAAGGATACCTTTGGATGAAATGCACCATTACAAAGCTTCCGAAATAGATCATTTGCAATAGTCTCGAAGGACATATAGACAAAAGTAAAGGTCGAGCACAATAGAATAATCTAAAGGAGCGAAAGCGATCCAACTATAGAAGATATAGTGGAAAACATAAAAAGGGGCTCGATAGTTAGAGATGGCACGAAGAAAGAAATCAAAGGCACACATTTAATGTGTTCCAATGGGCAAATGGAGAAACAGACAGAATTGGTGTAAAACCTGCATGTGATTGCACAGGGCTCAAGATTGATTGTCCCAATCATACTAAAATGATTGATCCAAGAAGCGGCGCAGTAAAGACCCAAATCCCGCAATTGTCAAAGATAGAAACGAGAATAGACAATTGTTGTATGATGCAAGAACCAAGACATGGAAAAATGCAAAAGTCAAATACGCATTAAAGGAGAATCCAGAACTGAAACTGGTTAAGTGCAAATAGAATGTGAATGCAATAAGTGAGTCGAGAAACCAAGACGCGGGAAAATACAAGTCAAATACGCATTAAAGGAGAATCCAGAACTGAAACCAGTTAAGTGCAAATAGAATGTGAATGCAATAAGTGAGTCGAGAAACCCTAATGAATCCTTGTATAAACACGACACTTAACACATCATAAAGGTGTTGTTGCTATTGCATTTTCAAGTGAATAAAAGGGTTGTCAATAAAAATAAATATGCAGACAGAGTAAAATGTGGAGAAGGAAGGGGAATGAAGTGTATCTGAACAAAGCATAACCAGAGGTATGCAGATACAAAGTGAAAGACATGCAAACAGAGATTAAACAAGCAGGAAGATAGAGCACACAGATAATGAGAAGAAGGTGAGCAGTTACAAATTAGACTTGTAATAAAGAACATTGAATTGGATTCACTTGTAAACCATCTTGTACACTGGAATTGTAGCTCCATAGTTCAAGTAGGTTGGTGCCTACATACAAACTGGGTTGGTCCTCAGTAAGGAGATTGGTGTCTCCTAAGGATTGATGTCCTTGAATGTAACCAGTGAGGTTTGCCAGTAAGGCATTTTATTGTGACGCTGGATTAGAACAGTAGATTCTAGCAACTGATTCTCACCGTGATTTTTCCCTTTGTGTTTTCCACGTAAAAATCTGATGTTATGTGCTTCTGTGTGTGTGTGTGTGACTTCTGCATTTGTTCTTTGATTTGCACATGAATTTACATTCTCTTTAAAAGGTTTTAAACGAACTAGTTTTAGCTCATCTATTGATTCACCCCCCCTCTCAGTAGATAGTTGTGTTCAACATTCTCTACATTCATTTCATTTTTTTGTGTTTTAGTTTTAATTTATGTTATGAATTTATATCTTTTTAAAAGTAGCAATAAAGTTGTCGAGTCTCGAGTATGGGTCAAAATTTTGGGCTACCAAGTAATTACCGAGTTCAATTTTCTAAACCATGAATGATAGGGATAAACTAGTGGAGTTACCTGCCCACATTAACAATGTCAAGGATAGACTAAGTTCACAAAGAAGTTGCAGTTTGACAGTAAGCTACCCTTCCTTGATGTCCTCCTCTCAAGGAAACCGGATGGGACTCTAGCTCGCCAAGTTTATAGAAGAGTAACTCACAGATATCTATGTCACAACTTCTCATCATCATCCAGCTTATAACGCTGGATTCTTTTTAAGACTCTAGCCACTTGGGCTTTTCGCGTCTGTGATAATGAACATTTAGAACTAGAGATCAAGCATTTAACTCAGGTTTTCAAGAAGAATGGCTACAAAGGAATGCAAATTGCCAAAGCTTTAAAATAAGCTAGGAAAACTATAGTAAGACAAAGCTCTATTGAGGATAATAGTGGGGTTTTGGTAGCTTATCTCCCTTATGTTGAGGGCGTCTCAAATAAAATTTCCAAAATAATGATAAAAAGGAACATCAAAACAACCTTTTTACCTCGAACAAATCTTAGGAGGTTGGTCAAGTCATACAAATAACATCTAAAACCAACACAAAGAAACTATGTTTGCCAAATTGATTGTCTATGGCGTGTCGTATATTGGTGAAACTGGGTGCTCCATCAACACAAGGGTCTTTGAGCACAATGCTGACATAAAAAGAGAAAGGGTTGTTAATTTGGCGTTGGCAGAGCACTCTTTTAAAACAAGACACCACATTTGCACTGAGAATACTCAAGTTTTTAGTCATGGAAGATCACTAACTTGAGCATCGTATGAGGGAGGCAGTGGATATTTGTAAGCACAAAAACAATTGGAAAAAAGATGGTGTTATAGATTTGAACCGCTCAAGGAAACCAATTATTATTTGCTTAAGAACTCCATGCATATGTACTTTTTAATAATACTTGGGCTTAACCAAATCATAGATGGGTTTCATTCTTCAATGCTATCTAGGTTTTTCCTTGTCTTACTCGTGTTACCTATGAACAACAACTAGCATTGCCCCAAAGGTGCAAAGTTACATCGGAAGGCATGTATTTTTTTTGTTTTGGTTGAGTCGTGCCTCCCTTGAAACCCATGATTGCTAACCCCGTCTCGTCTTCTGCGCATGAAGCTACATTGTAAATTATTATGTTTTTACCCTACCACCCCTATCTGAAGCTTGTCATTCTTTTGTACTTATATTTGATGTGTGTCGTGCACCTCTTTGTGAGATGGATGACAGCAAGGTAGTATCTTGCCACATTTAGGGACCTCCTGCTTGATGATGATTGTGTTCCTCTAAGTTGACAAGGAGATGTCATCGTACCTGCATGTGTTGCTAGCAAAATATGAATGCCCCATTCACTGCTCACCCACTATTTGGTAGCTTTTGATTCAAGGCAAATGTTTGAAGTGTACGTGTGACTGTCTCACCTTGCTGCCTACACCATTTGTGGCTGTCTCACCTTGCTGCCTACACCATTTGTGGCTGTCTCACCTTGCCGGTTGCAATATTCGTGCTCCTCTCTGTTTCTTTTGTGTGCCATTCTCCTCCAACATCAACTCCAAGGCACTGGATCTTGGCTTCTACAACATCAATTCCAACGCTGTAAGAAATGGTGGTTTTACCCTCTTTATGGTTTGGCTATGTGTAGGAGGAGCCTTTGCATTAATACCTGTGCCATTTCTCTACAAGAGACCACCAAAATTATAAAACATTGCCTTCTAAGGGAGGATAGGGAGGATGGAAAGGTTGTAGAGGTTGGCTATTATTTGCATTACTTATACATTCAATCATTCATACACCGACTTCCCTAATTTGGCCATTTGATAAAGTGTCACGGTGGAATGGACTTGTTAATATGCGAGTGTATGTCAATGTATGCTTCTGCTCACCTTATACTTATTATAACTTTTGTCTTGATATTAAGGATAAATTATAGTTTGAATGGCAGTTTGGGTGAGTTTTGCAAGGATCATTTTGAATGGATTCCGAATGCCATTATACTCACCAATGTTTCCTAATCTGGCCATTTAATAAAGTGTCACGGTTGAATAGACTTTTTTTTTCCCAAGTATATGTCAATGTATGTTTTTGCTCACCTCATACTTAATCTAACTTTTGTCTTGTTATTCAGGATAAATTACAACTTGAATGGTAGTTTGGATGAGTTTTGCAAGGGTCATTTTAAATGGATTTTTTTTTCATCAAATAAATTTTATTATATTAATTAATATAACAAATATACAAGACTATTCACAAAAAAAGAAGGCAGTAAGAGAGCACGCCACAAAGTCACCAAACTAGGCAAAGCCTAGGAACAAAACAACAAAAGACTAGGCCAAGCCTAGAAAACATCTATTACATCAAAAAAGCAACCACCAAAAGACTAAGCAGCCATGGCAAAGAGACCAACAAAAGGGGGACCTTTATCATGGGGATCACCCCAACCAAAGTCCAGCAGGTCATCCCCCCCTAGAAACAGGGTCCCAACCAGAACCGGTAGTGGTATGATCACTTTCCTCCTAAAAATCTTCATCTTGATCAGAGCAACGGAGAGAAATCGCCAACGCAAGCCTTGGAAACTTGTTATCAGGGGGCGGTAAACTTGTTGTCAGGTGGCGGTTGCCAACCACCTTGTGATCTCTCTGGTGGATAATTCAATTTGTGCTGCCCCGCAGGAGGCAGAGAGCCCCAACCCTGAGTGCGTGGAGGTGGAGGTGGAGGTCTCCACCCTCCGTGTGGAGTTGGGGAAGGAGAATGGTGGCACTGAGAAGATCCCTGCTTTTGAATGGATTTTGATTGTCGTTACGCTCACCAATGTTGTAGTTTATCATGCAAAGAATATCGATTTGAATTTTGGGATCATGATGCTTATAAATAAAATCAATATTACAATTGAAAGAATAAATTTACAACAAAAATATTAAACCAAAAAAAAAATTGTAAATACAGTATTGCATCTAAGCAGGAAGAAAAAATAATTTGTTTCAGCATTTACAAATTTTCTATGGGAGACATACAATAAATAAATTTTTATGATGGTTGAATAAAAGCAATGTGAGATTAGATCGAAAGGATGAATAACACATAAATGGAAAGGCACAAAGATCACAGTTGTTGCAGTGATTGGGACAATCATGTATTGCCACACAACAGATGCAAATGCCGCAACATCTGTTTGCCAACACAGAAAACCAGATGGTGTGTTATCTGTCATCCTAGACTTCAAATCCAAGCTACCTCTTACAGCCACATGCTGCAACCACACCAAAAATAAGTATGAAAGGTGCAAAGTAACACCAGAAGGCAATAATTTTTTTGTTTTGGTAAAACAGTAATACCTCCCACGAAACCCATGACCGTCGATCCCATCTCATTTCTTGGGCACAAAGCATTAACCAAAAATATTCTGAATTTGAATAGCAATCTATTTAGAAGAAGTGGGCCTATTTATTTTTATGTTGAAGTATTTATTATATGGTAAGGCATGGGGCAATAATTCATGGGTTTTTAAAAATGTAGCATTAAAATCAGTATGATAGGTATTTTACATATAAGCCAGAATAATAAAGATTAAAATGAGAGTTTAGAAATGTATCTCAAATATTAATTGTGAAGTGTTTAATATTGTAATTTAATTCAAATCCACTTACCTATTCTACAAAGAAAACACTAATTAATTTGAAAAAAATGGCACTATTTTAAAAAAAGCTTTAAATTATGTAAAGTTCTACAACAAATGGCACATTTAAGTAAGAATACGTATGAACAACGTATACTTTCCTTTTTATAACAAGATAAATTTTATAAACAAAGGAGAGAAATAAAACACTCCCCAACAATTATAACATTGTTAAAAAGTCAAGCTACGTAGATACACAAGATGAGTCAGGTCATAGTCTCCAACTTCCAAAAACAATCAAAACAAATTCAGTAAGAAAACAAAAATCCCTAGAAATCAAGGCAAAAAACAACAAACCTCGCTCTGCTCCTTAACCCTACTTATAAGCTCTTCAAGTTTATTTAGGATAGTAATCATAGTTGAATTGACCAAACTCATGTAATCACAGCTGTTTCTATAAAATTCCAACTGCATGTTATTATTTTCATTTTGTTTCACAGTCAAACCATAAAACGATGCTTGAATCTTACAGCCAGGACTGTTGATGGCTGTAACCACTTTCTCGACAGTTTGTTCATTGGTGAGTGGTGCATAGTTCTTCAGCTCACTGCCCTTTTCTTTAGTGGAGGTATTGTGTTTCTGACACTTTATGTCACTGCTAAGAAGCTATTTAGCGTCCAGAACTTCCATACCCTTCTTACTCATCTTCCCCTTTAATGTTTCATCACCCAAAGCATCAAATATCAAATTTAAAATTAAGAATTAACTATTAAAAAAATTGAAACTAATTATATATCCATTGATATTAATTGTAACATATTCCAATATTTATTAGCTACAAATAAATAAAACTTTCATCTAAATTATACAAGATGATTATAACGTATCCATCAACAATAAATTTAGAAATAAATACTATTTAACACAACATATATACATTGGTATTCTAACATTGCCTGATATGTATCACCAAAATTAACTTTAGGGCGACCGCAGGAATATTTTTTTAATATAGAGTTACATTTGTTTTTATTCGTAGATCATTTCGAGATGGTGGCTTAAAACATTCTAATTGTGGTTGGCATTGTTCTCCTTGACAAGAATGGAATATGCAGTGGATTAAGTGTATTCCAGGTTCTTTAGTTCTGGCAGTGAGTTTTATCAAATAGGTTGTTTTGAAAACCTCATCACTTTAAACAAGAAGGTACGTAATCTCAAAGAAGGGCATAGATACCTGCACAACAAGAAGGTACGTAATCTCAAAGAAGGGCATAGATACCTGCATTCATTGCATACATTTTTTTTCAATTAGATTGAATTTCAATCGTCAGAAACAACTCAGGCATCCTTCATCAATGAAAATCTGTGTACTGACGTGCCACTGATAGACCTTCCACAAATCGTGGCAAAGAAGCTTAAAATATACATATCACCATAATTTTTTTTAGGGGGACCTTTGACAATGAAAAGGATTTAATTTGCCATAGTTTTGGCCAAATTTGTTAGAGGTGATCCTAAGCGGATATGATATGCATTGAATATGGTATTTTTTAACTATATTTCTTTAAATGAACAAGATTTTAATACAGCATCTTTATATGTAAAGAAATATTTTCGATTTTGATTTCTACTTTAAAAAATTTAAATTCGAAACACCCTTAGTTTTATCCTACAAAGTTGAACGCATTATCAAGTATTTTTTGCACGTCATATTACATAGCACCAATTACTGACCTACAAAGTTGAACGCATTATCAAGTATTTTTTGCACGTCATACTACATAGCACCAATTACTGACCTACAAAATTGAACGCATTATCAAGTATCTTTTACACATCATAGTACATAGCACCAATTACTGACCTAAAACATAATAATTCTTCCATCTAGCCGATATTACCCTTCATAAGTTCATACTTTACACAAAATTCAAATTTTCACATCCATATTTGTAATTTGTAAGCACCTACGTTTCAATAATGTGGTCCTACTCTGAAAAAGGAACTGCTTGTTATAATGCTAAAAATGAAGCAAAATGAATAAGCTGGAATTTAGCTTGTGCAAAAAACATCCATTTTTTTCTTTTATGTGTTTTTGCATAAGAAAACTTTTGCTCCATTATTCATGACACAGATTGAAGCATTCTTTCGTATGACAAATATGTAGGAAACTGACAGCAAATAATATGTTTCTTCCAACTATTTTATAAAAGACAGAAATGAAAGGCACGTATAAAAGACAGTCATGAAAGGCACAGCCTTCAACGAGTTAACAGCTTATACAGGGGCACTTCTTTTAACATGTGCACTTAACAGGCCACCTCTCCCTTTCACAACTCTGCTGTAGCTGTCTTATCCAAACCGTGTGGTTAGTTGCCCAGCATTGGTCCTATTTATTCGTACCTTGTAAATTGTTAAATTCATTTGGATTTGTTTCCACGCAGATTGAAACGAATATAAGAAGCATTGCATACAGATTTAAATATAAGTATGATGGATTTTCCAGAAAATCCTGATCTGAGTAAGCTTATACATTTCAATTTCTCTCTTCAACATGCTCATGGCTAGATCGATTGGTTTCAGGTCATCTTTAGTGCCCCATTCATCTCTTCGAAGAGCCAGTGCAAGTGCAGCATATTCAGGAGCGCAGAAGGAGCACAGAAGGAGCGCAGTTTATATAGCAGCAAGATTGAATTGTTTTATTTTTCTATTTAATTTTGTCTTTAAAATTCGTTTTCCACGTATGTTGTTTTGAGTGCACCTATTTCAGGTGATTTTGATTGTGTTTGTCTGCCTATCCATTTGCTTCGACAAGGTCAGTCTAGGCTAAGATTTACCTACTATTTTTTTAAGTGTGGCTTCTAATTCTTCTTTTGGTTGTAAATGATGAATAAGTGTCTGATCGTACAGTACTATCATTCTATTGACCTATGATGCAATTCAGATAAAGAGAATGAATAGATTATATTATGGAAATAATTCAGACTGAGCAGAATGTTTTTTTTTTCCTTTTTTCAGATTTTTTTATAGCTCAGGAGGAGAGCGGCCCTGCGTATGAGACTTCCTTTTTGCCCCCTCATCAAGTGATTACAAGTATAACAAACTTTTGCATCTATGTGTATCCATAAAAAAAAATACAAATTAAAATTAAAAAATAAAGGAAAATAAATAGTATAGGTCCTAGATTTACAGATGTACAACAAAAGATGGAAAATAACATAACATGCCAAAATAAAATACCTCTTATGGAAAAAAATGATGCAATTTTGAGCTTGACCAAGGAATCCCCGTAAGTTCTTTGAGTTTTTTTAAATCTTGTATTTCAACACTACAAAAATAAATACCCCAATAAGACGGTGATCTCAAGCTGATCAGATACTTCAAATTTAATCTTAAATATATTTCAAACACCTATGTGGAAAAATATTGCATGACAGCAGCAAACTCTGAGGAAACGTGGAGGAAACAGCAGCATACATCAGCCCACACACCTGTCAACAATAAAACCAGCCAGCTATACATGGCTTTAACCAAAACGTTTTGTTTTATCCTCAGTGCAGGTGATAGTCAAGAACACATAACTGCCTACATTAGCCAATTCCCTTCTACCATCTGTCAGCAAAGTGCCAGCAAACTGCTTTGTATACCCTCCTGCTGTATGCAGCTGCGAAAAAATAAATTAAACCTGTCCAAAGACTGCAATCCCAGCCGTCCATCCTGCAACCACGTGCCCTCCACTAAGTAAATGTAAGTATGAAGAAAGGAGGTGCTTCAGGCGGGGATGCCTGACAATGAAATGCCTCCGGCGTAAATATATAGTACTTTTATCTGATTATAGGGTACAACAACTGTGTTAAACTAATCATTATCAATCTAATACTTAGTAATAACACTGCATTATAGTGTTCAACTATTATTAATTACCAAGTGACTAACTTAGGATTAGTTCATTAATTTATTCACTTTACCCAATAAAAATTTGTTAATTCATTAATATTTTATTTAATATATAGGTCATTTATCTAGTCATAGGGTACACTAACTAGAGGTAAAACTAGTCGATCTCTAACTAATACTAATTACAAGGTTAACTGTTAATTTTATTCATTTATCTAATTAAATGAGCTAGGGGTATAATAACTATCAACAATACTACAACTAATAACCTAGAACAGACCCCAGGATGAAGCCTCACAGAGCGCTCATCTCATATGCTGCAGCAGTTGCTACTGTGATGGATCCAACCTCGCGGGCCGACCATGTTAGCCTAGTTTTGGCATCTTTGTCTATAAAGAAGCATTTTGTAGCCAAGTGTTCTGTTGTAGACACTTATGTTGGTGAAACCTCTCTGCCTGCTCGAGTGCTGTTGGCCACTCTATCGCCTATTAAGCATCTCCAGACAATCTCCACTACTTCTCCTTTGCTCTCTCATATATTAAATCTTTTTGTTCCATCTCCAGCTGCATCTTTGTCTCCTCATGTAGGCGATCAATAGTCTTACAAAGGCACCCTGATCTGGCCACATTGGCTTATGTTGCTGATTCTTTCATGAATGTGCCATGCGCTCGTTTCATGGCAGATAAGGCAAACACTATTCTGCTTCTTTAGTTGAGTCAGGAGGTTGCCAATCAGGATGATTTTTATAAGCACGGTCTTATTTGCAGGTTCAACAACATCTGGTCTAGGCTCTTTGATCTCTGCAAATGGATTACATCTTATTGGAAACCCCTTATTTCTGAAGAGATCTACATTTATCCGTGTGCTCGGGATTAATTCATATTTTCAATATGATTCAGCTGAATAACGAGACCTCATCCTCCGATTGGGACCTCAGTTTTGGGTGGAGCAAGTTTATGTATGAAACATTGGTTTCCTTGTTTCGACCCCTCTTTAGATTCTATTTCTTCTGCTCCGGTGTGGGTCAAGGTCTCAAACCTTCCCTTGTAGTTTTGGAGTTTTCCCAGCCTATAGGGCATTAGGAGTGCCTTGGGAAATTTTAATTTTTACTTCCATGAAACAACTCACTGACAATTTACAACTTTTGCTCAGTTGTTTGTTAAAAATTAATTTTGCCAGGTGTTTGCCAAAGGAGATCTGGCTAAAGGTGGACTGAATATAGAAGAAAAACTGGATTACGAGCGGGTGACCTATAGATGTTGCGCTTGTTTTTCTCATGCGCATTTGGCTACTGTCTGCCCAAAAAGGAAGGTAGAGTTTTCTTCTGGTTTATCTAAATCTTTTGGTGGCAACAGGAATAAAGGTGGCAAAGCTCAAGCCTACATGGTGGCAAGTTGCTTGGGCTTTCCACCAATTTAATGAACTAAATTCTCAGGACTTGGGCACAGATACGTGAAGAATTGCTCTGAGTGTGAAGGAGGTCCCTTTCGCACCTGCATCAGAGTTTGTTCTAAAGAACAAGGTTCCCTTGGCCAGTAGGCATCATGATTCTTCCTCAATACTTCAGGCACTTGAAGCAGCAGCATATCCTAAGGATTTGTCAATTGTAAGTGTTGATTTTGAGGAATGGTCAGTTAAGGCTCTCGTGGGTGGGGACTCTAGTTCCCACTTCTTTGGCTCGAGCACATGATGGCCAGTCTTCCCTAGAGTTGTCCGTTGTAGTAATGGATTTTGGTCCCTCAGGTTTCGTAACCCGTTTGAGACCTTCTTTGAAGGTGCTTGTTGTGAGGTCCTCTGATCAAGGGTGGAGCGATTTCAAGAAAAGAAAGAAGCATGGGAGAATACTCTCCTCTAGCTGTATGATTCTCAGATCGAGCAAGGGGTTGAGCTAATTCGTCTTTGTTTGGGATTTGAGGTGGCATGTCAATGGGCTTTTGTGTTTTTATACCACGCTCGAATTATTTTTTGTCTTTTGTATTGTCTTTGGGGCAAATTCTGTTATATTACTTTCTAGTCAGGTGAGGGCCCCAATAGAACCCCTCGTTTTATCAATCAAAAAAACTATAGGTAAAACTAATTAATCTTAAATTATAATAGTACTGATACTAATTATTAAGCTTGATGATTGGTAATTACTATAAGACAAACCTAGGATTAGTTCTCTCATTAAATTTTTCATTTTAACTAGTTAAAAATTATTAAGTTTTTATTAGTCCATTTATTGATTTATTAATTAACTGATTTATTAATTTGAATTATAAACTTAACTACTTAAAATTAATTGTAATGTCATTTAACAATTGGTTCATTTATTATTTTTAGTCTAGGGTTACAACAATTAACTACTCCTATATTTTTGGTCCCATGATCTACCTACGGCCATCATGGCTCTTCATCGTTATCGTACTTAAAAAAGGAACCTGAGTTTGCAATCCATGCTTACTATCCTCTTCCCAATGATAGACCACAGACTGTGATCCGAAACATCAATCAAAAACAGCCTACACAATTATTTCCAGAAGTTGCTCTCTAATAACCCATCTCTTAAAATATTAAGCAAGCGGTAAAGCTTACCCCACATTTTCTCAAAAGGTGATCCATAACCTCACCTAACATTTACCAAGCTTAAAAAAAACAAATATAGATGCCTGCAAAATTTTGTCGTGTACCTAAGCACAACATATGTTATAGGATGTTATCCTTTTTAGTCTTAGCATTATTATCAAGTTATGTTCTATTTCAGATGCTTAGAGTTAGTGAAGGATTAGGTCATGAGTTAAGTAGGAATTTTTGTGGGTTTGATAAAGTGTGAAAAAACCCTAAAATGTGTCTTTTTACCATTTCAACTTCTAATGCAAATAGAGAGCTGCCATTGTGTGAGAACTCTTAGACTATAGACAGATTTGCAGGTGCAATCAACTCTCAAGTGAGCAGGTGCCCCTCTTTTCCGTTTTATTTTTATTCTACTTTATATTTACAGTTTTGTTTTTTGTTGTTATTTGATCACAACAAGTGGTATCAAACCTTTAGATGATTTTTGCAGCCACTCCAAGATACTGAGGGGAGTCTATCCAAGAAATAACTCTTGGTTTGTGACCAAGGATGAGATAAAGGCATTATTGGTTGATTTTGTCAAGGAAGTTTGAAAGGAGATTCATTCCATGGGAAGGCAGCTGGAGCAACAGAATAATGAAGAGGAGTATATCAATCCTAGGGGGTCCTAAGCTTGACCCACCAAATAATAAAGAGGAAGAGGAAGAAAGCTCACAGCATCCCTGTTTTAACCTACAAATGAAGATCCCACAATATGACTTTGGAAGTGGAACAGAGGTCCACACATGGTTGAGCAAGCTAAAAAAAAACAAGATGACATGTTGAATGTGGCCCTACAACATTTGAACTTTGGGTTTTTACAAGCCCTGATGGAAAGTTTATTGATTTTTCCAACACTTTGACTCGGAGAAGTTTATTGATTTTTCCAATACTTTGACTCAAAGAGCAGATCATAACTAGGATGAACTATATGATACCTAGTTAATGCAATTTTTGCATAAAGATATGTCAGTGGAGGAGTACATGGAAAAATTCCAAGTTATGGAGTCCAGGGCCAAAACTTTCTTCAAATCTAGTGCGAAAGATCTATATTTCCACCCTGTAGGCTGAGATTTGAAGTGAGGTAAGGATGTTTAAACCAAAATATTTTGAAAGGGCTATTATTGAGGCTACAAGAGCAGAAAAATATATTGATGCCCTAAAAAAACAAAATGGGAGGAACTAATATTTGGAAGTCTTTTAATTTTGATAGGAAACCCAAGGATGAGGGTAAATTAGAGTCTTCATTGTTTAAAAAACACTTGTCATCAATCTGCCCCTATATCCATCGTTATAAATCCCTGTTGTAAGTGCTCTCAGCCATGGAGCAAGGGTCATGTATGTAACACAAAAAAGTTTTATACAACAGAAGATGTGTGTCCATCTGAGCCAGAATCTGATAGTGAGGGTACCCCCAATCAACCTAATGCAGAATGTGAACCAAAAACCATGTCTCCTTCTATAGTACAAACAGGGGAACCATTAGTGTTACTTTCTGCAATAATAGGGTTGGACCATCTGCACACCTTCAATTTTTTTCCCCGTGTCAAGAAACAACAAGTACACTTACCCAAGTTTTACTTTTTGTGTTTTGGTCTTGGTTGATCCAAGAAGTACACTTAATATTCTAGATAAGAAAAAGGTCCATAGGCTCGATCTCCATTTAAACACCTTTGAGAGTTTTCCTAGTTGGGATTCAAGGCACAGAAGCATTGATAGCCTGGGACAATGCATAATGTGGAACTTTGAGTGGCAGATTATGTCCTCAAAGATAAAATCTATGTTATTGATATTGGGGGAGTGGATATTGTTTAAGGGGTTCAGGGGCTATACTCGCTTAAAACATACTCCACGAACCATCAAGAGAAATTCTTGACATTCAAGTAGAGTGACCATGAGCATACTATCAAGTCTTTGACCCTGAGGGAAATCAAAATGGTTGATTCTAGTCAAATGAACAAAATTCTCAAAAAGGAGCATTTTGAGATTATGGCTCGCCTTACTATATAGATGTAGACTCCTCTATCCCACACGAATAAGCCCCAGGAATTTTAGTGTTGTTTTGCAAATTTAAGGTAGTTTTCCAAGATCTACCAAAGAGCCTCCCACTTGACAGGGAATTGGAACACATATTGACCCTACTAAAGGCCCAATTGTGGTACACCCATACAGATACAAGCATTTTCATAAATCTGAGATATAAATATTGGTAATCGAAATCTTGGACATCAGTATCAGCATCCTAGTAAAAGCATGTATGTTGCTCCAATCGTCATAACCACAAAGAAGAATGGGTCATATAGACTCTAGATCGATCATAGTTACCATGTTCATATGAATATGGTGCACATTCAGTTTGGAACAAATTTTTAAGGATGTTCGAACTTATTCGGTAAGTTCAAATATTATTTTTTTGATAAAAATATATTTAAAAACATTTAAAATATTAAAGAATTGACACAAAAACCAAAAAGATAAATATAAAAGTGGCTCGTAGAAAGTAGTAACCCTATTTGTAAAAAAATAAAACTAAAAAGGAGAACTTGTATCAACATCTTGACAGGGAAACCATATTAGTTGTTCAATTTGTGCAGTGTGAAGAACAAATGCATCAAGCAAGCAGTAGCACAACCTAAGCATTAAGCCATTTGAATTGTGCAAACTGATTAAGTCGTCGACTCTCAAGCAATGTCTATGACAAGTTGTTTTAACTTTTTTGTCTTGTGTTCACTGTTAAATGTTCACCATTAAAATTAAAAACTTCATGATGCCAGTGCTAGTCGAGGCATTCAAGCTACATCCTGCATCAGATTATTCAAGCTGCATCATTCATTGTAAGCAGCGAGCATTTGGGTCTTTAATCCCTGCAAAGTTTGAGCTAGTGCTAGGACAAAGCAGCAGCAAGTCAACCATTTGGCAATATGAAATGGAATAAAATTAAATCCATGAGACTCATATCAGAAAGTTTGTATCAGGTAAGATTCTTTTTGTTTGTATTTAGTTTAATATTGTATTTATTAACTAGTTTAATATATTTTTAGTTTGAATTTGTATTTAATTTATTTCTACTTGGGTTTAAAATCTACTTCATTTTATTTTTTATAAGTTATAAGCTTATAGCTAGAACTTTACACTTTGTTCCATTTTAAATATAAACTTATAAAGTATATTGCTAAAGTAAATGATAATTTAACTTTCTAGTCTATAAAAAATATTAAAAATGGTAGTATTTCCACATCCAAATACTCTTTAAGTGTTTAGGAAGCCATTAAATTTCAGATCCAAGATCGGAACAGTTTTAGAATATGCAAGGTTGAGTAGTGGGCAATGAGGGAAAAATTGGACAACGAAGGGCAAAATTTTGTTCTTCTCAGCAAGAAAGTTTCAAACCAACAAGACTTCTACAGTCACTTACTCAACACTAGCATGTCTAGCCAGCTATTAGATATGAAATACATTGTCCAAAAAGATAATAAAAATAAAAAAATACATGAGATGCACCTTGTGCAATAGTCATATCATGGAAAGTGTAACTAGAGTTCGGTACCATTACCTTGGAGGTTCCCCATATGTGAAATAATGTGGAGTAGCAAATGAAAATTCAAAAAAAACAAAATATGTAGATTTCATAAATCAAGTGCAAGCCAAATTTGATGCAGGTCATACTAGATTTTTAGCTTCAGAAACAAAGAAGAATAAAATCCAACATTCTATCTCGCAAAAAAGCTCCTTCAATAGTTCAAGTTGCTGTCCATCACCGTTTTTCCAAGGAAGTTGAAGTGGGTTCAAAAGTCACAAGGTTCATTGAAATCTATGTGGAGGCAACAACAAAAACACGATGTAGAAAAATTGGCAGCTAGATTGTTTTAAGCAAAGGCCATCCCTTTCAATGTTATCCATTCTCCATATGTCAAATCCTTCCTAGATGTGACTATGAATTTGGGAAGAGTCACAAATTCCCTTGTATGAAAGAGTAAGAACTAGTCTTCTTAAAGACGAGGTGACAACCATATCCAGTAAGCTAGATGAAATGAATAAAATTTGGAAAAGAACAAGTTGCACAATAGTAAGCGACAAATGGTTAGATTCAAGACAAAAGCCCCTCCTAAATGTTTTGGCAATATCTCCTGAAAATGATATGTTTATAAACTCAATTAATACAAGTAATAAACATAAAACTTATCTTTTCATTTCCAAATGCATCGAATTAGCCATTTTGGAGATACAAGAAAAGAATGCTGTTCGAATTATTGCAGATAATTCAACAAATTGTAAAGAAGCAGGAAATATAATTTTCGATAATTTCCCTCATTTCTTTTGGACACCATGTGCAACACATGTTGGATCTTTTGTTCGAAGATCTACCAAAATTGGAGTGGGTAAGTAATGTAGTGACTGAAAAAAAACAAAATTCTAAGTTTATAGTCAATCACCGCTTGACATTGAACTTGTATCATTTTTTTGTAAAGCATGAGCTTCTCTCCCCTATTGAAACAAGATTTACCGCTAGCTTCATTACTTTGCAAAAGGAGGTAAAGGAGACAATGGCATTGAGAAAAGTGGTGGTTATTGATGAATGGGAAGAGTTAAAGTTTTCCAAGGAAACCCGTTCAAAAGTTATTGAAATAATTATCTTAGGAGACACATTTTGAGCGAGGACCAAGAAGATCATAATAGTGTTTGAGCCACTTGTTCGAATTTTGAGAATGGTTGAAACCTTGCATGGATTGTGTATGAAAGCGTGGATAGAGCAAAAGAATAAATCCAAAAGTTACTAGCAGATGTTGCTGAAGAAATAAAGTGTATTTGGGAAATTTTGGACAAACGATGGTTCATGTTAAATCATCTTCTACACGTGGTAACTTGTTATTTAGATCCTAAATTAGTAGAGGTAAATCATGATGCAAATGAGAAGATAATAAGAGGTATATTTGCAACAATGAACATGTTGGTTCTTGATGAAAATGAGAAGAAAGTCACGAGAAAGCAGCTTATTGTTTTAAATAACCAACAAAAAATGTTTGGCATCAAGGAAGTAAAGGCAAGCAAGATGAAGTGGGAACCATATAAATGTTGGGGCAAACTTATGGGAATTCTACTCCAGAATAAGTTTGTCGTGTGGATCTTCAAACAATGTTCCAATGCTTCTACATGTGAAATAAACTAGAGTACACATGATTTAATCCACACTAACAAGAAGAATTGACTAGAGGCTCAAAGACTCTCTAATCTTGTGTTTTTATACAGCAATTTACAATTGCTTACTCACTCTCTTGCAAATGAAGATGACAATTGTAGCCTTGGAAAACCATGCTTTGGAGAAGAAAAAATGTTGATGTTGTTGATGAGCCTACAACATAGGATTAGATGAAGATGGTGGTAATGCTTTTGACATAGAAGTAGGTTTTGATGTTGTAGATGTTTAAAATTTCATTCCCAATTTTAATTAATGCTCTAAACTTTAAATTTTAAAGTTAAACAATTGATAATTCTCATTGCCATGTATGAAGTTTGACACTGTTGGATTTTGCTATGCATTTATCTTTTTTGGTATACTTATGTCACATGTATATGTTTATATTTTTATGTGTAAGTGGTTTTACTTTACAAATATATATAATTATTATCTTATATATATTTTTTAAATTTGTAAATTTTCTAAACCAAACAAAAGCTTTTGCAAAATCCCAAACTTCCAAACTTTTTTCCCATTCCGAATGACCCGAACTTTTCGAACATGCTAACTATGGTATTGATTATAGGGCCTTGAACAAAATCACAATTAAAAATAAATTTCCTATGCCAAGAATTAATGATTTGCTTGATCAATTGCATGGAGCAAAGTATTTCTCAAAGTTAAATCTCAAGTCAAGATACCATATGATAATAGTTCAAATTCAAGACCAAGAGAAGACTGCACTCAGAAGTCATCACGAGCACTACCAATTTCGGATCATGCCTTTTGGTCTTAGCAATGCTCCAACTATGTATCAGGCACTAATGAACAAGGTATTTAGTAAATTCTTACGTAATTTTTTCCTTTATGGTGATATCCATGGTACAGCAATTCATGTGAGTCCCACATTGAGCATCTAGACATTGTTGAGAAATCTTGGCTAAGGAGAAATTGTCTGCCAAGGCTTCTAAGCACGAATTTTCTAAGGCATCTTTGGAGTAACTTGGTCACATTATTTATGATGAGGGGGTGTGCACTTGCACTACAAAGATCAAGGTCATGTGTGATTGGCCTGTGTCCAAGACTCTTAAAAAACTTTGTGGTTTCTTAGGCTTGACACGATTCTATAGAAGGTTCATAAGGAACTTCTCTACAATAGCTCGTCCTCTGATGGACCTTACCAAGAAGGATACCTTCAAGTGGTTCATTGAGGCACAAACATCGTTTAAGAATCTCAAACAAGCTATTTTCTCTACTCAAGTTTTAGTGACTCTTCATTTCTCTAAGTCTTTTGTCATTGAATGTGATGCTTTTGGATCTGGACTCAGTACAATACTTTCTTGGGATGGCCATCTCATCGCGTTTGAATGTAGGTAATTGAATGATAGGGAACAACGAATGTCAACATATCGCAAGGAGATGTTAGCCATCCTACACACAGTGGCCAAATGGTGTCAATTTCCCTATGGGGTCAAGTTTTCTACAAAAACTGATCATCTCAACCTTAAGCACTTGTTGACTTAGGGAATCTTAACAAAGAAGCAACAAAAGTGGATTGATAGCCTATAAGCCTATGACTTTGAGATCCTTTATAAGAAAGGGAAGGAGAATGTGGTGACAGATACATTGTCACGCCTAGAGGAAACCCATGTCTTCCATTGCATCTCCATAAATCAAGTTGCTTCGATACAATATCTGCTAGACAAGCTCATACAAGACCTTGAAGAGGGGAAAAAAGGTAAAGCTTGATCTATTTGTAAATGCATCATATTTTTTTAAGAGACGCATTTACTTGAGGAAGGAATCCCCACTCATTCAAAAGGCACTTGAGCATGGGCACGAGTCTCCATATGCAAGCCATGTTGGATTCCAAAAAACCTACAAAAACATCATCTCTAATTTTTTCTAATAAAACATGAAGGTAGACATTCTGCAATTTATAGCTGAATGTGACACCTACCAATGGAATAAGGCCGAGAGTTTTACTTCCCTAACTTTACAACCAAATGTACCAAATCAAAAGTGGGAAATTATGTCAATGGACTTTATCTCAAAACTCTGAAAGTAAGGATGAAATTTTTGTCGTGGTAGATAATTGACTAAGTGTGCCCATTCTATTCCCACGAGAAAGGCAAGAAACAATGGCCCCAAAGTTGGTAAATTGTATTTCCAACATGTGTTTAAACTACATGGTATGTCAAAGAATTTCATCCGCGATCAAGATCGGGGATCGAGATCAGATATTTCAAGGTCATTTTTGGCAAGTACTGTTACATAATGCAAGAGTTATATTTAACATGAGCACTGCCTACCATCCTAGAACACATGGTCAAACAAAGGTGGTGAACGAGTCCCTAGAAGGGCATTTGAGAATGTACGCAAGGGATAATTAATGCAAGTGGGTGGAATGGTTATATTTGGCTAACTATTGGTACAACACCACATTTCATTCTACCATCAAAATGACACCCTTTAAGGCTCTATATGGGTACGAGCAACCATGACCATTGGATTGGGTAATTAAAAGGAGCAAGGTGCCAGTAGCAAAGGAAGCATTAGAGGAGATGTAAAACACTGCAAATTTTGAGGGACAACTTGGCAATAAGTGCAAGCAAGATGAAGCAGTAAGCAGAACAACACACAACAGAGAGGACATTTGAAATAAGGGACAAGGTAATTTGTTTGCCTACAACCATATAAACAGGCCACGTTGAAGAATGTAGGAAAGCAAAAGTTGCAGCCAAAATATTATGGCCCATACAGAATGAGAGCAAAGGTGGATGAAGTTGCATATATATTGGGCATACCAACCAAGGGAAGACTACATGGTGTTTTCCATGTATCATGTTTGAAAAAGAAGATAGGAGTGCATATGTTTCCACAAACAAAACTTCCTAACACAGATGAAGCAGGTAAGTTGTTGTTGGATCCAAAGAGCATCATTGGGGGAGAGATAAGAAAGTTGCGGAATTGAGTTGTGCGAATGTTGAAGGTTCAGGTGGAAGGGCCTCCCAATAGAGGATGCAACCTTGGAGAGTGATTATTTTGTAGGCAACCATCCAAACTTGCCACATAGAAAAGTCAAAAAAAGTGGGGCAGGGGGGCAGGGGGAAATTAAAAAACGGGGGGAATTCAAATATATTTAAAAAAAGAAAAAAGAGGGGCCTATATCCCTTTGAAAAGAGAGTTTTCAAGACAAGGATCAAAATCTGCTCACGATGGAAAATGTGCTGAAATGTAAGGGGAGCTTCAGGAGCTATTTTTTTTTTTAAAACAATCTCGTTCATATATTTGGTTAAGTTGTATTATAGGGTGTGTTGGTTAGAGCTTTTGTTTATGATGCAGTAGTCTTAGATTCCACCCCCGTGCATTCTTCACGTGTATTAAAACCCGTAGTGCAAAATTTTGCACTTGGAAAGTTCCCAGGAGGTCACCTATCCTAGTACTACTCTAGGTTGAGCGCGATTAACTTCGCAGGTTTTACTAGCTAGGCGGACAAGCTCCTTAAGGGGTAGGGCATGTTTTGTACCTAAGCACAACATATGCTATAGGATGTCATTTTTAGTCTTAGCATTATTATCAAGTTGCTTTTTATTTTGAATGCTTACAGTTAGTGAAGGTTAAGTCATGAGTTAATAGGGTTTCTTGTGGGTTTGATATAAAAGGTAAAAAACTCTTTAAAAGAATGTATTTTTTTACCATTTCAACTTCTAATGCAAACAAAGAGCTGCCACTGTGTGAGAACTCCTGTCATGACGGATTTGAAGGTGCGATCCACTCTCGGGTGAGTAGTTGCCCCCATTTTTCCGTTTTATTATTTACTCTACATAATATTTGCAGTTCTGTTTTCTGTTGTTATTGGAATGCAACAGATTCAAACTCATAAATATAATGCTAATTTCCTATGAAAAAAATAGGATTCTGCAATTAGATAGAAAAGTAAATATAAATAGGGTCTCCGTGAGACCCAAAATGCCAAGAACTTCAAATTACATTTATATCCAAAAAAATAATCTACAAACCCCGTTCAATTTTTTTACCAATTCAATTTCTTGTTTGTGACCAAGTACCAAACTCCTTACACTTTGACCCCCATCCTTCACAAACACACTTTAAATTCGCAAATTCTGAATTAAAACTCGTCTTATCAAATGTGGGGAATAAGAAATACCTGTGAATCTGAAAAATAACCTTCTTGCTGTTCTGTGTAACATCACGGCTCGCCTTCACAAGCCTCTCTCTCTTGTCATTCTTACACACAACACCAAATTTCAAAATAAACACCAACTGGGCTAATCACAAACACCGAAACAAAATGACGTATACTGATCCAATTGAAGAACAATTTCACAAAAAAAATGGCACGTAAGAGTGATAAAATTTAAAACCGTACCAACTGGTTGAGATGTTCGCAATACTTTTCAAATTCTTGCTTGAATGGGTTTGGATTTTCAGTCACCATGGTTGTTTTGATGGGTTCAGCTGAGGGCTCTGTGGGCATATCGAAAAAAGAAAAACCTGAAATCAACAAATTCAAGTTCAATGTTTAAGAACAACACGTTGGAGGAGGAGATTTAAAGTGGGTATTCAAGAATAATGTTTGCGTGGCTCTTTCACCATGTGGGTATCCGTTAATCTTTGCAGGTAATTGAAAAATCCATCGCCGTGGGCTTCTCAACAGCATTTCAACAAAGTCGTTAAAATCCCATTAAAACCCTTTATGCTTTGTTATAGATTTATTCATACGCTCAATTTGGTGTTACTTTCGATTTTGTGATTTTGGGTTTGATGGGATTGGGTTATAAACCTCACTCTTATAAGGGGCAAGTCCGTATTAAAAGGGTGTTTACATTATGATAGCAGATTTTTGGATGAAACTTAAGTGTATATTTTTATCTACGTATTTTAAATCACTAATTTATATTAAAGATGAATTACGGATGATTTGAAATGCATCAATCAAAAATATGCACAGTTTTACTTTAAAATATGTTGATCAATTGTGTACAGTTTTACTTTAAAATACGTTGATCAATCGTATGAATTTTAAAAATATCAAATATCTTAATAATATAACTCTTTGTTTGTCTCTCTTAGGGTAAGGTATTATAGTTTTCACTTTTCAATTACCTTACTTCTTGTTTAATTAATGAAATAGCTTAAAATATATATAATTTTAACAATTATAAAATTTAGTATACTTTCAGAGTGAAAATTATGTTTTAGATATGAAAATAAAGGAATTCAGCGTTATTCTCCAATGTTTTTGCTGACATTCACTTTTCTATATATAATAAGGCTATGATTATTTCTGATGTATTTCTACAGAGACAAGTGCAAACTAACAAAGTGGCTATGGAGTTGGATTATCTATAGCAGTTACTTCACCATTAGGGTGATGCCCCCTACAATATTGCTCATGTGCCAACCTCCCCACCTCGAAACACACTATCGAGAGGTGGTAGTGGCACTCCTCAAGGTGGCCTTCTTCGCAGTTGGTCTCATCAGTGTACTCACAACCATGTTATTGGTTCTCCGCAATAGCACCACTCTCCTCCCCAGCCCAACATGGAGGTTGGAGCTCTTTGCCTCCTCATCCTTTGTAAGCTCAAAGGTGGGGTTCTCTGCCTCCTACGGACAAGTGCTTATGGAGGTATTCCCCTGGGAGTTCTCAAGGTGATAGGCAACTAGCACCAGATAAAGGATTTCCCATGTTCGATTTGGCAATCTCTCCCTATCACTTTGTCTAGGATAATGAAATACAAGAAGAAGGTGACCGACAACCTCTAATTTTGGATGGGACCCTGTTGTTAAAGGGAAAGATCTTCTAGGCTTTGAATGGATGATCCTCTTGATCACGATCCCTCCTTTGTTAGTCTCTTTGTTATTGCTGCTTAATTACTATTTTTTATGTATTAGAGCTTTTCTAAGCTTGGCCTAGTTTGTTTTCATGTTTCTTGGCTTTGGCCTCGCTTGTGTTTCCTAGGCTAGGCCTAGTGTGTCGTTGTGACATGCTCTCTTACCACCAAGTTTTTTATGAATAGTCTTGTAAATGTTGATATATTTATATTAATAATATAAGCTCTATTTCATCAAAAAAAAGTATAAATTTTGACATGCTAATTTTAAAATATTTCATGTGTTATTATACATATTCCTCTACTTTTAATGTAACTATGACATCTATCCTCTCCAATCTAGAAATATAAATAAATTTGTGAAGCCTTGGTTGTTCATCTATTGGATATGAGAACTGGGACTATTTCTAAAACTTCAATTATGTATTTATGGGGCATAATGCGTAGAATAGTGGGAACTCCATATTACGTGGTGCTAGAGGTATTGCAAGGAAACAACTATGAAGAGAAGGTGGATGTGTGTAGTGCATGATTAATTTTGTACATAATGCTCAATGGCATTCCTCCTTTGATGGTCAAGTGCCACAACAAATATTTGAAGATATTTTATGCAGGAGACTACACTTTCTAAGCGATCTGTCGCTGACAATATGACATTTTGCCAAGGATTTAATATGCCAGATGTTTTGTAGGGACGAGGATACAAGATCTAGTGCCCATTAGGTGTTATGTATATTTCTTCAATATAATTTTAATTGCACCTTGGCTTTGAATAAGGACCTCTTCCTTATAAAATTCAAATCTAAAAATAAATTATTTTAATGTCAACAACATTAAAAACAAATTATTTTTTATATGTTTATTTTCCAACAAATCTAAAATGGTTATTTTTCAATAGGCATCCAAGGATAATGGAGAACTATAATTAAAATTGGAACAAGAGTTTCTTCCTTATTAATAATGTTATAGAGTCCACATAAAGAAGATAGTAAGAATTTTGTGTGGCAGATGAAAGTTTTGGATAAGCTTAGACAAATACTTATACAGTACATGTTGACAATTTATGTTACTTGTAAATATTTTGTGATATACACTATTGTAGACCAGAGGCCACGAGAAACCTCCTATGTACATGGTGTATGCCATTTTATAATCTAATTATTGACATACTCCAAAATAGTTTCACTAAATCAATAAATGAGATGATATAGGTGATTGGATGTTCTTTATGTGTGTGTGTGTGTGTGTGGGGGGGGGGGGGGGGGGGGGGGGGGGGGGGGGGGGGGGGGGGGGGCGGGATAGGGGGAAGGGGAGGGGTGTTGGGCACGTATGCCATTTTATAATCTAATTATTGACATACTCCAATGCCATTTTATAATCTAATTATTGACATACTCCAAAATAGTTTCACTTAATCAATAAATGAGATGATATAGGTGATTGAATGTTCTTTATATATTTATATATATATATATATATATATATATAATACAAGATTTTGGTTTTCCTCTTCCCTGGTCTTCATTGTCATTGTTGGTTCATTTATAATTTAGATAATAAAAATATAAAATGTCTTCCCTATTCTGACATTTTTAATTCCCTAATTACAACATCAGAAAGGGCACATAAGCATTTGAAACCACTTATAAATAATGGATAAAATAAACTCTCATGGATAGCAAGCCATCAGCATAGTAGGTACGATTTATTCGAATACTAAAATAATTGTAATAAAAAATTCAACCAATTTTTTGAAGTAGGAATTCGACAAAGCTAAAGATTGAAATAATAGTTGTTTCTTATATATAAATATTAAATAAAGAGTGGGATATCTATCTAATGTTATAAATATCATATAAAATGTGTCTACTTTTAGTAGTCATTTGGTTTGTCCCCTTCTTATTCATGGCCTCTCTCAAATATTAAACAAGTCTATGGACCACCAAAGTTTGACTTTATCTAAATCACAGATCCTCAATTTTAACACATTTTTTTATGGAAGATGTTAATTATTAAATTTAACTATGGCATGGTGCATCCTTGTTATTAGTCCATGCTTCAGAAGACTATCCCTTTAAGGAAGATATCCTCAAAATTGTGGATTCCCATCCAATTTCTTTGGAGAAGAATCCTGAGGTTGTTGGATCAGTGGAAGAAACTCATCAGAGGTTAAAGGAGAAGGAGGATGTCATGCCTTCAGGAGATGTTAAGGGAATGACCTCCAATGGGGAGGATCAATGCTCAGAGGAAAGAATGATTAAGGAAGGCTTTAGCAATCAGGTGGAAGACCTAAATGGCATAATTGAAGAAAGGGAGGAGGGTGAGCTAGTCCAGTCTTCATAATCTCAAATGATTGAGAAGACTCAAATGAGAACTGCTCAGGATGTTCATAGCCCTGAAGCAAAAAGGGGGGGTTCAAAATGGGAACAAGCACTTTGGATAAAACTTTCTCCCTATCCCCGGGCGCATGCACTAGCAAGAGTATAAAGGACTTGGAGGGTTAGTCCACTGTGAAGAAGAAAGGGAAGGGCAATAGTAGAAAGACTACAGATGTGGGTGGAGATAATAGTAGGGGAAGACCCTCGCTCATGCAAACAAGGTAGAGAGAGATGGAGAAGGAAATTGCTAGGGTAAGGCAAACCACCTTGGTGGTTCCCCTTATGAGAACCAAAAAATGAAGTTAGTCTCATGGAATATCTGAGAGCTTCACAGTCCTCATAAGTAGTTGCTTGTTAGGAACTACGTTTTTAACAATAAAGTGGATATTTTGTTACTTCAAAAAGTCAAGATGACTAAGGAGAACTTCAAACTAGTGATTAAAAACATCTGGCCCATTGTCAATTATGTCATTAGTGAAGCTCAAGGAGCTTCAAGAGGTATTGCCACCTTATGGAACCACAATTTTCAAGGGAGGGTGGTGTCCTACTCCAGGCATTATATGGAAGTCTCTTTTCAACACAATTTTATCCAGTGGTCCCTGGATAATGTCTATGCCCTAAATACATGCATCAAAAGAAAGGAGGTATGGGATAATCTGCCAAATAGGATTAAAAGTGCCAAGATAACCAATTGGATGGTCGTAGGGGATCTAAATTCCCCCCTCTATCTGTCTAAAAAAATGGGGGGGTCGAATAGATTATTCTGATAACATGAAAAATTTAGTGGAGTTATTGGGCAATACTAGCCTTATGGATATTGACTTGGAGGGCCATTCTTTTACCTGGTCTAACAGAAGATAAAGAAGTAGTCTTATACAGTTAAGCTTGACAGATTCTTAATATCTTCCAATTGGACCATAGCCAACCTTGTTAATCTGATAGCTCTTCCCCAGGTGAGTTATGATCATAACCCTTTAATGCTAAGTTGGCAAGAAAGGAATGCTAAAGGACCCTTCCCCTCTCAATTTGAAATGATGTGGGCTCTCCATCCAGATTTTAGAGATTGTCTATCTGGATGGTAGAATATCCTTATCTAGGGGCCGACAATGTATAGATTGGTTCAAAAATTAGCTAATGTTAAAAATAAGGTTAAGGGTTAGAACAAATATACTTTTGGGAATGTACTGATTAGGAAGCAATACATCATGGGTCAACTTTTGAAAGTCTAATGGCTGAAAGAGGGGGATAGGAACACATCTTTTTTCCATCAATATACTCTAAGTCAGAAGAAAATAAACTCTATTAGTAGACTTAAGGATGAGAATGGGAATGTGGTGGAGGATGATAAGGAAATTGGGAGATTAGCTTCCAACTACTTTGAGTGTCTCTTGGCTACTAATCATGCCAATGTTCCAACAGGAGATTATGAGTCCCTTCTAGATTCCATTCCTGCTATATTATCTGATGAAGATAACAAACTTCTGACTAAGCCAATTATAGAGGAGGAAGTTAGGGCGATTATCTTCGTTATGGAAGCATTCAAAGCCCCAAGCCTGAACGAGTTCCCCTCGGCTTTCTTTCAAACCTTTTGGGATGTTGTTGGGAAGGATGTCACTAATGCTACCAAGGATTTATTTTAGATTGGTAGTCTCCTACAACAGTTGAACAACACTTTTATAGCCTTGATTTCAAAGAAGACAGAATCTACCTTCATGACAGACTTTAGACCAATCAGTCTCTGCAATATGATCTACAAAATCTTCACCAAGATTTTGGTTTATCATTTACAACCACTCTTGGATAAACTCATTGATTCCAGCCAAAAAGGTTTTGTTTTGGGTAGGCAAATACTTGATGCAATTATCATCGCTCACAAGATCATTCATTTTATCTCCAAAAGCAAAACCCCGTGTATGATATTTAAATTGGATATTTCCAAAGCATACGATAGAGTTAATTGGAATTTCTTGATTAGGGTTCTCAAAAAAATTGGTTTTTAAGACTGAATGATCAACCTAGTGAAGGAGTGCATTTCCACAGTTAGATTCTCTATGTTGGTCAATGGTTCCCCCAAAGGGTTTTTCCCCTTGGGGAGAGGCCTCAGATAGGGAGACCCTCCTTCTCCTTATCTATTCATATTGATGACAGAGGTGCTGGGTAGAAATGCTTGTAACTTGTTGGTATAGGAATGTCTTAGGGGTATTAAGCATGCTTCTATTGTACATCCATCAATCATCCAATAGTTTGTTGATGATACTATTTTGTTTGGTATTATTTCAGTAGTTGAGGCTAGTAGATGGAAAAGACTACTCAATGTTTATGAAGAAACCTCTAAGGAGAGCATTAACTTTGAGAAAAGCCACATCTATTTTCTAAACACCCAGGAGGATTTGTAACAAAAAATTACCAGAGCTTTGGGTTGCTCTAGTGTGAGGTTTCTTGCAACCTACCTTGGCCTTTCGCTCACAATCACTAAAGTCACATCAGATTATTGGAAAACAATTATTGAGAGAATGCAGAGAAAGTTGGCTAGTTAGAAAGGAGATTTATTGAGTCAAGCAGGGAAATTTCAACTCCTCAAAGCATCCCTTCAAGGTACACCTAAGTCTTTTCAAAATCTTGAGATATGTGGTTGAGAAGATTGAGTAGATTCAGAAAAAATTCTCTGGTCTGGAGTGGAGGAAAAGAGGAGAATTGCATTAGTAGGATGGGAGAAGGTTTGTACTCCCAAATGTCAGGGGGGTTTAGGCTTGATAAGGATTCATCTCATGAATAAGGCCCTCATGAAAAAGATATGATGGAACCTAATTCAAGGTAATAAGGATTGAAGTGATATCATGAATGCCAAGTATCTCAATGGGGATACAAGTTACAAGATACTAACTGATATTGGACTTCCTAAAGGTTTTATCATCTAGAATGAAACCCTCAAAACTTAGGGCCTCTTTTGTAGAGGTATCAAATGGAAGATTGGGGATGGTAGAAATGCCAATTTTTGGGAGGATAGATGGTTGAAGGACCTACCCCTCAAAGATTTGGATTAGAGTAGATTAATGGATAGAGCCTACAAATTCTTTGGTGATAAAGTGACCAATTATATTAGTAGGAATGGGGGTATCAAGAGTTAGAAGAGTATTATGGATTGTGTAACTGATCAAGATGAGGATAAAGAGATGGCTCTTCAGTTATAGAAGGATTTGACTGACTATAAACTGTCCCTCTTTCTTAAAGAAAACCAAATGATTTGGGATAAGGATGACAAAGGTCTGTTTAGTGTGAAAAGTGCCTATGGACTATTGTTAGAACCTGAAAAAGACAAGCTGTGGGGAAAAGTATGGCTGCCTAAACTTTTACCTAAAATCAACTTCTTTTGGTGGGCCCTAATTCATAACAAAATCTTGACTCTTGATAATTCAAAGAAGAGAGGTTTTCAAATTTCAAATAGGTGTATTCTTTATGGTAAAGAGGAAGAAACTTTCACCCACCTCCTTTTACAATGCAAATTTACTTGGGAGGTTTGGAGTCTTATTATGTAGAGATTGAATTTGTGTTGGGTTTTTAGTGATAGGGTGGTGGCCTTGGTCAGAGATTAGAGACCCCCCTTTCGACCTACTTCTCTGATTATTAAAGAGTTGTGGTTACAAATTCCCCATCACCTTGCTTGGAATTTATGGAGAGAGAAAAATAATAGAATTTTAAGGGAAAAGTATAAAACCCCCTTGGAGGTGTTTCGGACTTTCTCCAAATTACTAGCAGAGAATATCAATTCTTGCAAATTTAAAGCTGTTAAAAATCCACTTGTAGAGGAAGATCAGAGACTATTGAAACAATGGACTGTTAATCCAAATATATATTAAATTGATAATTCCAACTAGATAGCTAAGACTATAACTAAATAGACTCTGCCTCAAAAATATTAGTTCAAACTCAACTTTGATGAGGTAGCCAAAGGGAATCTAGGGGTGGCTAGTGGAGGAGGCGTAATTAGATCATATTCGATAATGTTTGCGGTTGATTATATTGGGGGAGTTGACATTAAAAGTAATAATGAGGATGAAGCTTTAGCCATGTTGTGGGGTATTAAACTTGCTATCTCCCTGAACATTCGACGCCTTCATGTGGAGGGGGATTTGTAGCTTATAGTGAATGTTGCCTCAGGATCAATGGGTATAGGTTAGACTCTAATGAATATTATTGGTGATATCTGATTACTTCTCGATGCTTTGGAGGAATATAGGATTTCTCATATATATAGGGAAGGTAATGCTATCGTAGATGTTATGGCGAATATGGGAAGTAACAGTAATGGTTGATGGTGTTGGAGGCTTATGTCTAGGTTGCCTCTTGAGATTTAGAATCTAATTAATAAGGATGGAAGTACATGCACAAATTAGATGTTATGGGCTCCTTGTCATTAGCACACCCTAGCATAGTGGAGGTGGCTATTTCTTATGGCAAGGCAATAAGTTTTTTGAGGAGTCTAAAATTTTTGGATTTCAAACTCAGAATGGCAGGAATAGGGTTTTAATTTTTCAATTTTATTGGAGTGGGACTAAGGATAGGAAAAGAGGGGGGCTAACTAGGAGACACATAAACATGCCAATGGGAAATGGGAGAGATGTGAGAAAGGCTTGAATAAATGAAGGGCTTATTAGAAAGTTGAGTAGGCAAGACATTGGTAGATGAACAAATCAGACAACAACCTGGCTCGAAAGGATGTTGAGGAGGCAAAAGACTGCCAAACAGGTTAATAAGAGGATAGATTAGCCAAAGAGGATGATGAGATGGCACATGATGGTAAGGCATGATGATCAAAAGATAGGATGGCACGAGAATAATATATTCCCCACAATCCCCATCTCAAGTGATCATCATTTTCGCTTGAGGTGGTGAGTGTGGGTCTTCTCTGAGGATGATAACTAGGGTGGTAAATGTAATGTCAATCTCTAAAATTAATATGCTATCATTTCTAGATTTTTGTGGCCTTGGAGCCATTGGAAGTACTTGGAGGGGTCTATTAATATTATAAGGTATATTGATAAACAATCCTTCATTACCTTTAATCTTTTTCTTTAGCTACGTGATTTTTAGGATTTGAAAATGGGTGGCAACATTGTTAAGATTAATCCAAACTAATAGACCCTATGGTCTAGCACATTATACAGGAGGAGATGTGGCTTCATTCCTTGAGGTAATGAATGGACATGATGAGAATCTGTCTCGCCAGTTTGCGAAGTCTTGGGAGGAAGATCTAGATAGGTCTGTTTGGGGGGCATTAGTTTCAAAGTCTTGAAGGAAGTGATTGGGCGAGCCAAGGGGCTCACCATAAAAGGTAGAAAGCATTGTAGATGTAGTAAGGTGTCGGACCCATAAAATATGGCAATTTTCTTTAGAGAAGGAGAATTTGTTGTGAAGCTTCATGGGGGATTTGAAAGGGAGAAGCTACCGGAGTCGTGGGGGCAAATTTGCCTCATGATTATGAAATACTTCATGCTCAAGGGTAGATTCAAGGTATTTTAACATTACCACTTTGCCTTGCTCAATCATTTTAGGAATATAATGGAGATCAATTTTCCCTTCTTTCTATTGTCCTCTCTAGAGAACTTTATTAAACTAGCCAAGGAATCATATGCTAAAAATCATAACTCCCCTCTCATTCCCATTCATCGAGGCCTTATTCTAAGGTTGTACCACTTCCATTTGGCCTTGTGCCCACCGAAACCCATTAAAGTTTGTTTGCTTGAGGACAACCCATCAAATATAATTCCTGTTGTCAAAGGTAAAGACATGAAATCCACTGGGACTCCCAAAAGTTCCTCTAAAAACTTAAAGGGAGGCCTTAGGATTGAGGAATGTAGTAATCCTATTGACACCCCAATCTCTGATTCCAAGTTTAAATCTCTGAAGAAAGCCAATGGAAAACTTGTGACCCCTAATCGAGAGACTGAGGTGGATACGATGGTGCTCACTAAAAGGGAATGAAAGGTTGGGGAGGATGAGGGTAACATGTCTAAGAAGGCTAGAACCAGGAGGGAGGACTCTGGAAGGGTTGAGGAGCCCATCAAAGATTTGGACATAGGTCCCAAATAGGAGGGGAGTGATTATGGGGGTGGTGTTGAGAAGTTTGGTGGTACAAGAGTTCACAGATCCAATCGTATTGCTAAAATCCTGTCTACTCACCCTAAGGGCATTGAAATTTATGATGACTCTAAGTTTTTTGAGGATACCACAAGGGAGGGAGAAGATGAAACACCTACTAAATCTATTCATGAGGAGGAAGGATCAAGCCACTTTATTGAACTAAACAAGTCTAGCTTGGAGGAGATGGAGGAGATTGCTGATGAAGCCCATGGCAAGAAGAAGGGAAATTGCTCAATGTGTGTTATGAACTGCTAATGAACTTATGGATTTCAAAGCTAAGATGGACAAGATGTAGAAGAAATGGTGGGTGATAGTATAATTTGATGCCAAGGCTCTTCACCGTGCAACTTCAGTGTTTGCTACTATCAAAGAATTTGATGACAAGGTCAGGGATGTGGGGGTGGAAAGCCTTGATGATTACAAGGATATGGTAAAGTTTTTGGCCAAATATGGGACTATTGATAGTCCATAATGGTCCTGTTATTTTTCATGATTTTGTGTTTCTTCATTTTTTGTCTGTTGTTTATGTGCTGGTAATGTACTGTTTATGGCTCGTTTGAGGCCTTCTTGCCCTAGGGGCTGCTTTATATAGGGTTTAGGACATTTTTTTCCTGCTAAAGTTATCAAAAACAATACAAATAAAATATCTTTTATCTATTTATTTTTAATAAAATCTAAAATGGTTATTTTTCAACATTGCATCCATGTATAACAAATAATTGTATTAAAGACTGGATCAAGGGCTTCTTCCTTATTAATTATGTTACATATTCCACATAAATAATATGAGTAAGAATTTTGTGTGGCAGATGAAAGTTACAGATAAGCTAAGATGAATACTTATACAATACAAGATGATAATTTTAGGTTGCTTGTAAATATTTTGTGATATACATTATTGTATATCAAAGGTCACGAGAAACCTCCCCTATATGTAGTGTATGTTATTTTCTAATCTAGTTATTAACATACCCCAAAATCATTTAATTAAATCAATAAATGAGACAATATAGGTGATTGGATATTTTTTAAATGTATATATTACAAAAAGAGTTTAGCTTTTCTCTTCCCTAGTATTCACTAACATGGGTGGTTTATTTGTGATTTAGATCATAAAAATATAAAATGTCTTCCTAGTTCTCACGTTTTCAATTCCCTTATTACAATACCAGAAAGGACACATAAGCATCTACAACCTCTTATAAATAATGGATAAAATAAACAGACATGGATAGCAAGCCACTAGTGTAGCAAGTATGATTTGTTTAAATATGAAAATAATTGTAATAAAAAATAGAACCAATTTTTAAGTGTTTAGGAATTTCAAAAAGATATAAATTGAAACAATAGTTGTTTCTTATATATAAAAATATTTAATAAAGAGTGGGATATCTATCTAATGTTATAAACATCATGTAAATTTGTCTACTTTTAGTAGTCATGTGGGTTGTCCCCTTCTTATTTGTGGCCACTCTCAAATACTAAAGAAGTCTTGGACCACCAAAGTTTGACTTTATCTAAATCACACATCCTTGATTTTAACACATCGTTATTTTTTTAGAAAATGTTAATTGTTAAATTTAACTATGGGAAGCTGCATACCTGTTATTAGTACCTATAAAGGCAGGGTACTATAACATTCACTTTACAATTACCCTGTTTCTCGTTCAACGAATGAAAAAGTTTAGAATACATATAACATTAACAATTTTAAAAATTCATATAATGTTCAACATATTAATTTTTAATATTTCATAGGTGTTATTTAAGCATGTTCCTCTAGCTTTAATGCAACTATGACATTTGTCTCATCCAATTTAGAAATATAAATAAATGCACGAAGATTTGGTTGTTCACCTATTGGATACAGGAACTAGGATCGTTTCCAAAGTTTTAATTATGTATTTACAAGGCATAATGCACAGTATAATGGGGACTCCCTATTATGTGGTGCCAAAGGTACTACAAGGAAACGAGTATGAAGAGAAGGTGGATGTATGGAGTGCAAGAGTAATTTTATACATAATTTTCAATGTCATTCCTCCTTTTGATGATCATATGTTGTATCAAATGCTTGAAGAGATTTTGCGGGGTATACTACGCTTTCTAAGTGATTCGTGGTTGACAATATGAAGTTATGCCAAGGATTTACTACATTGGATGCTTTGTAGAGATGAGGATATAATATTCAGTGCCATATGTTTCTCCACTATCGTTTTAATTACACCTTGGCTCCAGATAATGACCTCTTCATTATAAAAATCAAATCTAAAAATAAATTATTTTGTTTTCGATAACACTTAAAACAAATTATTTTTTATCTATTTATTTTCCAAAAAATCTAAAATGGTTATTTTTCGATAGGACATCAATGGATAATGTATAACTATAATTAAGATTGGAACAACGGCTTCTTCCTTAATAATGATGTTACAAAGTCCACACAAAGAAGATAGTAAAAAGTTTGTGTGGTAGAAGAAAGAGACATATAAGCTTAGATGGATACTTATATAGTGTAGGCTTGCAATTTATGTTGCTTGTAAATATTTTATGATATACACTATTTTAAACCAATGGTCACAAGAAACCTCCCCTATAGATAGTATATGTTATTTTCTGATACATACTCCAAAATTGTTTCACTAAATCAATGAATGAGATAATATATGTGATTGGATGTTTTTTTAGTGTATATATTACAACAATAGTTTAGATATCCTCTTCCCTGGTCTTCACTGACATAGCTAGTTCATTTGTGATTTAGATCATAAAAATATAAAATGTCTTCCTAGTTCTCACATTTTCAATTTCTTGATTACAATATCAGAAAGGACAAATAAGCATTTACAACCTCTTATAAATGATGAATAAATAAACACCCATGGATAGCAAGTTGTGAGCATAACCGGTATGATTTTTCATATAAGAAAATAATTTTAATATAAAATACAAATAACTTTTTGAATAGTGTTTACGAATTTGACAAAGTTGTAGATTGAAATAATGGTTGTTTCCTATATATATAAATGTTTAATAAAGAGTGGGATATTTATCTAATGTTATATACATTGTTGGGTGAATATTTTGTCGCCAGCTAACTAATGAGTAAAATAGGTGTTTCAACCACAACATAAGGAGATTTATCAGCTAAAACGTGTGGGTCTACCACATCAAGATGGGACAAATCTCTCCTCTCATCAAGGGGAGTTTCCCTAAAACTATAGAATACTATATACTATATATATAAGCTGAAAATAACACTCAGGGGTAGAATAACACCATCCATGTCTCTTTTTTCAGAGATGATGTTCACAAATCAAAAGAGAAATTCGAGGTGATTGGTGAAGGTACTTCTCTTCTTTCAGAAGTAATATTCAGTCAACAACCAGATTCCTTCCTGGATAGTAAATGTAACAGGGAGTAGTAGCCAGCAAGATGAAGTGTAGTGAAAAGTCTCCACCTCAACTATCGAAGAGTAAAATATACGAAGGACAATGGGGGCACAAAGTCATCCCAAAATATTTTACACAGAAATAGAAAAATAAATATACTAAATGCAATTGTGGTAGCACAAAGTCTCTCCACAGTCAGCTTCAGGACACCTTCCTGATTACTTCCACTAGTTCTACTTATTTAATTAAATGAACAAGACTGCATCTAGGAAATAGACATCAGAACAATCCCCTAAATAACACAAGTTATTACAACACAAAGTCTAAAAGTAACATGCTTTCTCATTAATATAACAAAATATGATTAACGATCTGAGCTCAAAGTCTCAGTAATGCCTTTCAATTTGGGCAGAGTTTTGCTTCCATAATAGAGAGATCTCCTTAAAATAATAAGAGAGATTCTAATATATATCACTCCAAGAAAGACTTAGGCGCTTTGTTTCATGGAAATGGCCCATGCTGCATTCAATGCCTTGAATGCATTTCCGTGAAAGAGCCATGCTGGAATAGGTCATCAGCGTTAACTTTGGCATTCTAAATCATATCAAATTTCCTTTCCTAAGCATGGGTTGCCTGGTCTTCTTTATGATGCTTACACGACTGTCTATTCACCTTCACTTAATGAAGAAAAATAGATCGTGCCATTGAATGTTTGCGCTCTCTGATGTCTACCTAGTGGACTATTCCACCTACTGGAAATAACTCTCCTGTAGATATTTCTAGACTTCCTGTAGCTTTCCCTCTTTCTTGTTGCATCTTGCCTTTTTCCTTGCAATCTGAGAGCTCAGGCTATCTTCTTTAGCTGTTCACTAAGTTTGTTCTCAGGGCTTTTGAAAATTAATGGTTATTCCATCACCCTAAAATTGATGTCCATGTGGACGTCACTGGTTGCTTTGAACCTCTTTGAACCTTGAACCTTGAACTCTTTTGGTTCGAGGTTCAATGGTTCATTGGTTCAATCATTTTGTGAAGGGCCGCGTTCACTTTCTTTTTTTTCTTCAGTTGAACCATTTCTTTTAAATTCTTTTTAAAATTTTCTGCTTCCTTCATTTGCTCAAAGCTTCCATTCAAACTTATGAATTCTTTGAACCCATTGAACCTTTGAACCTTTTGAAGGTGGGGTTCAACGTTTCAACAATTCAATCTTCACTCTTTGATTCCTTCTTTTCTTTAAGTCTTTTAGACTTATTAAACTCGTTGAACTTTTGAACTCGTTGAACCATTTTGGTTCAAGGTTCAACGGTTCAACAGTTTAACCTTCACTCTTCGAAGCCTTCTTTTCTTTAAGTCCGCTAAAGTCTTTGAACCTTTTAACCCATTAAACCTTTGAACCTTGTGGAGGCGGGGTTTAATGATTCAACAGTTCAAAGTGGTTTATTCTATTTATTTGAAGCCCATCATTAAGTATTTTGATCAAATCTTTGCATTGAACCATCCTCAAAACACTAAGGAAATGCCTTGAGTGTTTTAAACTTCCTTTGAAGAAAGCCTACCTTTTGAACCTGACTTACTTAGCTGAAAAGGCTTGAATATTTCAAAAATTTAACTGCTCAAAACATTTTAAAAGAAAAAAAGAGACCATTTTGGCCTGTAGGACCAAAATAATTAGCGTGTTGTCCACAAAAATAAGTGACAAATTTTGTGAACAACAGCTGGCTCTAGTTGGGGAACTTCCATCGATTGAAATTGAAGCAATCAAAGGGGGTAGAAACCAAAATCTCAGTGCCTTCATCTATGCCATTGGGCTACAGAGTCATGCCACCTAATAAGAAATGCACCAAAAATAAAATGAACAATGCAAAACAAAAACTTGAGACTATATAAAAATTATACATATGTACAACCAGAACTTATTTGATACTTCAAGAATTGAAGTGCTTCAGATGCTACCCATTACGAGGCAAAAAAAGGGCATGTTGTCTTGATACTTCAATAGGAAACTATTTTTACCATTGAGTTGATGAATAGCAAATGGGCCTCTCCATAAGGAATCAAATTTCCCATGCATTCCTTTTAGTTCTCTCCTCTTGTCCCATAACAAAACTTGATCTCTAATATGAAATTCATGAGTTTTTACTTTCTAGTCAAAGGGTACTTTTACTAGGATTTGATACACAGCAATTCGGTCTACCACCATGGTTCATTGCTCATTAAGTTCAGTTAAGCACATGATCCTCTTGTCGATGGAGCTTTCATATGTCTGATCTTCAACTGCCTTTGCCAATTTTAGTGCTAGTAATTCTAGGGTGATTGGTATCTCTGCGTTCAAACCATACAGAAGCTAGAAAGGTGACATACTTATCGCCCTCTTGGGCATAATTTTGTCTGCCCATAAAGTGTCAAATAATGCTTTATGCCAGGTTCTTTGATTGTCATCAACTAGTTTCCTGATAATGGTCACCAGATTCTTGTTGCTTGATTCTGCTTGACCATTTCCTTGCAAAAAATAGTCAAAAAAGTGAGAGAGGGTGATCCCATAATAAAAATAGAACTAGGTAATCTCTTGAAAAGAGAAACAGGTTGCATTATCAATCATAATCTTGGTTGGGACCCCAAACCTGAAAATGATGTTTTCTTTGAGAAAATTGCATACTACTTCTGAAGTAGCATGCTTGGCTAGAATAGCTTCCACCCATTTGGTGAAATAATCTATGGCTGTGAGGACATAATCATGTCTAGCACTGGAAGATGGGTTTATAACATCAATGAAATCAATTCCTCATTGCTGAAAGGGCTCCTCAATTACCACTGATTTGAGAGGCAATGTAGCCAATTTGGGTTTCCCAACGAACTACTTACACATTTCACATTTATGTACCCATTTGTATGCGTCTTGAAATAAGGTAGGCCAATAATACCTGGCTCATAGAATCTTATGGGCAGTTACAGGCACAAAAAAATGTCCTCCACAAGCTAGATTATGGAAGGATTCCAGGAGTTTGTTCTGCTGCACTTTATCCACAGCGAAGAAAAACTCCATCAAGGTTCCTCTTATATAGACCGCTATCCCACAGGACAAAGTTGGTAGCTTTTAATTTAACAGTCCTCCTTTCTTTACAAGACAGGTGAGTAGAACACTCACCATAGGTAAGGAAATGAGTAATATTCAAATACCACTCATTCGTAGTGGTGACAAAGAGGACTGTTGGTGTGTCTTCAACTTCCATTCCTTCATGCCCTATTTCTTTTGGTATGTTATCAACAATTAATTAGCAGAGGCCTCTTGCCTGCACAAGCTTTGTTGGTTTGATAACTAGATCAAACTCCTAGATTTAACAATTTAATTGCCCCTTTTGGTTCCAAACTCTTACTGAGTTAATATGGATTTAACTATTATATTTTTCTCCATGTTTGAGTACTTTAGCGCATGAGTTTTGAGAGGGTAGCTCATGAAGGATATGGGAGACTTCACACCCTCTTTATTCTACTGAACTAGAATTATTGAAAGTGTGTGTTCAAAATCATAGCTGTACATTATGAAGCCTTTGGTGTAATCTAGACAAACTAGAATTGGGGCATGGGCGATGGTTGTCTTGATGTCTTGAAATGTTGATTTGCCTTCTTTAGTCCATCTGAAAGTGGCCTTTCCCTTCATCATGTCCATAATGTGGCGAGTTTTCTCTGTGAACTCAAGGATAAACTTTCGTAGAAAATTTACTTTTTCGAAGAAAGAGTGAACTACAGTCTTACTAGTGGGCAGAGTAAGCTCTTGGATGGATTTGACTCTTTTTGAGTCAATCTTTATGCCTTCTCTAGATATAGTGTGACTGAGAAGTTTCCCTTCTATAACCCCAAAAATTGACTTCTTGAGATTTAGATAAATACCATTCTGCCTACATCGTTCCATCACTTGTTGCAGATAGTGTATATGATCATGACGATACTTGGAAAAGACTATCAAATCATCAAGGTATATCATAATAAACTTACCCATCTCATCTCTAAAAGTAAGGTCCATTACTCTCTGGAAGGTGGTGCCAGCATTCATCAAGCCAAAAGACATTATTCGATATGCAAAAGTGCCCCAAGGTGTAGTGAAGGCAGTCTTATGTTGGTCTGCTTCACCGACTTCTACTTGATTGTACCCTAAAAAATTGTCTAACATTGATAACATCTCTGAACCAGTCACCGTCTGAAGGACTTGATCCATGATGGGTAGAGGGTAGTTATCTTTTATAGAGGATTGGTTCAAGTTTTCAAAATCCACACAGAGACAAATTTTGCCATTCTTTTTTCTCACAGAGACTATGTTCGCAATCCATGTGGAATGATGGATTGAAAAAATTATCCTGGCTTTTAACATTTTTAAAATCTCAAATAGAATAACACCTGATATCTTGGGGTTGTACTACCTAGATTTTTGCTTGTGAGGCAACAAATCACTCTTGAGAGGAATTTTATGGTGAATTTTTTTAAGCTTGAGTGACTTCAGGTCATCATAGGAGTACGCTAGAACATCTATGTACTGGTGGAGGAGAGCAGTAAACTTAAACTTTTTTTTATGGAGTGCAACACTTCCTGATGTTCACCATCTCAAGATTTTCCTTAGTACCCAAATTTATTTGATCAAACTCTTGGGAGGAGCTTGAATCTTTTTGTTGCTACTTGATGAACCTATCATGCTTATCAAATAGTTTCTCAAGGGAAACTAATCATTTGAAAATTTTATTCCCTTTTAGTTGCATGAATTTTTTATCTGCATCTGAATTTGTTCTAGGGGTTGATTTGCATTTCTGAGGCTCACTGCCTTCGAAATGAAGCTGTTCAAAGCTATCTTTTTATTGTAGAAAGGCAATGATTTGGTTGTCGCTATTGAACACTTACCAATAATTAACATTATCAGGCATACTTGGTTGAAAGACCAGTTCGATAGTGTACCTATTTTCTTTAAAATCTAGGTGAGGAACCATGAGGGTTGCAAAAATAGCCAATGCATCATCTCGATCATTGAACTCTCTAGGCACTGCAGAGATACTGAAAGCATCAAAGATTTCAATTTGATCCCAAACCAGATTTTGATAATGGCATAATTTCTTATTTTTTATTTGATACAGGTTCCTCACCTAGCAAACCACCAATTCAGCATCTCCATTGGCGTGAAGAAGCTTAATGCCTCTATCATGAGCAGCATTTAATCTGAGCAACAACGATTCATATTCAGCAGTGTTGTTGGTGTTGCTAAACTACAACTTATATGAATAAAAAAAATATCTCCTTTACGAGATATCCACATGATCCTGACTTCAGAACTGATAGAAGAATAACTGCCATCGAATTCTAGAATCTAGACATCATCATAAACTAATTTTTTCTTAGATTTTTCTTCATTTGGAGGGGAGGATTTTTCTACACTTGCACTATGTTCTATTAAGTCTTATGCTATTTTGTCCGAATCGATTGTTAGACTGTCACATTCAAAAATTTTGTTAGACACCACATGAACCTCCTTCATGGATAAGAAGTAATTACCCATTCCTAAAGACTCAAACAAAATTTGAGCTTCAGGGGTTGACGTTTGGGTAATAATATACTTCGATTCCTTTTCAGGGAGCAGCCTTTGTATGACGTTTTTGATAGGGATCCTTGACTCAGACAAGTCCATGCTTAACTCGCCACCAACATCTTTACAGAAATTTTGCCCAAGAAGGATGCCGTATGAGGCTAGGACGTTGGCCACCAGGACTGTCATCTTGATTCTCTTTTTTGAAAATGTGGCAAATGCAAACTGAGCATCCTTGATTTGTCCCAACAAAGGTACTTATTTGTTTTTCATGAAAAAACATCTCCTAAAAGTCTTTGTCAAAGTGAGGCCAAGAGATTCAGCCACTTTGGTAGGCATGATGTTGTCAGATGCACCTGAGTCTATGATGCAATTATTCAGCTAATGTCTATTTATCAACAGAGAGACATAAAATGGTTCTGTCTTCCCAGGGGCAGCTAGAGGAGTAATGACATAGTTATTCTAGGTGGATGTGTTCTTGGGGGGACCAGGAGTTACTTTTAGAATTTTTTGTCCTACATGGATAGCTTTATCCTTCACACATTCCACTAATCTATCTAACTGCTCAGGATTGGATTGCAAGAATTCAAACTCAATCATTTGAATTTTGGTCTTCTTGACATGGTCGACTATGTCAAATGACTGGAAAGGACTGATGACAGAGGAATAAAGTTCATCTTTTTGGTTTTTTGGGGGTGTAGGACTGATCTATGAATTTGAAGTAGAAGATGAAGGAATACTTGAGGTACTTACCTTTTTAGTGATCATTAGGTCCTTTGATTGAAAAGGCAGAGTGGTTCCTTGCTTAATAATTGAAATTACTAGTTGAGATTGCTCTTCTATTTTTTCTTTATTAGCTTGTTGAGCTAACTAGTTCTCAGACTGGGTGAATACAGTGTATGATCCATTAAACGCTTCACCTTTACTTCTGGGTTCATCCTGGTAATTCAAGAAACTAATGTTGGATTCACCAGCTGATTTATCATGGTCTTCTGCAAAGAGATCAATGCCATCTTTTAGGTTCAACTCAGGTTGGAAAGAAAAATTTGATTCAGTTTCAAGGTATCCAACTACTGAGTTGGCTGGAGCTACCTCAATGGCAAGTTTCCCCTATGGGGGAGGAAGATGATTTGGCTGCCCTTGATTTCTGGTAGCATTGCCTTGATATGACTAATTGGGAAAAGTCCTCCTTGGTATATCATGGTACGAATGAGCAGACATCCCATGTGCCATTTGCTTTCTGAAAGTGAGCAACTCAGTTACCAGCTTCTGCACCTAGGATCGGTGATGCATGTGGGTGAATACTTGACAAATGAAGAAGGTTTACTTCTGTTAAGATCTCTTCTTATCTTTCCTACCAAAATGAGATCATTTTGTTGGGATATGAATACCAGAAGCACACAATTGATTACCAAGCAACTTCATATGCAAAAATAACCAGAATCAACAAGTAACTAGAATCCAAAAATAACACAAGATATGAGAGACAATACACAACTTGTATTAATACTCATATAGAAAACAATACAATAAAGAAGATGCCACTTCTTCTCTACCACCTCTTCAGAGGCTTCCCACACCTCAAGTGAACAATAATTCTCTCCTCAAAGCTCTCTCTCTTAGGTGCCAACACCCAACTCAAACACTGAGTTGGTGTTCACCTTACACATGTGCTCCACGCACTCTACAAGTACACAAACGTACTCCAAGTAGATCTCCCCTGAACCTGCAACACCCTGCACCTCAATAGACCTTACTTATGGAAGGATCTTCCTTGCCTTCCTCTCTTGCTCTATCTGAGTACACACTGTACTCCAAGTAGATCCTGCCTAATTCTACTCCCTGTTGTGTTGTTGTCCTATTTAATCTTGCACACCTGCAAATCAACCTGGTTCTGCACACCTGTGAACCTTGACCTTGCACACACATACATCTACAAATCAATGATCTTACTTACCATGTAGATCTCCTATAGAATCCATGCTCACCTGATGACCAAGATCATACATACATGAAGAACCCTGCTGATTCTCCAATCCAACACCCACACTTGGTACTGTGGCACTAGGAGGAACACACCATTGCTCACCTCACACACAGAAGGAGCTTATAATATTGCTCTCTTTATTGGGAATAAATCGGAAGCACACAATTTGATTACCAAACCAAGCAACTTAATATGCGGAAATAAACCAGATTCACCAAGTAACTAGAATTCAGAATAACACATGATATGAGAGACAATACACAAATTGTATTAACACTTTATACAGAAAAGAATACAATAAAGAAGATGCCACTTCTTCTCCACCACCTCTTCAGAGGCTCGCCACACCTCAAGTGAACAGTAATTCTTCTCCCCAAAGCTCTCCCTCTCAGGTCCCAACACCCAACTCAAAATACAGAGTTGGTGTTCACCTCCTGTGCTCCATGCACACCACAAGTACTCCACGTACTCCACAAGTACTCCACGTACTCCACAAGTACTCAAGGTACTTCAAGTAGATCTCCCATGAACCTGCAACAACCTGCAATTCAACAGACCATACTTATGGAAGGAACTCCCTTGCCTTCCTCTTTGCTCTATCCGAGTACACACCTGTACTCCAAGTAGATCCTGCCTAATACTGCTCCCTGTTGTGTTGCTCTTTATATGATCCTGCACACCTGCAAATCAACCCGGTTCTGCTCACCTGTGAACCTTGACCTTGCACACACATACACCTGCAGATCAACGATCTTATTTACCATGTAGATCTCTTATATAGGCCATGCACCTGTGACCAAGATCCTACACACCTGAAGAATCCTTCTGACTCTCCAAAACCAGCACCTACACCTGGTACTGTGGAACTAGGAGGAACACCCTTGCTCCCCTCACACACAGAAGGAGCAAACTTTGCTCAAGTCAAACTAGAACACTTTTCCAATACAACCATGAGTCTATTATATAGATCTCATCCAAACAATGATTAGACATCTGATTAAAATAATTAGATCCGCAGCTCTTAGTCTAAAAATAGCTCTAATCATGCAAACACTTGGTTCGTTAGCTAACTGCCCGTAATAAGCTCGCAGTCGAACCACACAGGCGACCGACGTCGGTCCCTGTCTACCTGGGGGTCGCCGACGCCGGCCAATCCATGACCGACGTCGGTTGCCTTCCTGTCTTATCCTGCCGACGTCGGTTGGCCAGACCAATGCCAGTTTCTTCTGACACTCAGCAACTCATCCTGCAACCTCCTCCATGTCTTCATCAGTGAAGCTTTTAGCTCCACAACCTAACACTCTTACTCTCTAGCACAAGTTTACAATACAATCCATGAGTCTATTATATAGATCTCATCCAAACAATAACTAGACACTTAATTACAATAATTAGATCCGCAGCTCTCAGTCTAAAATTAGCTCTAAACATGCAAACACTTGGTTCGTCAACTAACTGCCCATAACATACTCGCAATCGAACCACACAGGTGACCGACGTCGGTCCCTGTTTGCCTGGGGGTCGCCGATGCCGGCCGATTATTGACTGACGTCGGTTGCTTCCTGTCTCTACCCCGTCGACGTTGGTTGGCCTGACTGACGCCGGTGTCTGTGACACTTTGCAACCCTTCTGCAACCTCCTTCTCTGCTTACATCAGTGAAGATTTTAGCTCCACAACCTAACAATCTCCCACTTGGAGATAAACAATTGCACTGTACCTGTATTTGTACTTGTACCCCGTCTAATCTGTTTCCTGGCTTGTATCCCTCTTCAAGATCAATCCTGAAGACAACCCACCACACAACTTGTGGTGCACTTCCTATCATCCGAGTACCCTACCGCATCTGCATCTACAAACACATGTAGTGAAGTCCTGACCCTGAATAGCATGAATCCCTGCTACTGGTCCCTCTCACATCCCTGAAAACTCACTTTTTCGAATTGGCTTCTAACTCTATGACAACACCCACTGCTTGGGCAAACTCAGGTCTATATTAGACCTCATGTGATTTCGGACACTGAACTGTCCAGCCCTTAGTGTGTTCCAGCTCTGCATCCTGCGTAATGAACCTTGCCAACACCTGATTTACATCAGCTTCCACTAGAAACAAAATCAACCTGTAATCTCCCATGTCTCCCATGCCAAAGAATTAATCTTACCCTTAGCTCAACAAAACCTTGTATGTACAAACCTGATAGCTAGCATACTATCCACATACAACAACAGAATGATGTTGCAATCATCATCCACCTGGTAAGTCAAACCACAGTAGTTACCCTGACATTGACTAAAGTCATGCTTTGTCATCCCCCTGTCAAAACCTGTACCATTGTCCTGCAGCTCCCTCAAGACCATATGACCTGGCCTTCCGTCTCACGTGTCCGTTCTCTCTATTCTTCAACTAAGGTATCCATTCATCTCTATGCTTTCATACCTGCTGGCAACCCTACCAAATCTCCGCTTGGTTCTGCAATCTCTCCATGCCATGCTCCCATTGTTTCCTGGATCCTTCCTACTCTGCAGTTAGCAACTAGTATAAAGAAGAGGAATAATGAATTTGAGGCCTACTTACATCTTCAGTCCTCCATATGGGCATTTGAGACTCCTTGACAGCTTGCTGTCCACCCAAAATTTGTTACAGTGACCAACCTCAGTCACCACAAAGTCTGCATCCAACCGACATCAGTTCCTGCGCCTGTCCTAACTACCAACCCTGTCGACATTGGTGTCCCTACTGCCGACGTCGGTCCTCATGACCGACATTGATCTTACCTCCTACCGACGTCGATTTTCCTGTCGATGCCGATACCTGTGTTTTCCTGTAAGTGATGACTTTTTACCTGCGAGCTCCTTTGAATCAAGTCCCATGTCCAAACTACCCTGCTCAGAAGTATCCAACCCATCCACTGGTCTCTGTCTGCCATCTCCTCCATAAACACCAAGGCTTTATAGTTCCTAAGCCTGTCAAATATATCAGTCTTCCACTTAAGAACATGCATCTCCTTCTTGCTCATGTGACCAAGCCTATGAAGCCACGTCTCCACAGCAAAAGAAGAATCAGTAATATAAACAAGTAGATAAAGAGTACCTGTTTTCTTACTAGCAGCTAATTTAAGTGCATTCGCTATGAGAGTTCTTGTGCATCTCTCATCACCCAACTTTTCTGAAGAAATTAGCCACATCTCCAAACTTGGGACCTGCATGACCTCCTTCAACACCCATGTGTTAGCCTCCGCCTGCAATTTCAGCTTCACTTCCCCTTTGCTAATTCTTTGGCAAGGCTCACCAGCTCCTCTCCCTGGGGCTGCATGGAAAGAGGCAATAGAATCTGTTATCCAAGATTCAACTTTATCCAAGAAACCTCCCAAAGCATCCTGTGCAATAACCCCTGCAACATCTGCATCTTCAGTTCCTTCATGCTGATCTGCTACCAACCAACAATCTTCTTTTACCTGCTCTTTCTTTCCATAGGACCATAAGTGACCATCTGTGCTTTTCAACTCCTCCATTCTTAGCTTACTTTGATCTGCCATTGCTCTAATCCCACTCAATCAGAAACCCCTGAGAGTGACCAGTAACCAAACACAAAACCACTTCTTACAACCTGGCTCTGATACCATGTGTTGGGATATGAATATCGGAAGCACACAATTGATTACCAAGCAACTTAATATGTGGAAATAACCAGAATCAACAAGTAACTAGAATCCATAAATAACACAAGATATGAGAGACAATACACAACTTGTATTAATACTCATACAGAAAAGAATACAATAAAGAAGATGCCACTTCTTTTCCACCACCTCTTCAGAGGCTTCCCACACCTCAAGTGAACAGTAATTCTCTCCTCAAAGCTCTCTCTCTTAGGTCCCAACACCCAACTCAAACACTGAGTTGGTGTTTACCCTACACCTGTGCTCCACGGACTCCACAAGTGCTCCACGCACTCCACGAGTACACAAACGTACTCCAAGTAGATCTCCCTTGAACCTGCAACACCCTGCACCTTAATAGACCTTACTTATGGAAGGATCTTCCTTGCCTTCCTCTCTTGCTCTATCTGAGTACACACTGTACTCCAAGTAGATCCTGCCTGATTCTGCTCCCTGTTGTGTTGCTATCCTATTTGATCTTGCACACCTGCAAATCAACCTGGTTCTGCACACCTGTGAACCTTGACCTTGCACACACATATATCTGTAAATCAATGATCTTACTTACCATTTAGATCTCCTATAGAAGCCATGCTCACCTGATGACCAAGATCATACATACATGAAGAACCCTACTGATTCTCTAATCCAGCACCCACACTTAGTACTGTGGCACTAGGAGAAACACACCATTGCTCACCTCACACATAGAAGGAGCTTATAATATTGCTCTCTTACTCTCTAGCACAAGTTTACAATACAATCCATGAGTTTATTATATAGATCTCATCTAAACAATAATTAGACACCTAATTACAATAATTAGATCCGCAGCTCTTAGTCTAAAATTAGCTCTAAACATGCAAACACTTGGTTCGTCAACTAACTGCCCGTAACATACTCGCAGTCAAACCACACAAATGACCGACGTCGGTCCCTGTCTGCATGGGGGTCGCCGACGCCGGCCGACTACTGACCGACGTCAGTTGCTTCTTGTCTCTACCCTGCCGACGTCGGTTGGCTTGACCGACGCCGGTGTCTGTGACACTCTGCAACCCTTCTGCAACCTCCTTCCCTACTTGCATCAGTGAAGCTTTTAGTTCCACAACCTAACACATTTTCCACCTTAATAGCTAAATTCTGTGCTACAACAAGGTTTATGTGGCCAACACGTCTCAACAAAAAACTCACTTTAGGTAGCTGAGAGTTGATGAAGAAGCATTTGAGATTCTCAGCTATTGATTGTGCAATGGTAAGAATCATGTTCCTCGACTTGTCGAACATGGCAATGAAATCCCTCATAGGTTTATGAGGTTCCTTCTTCATTTATGTGAGCTGAGCCAGTAGGGCATACGCATCTTCTACAGGCTTGAATCTTACTTTGAACTTGGCTTTGAGGGTGTTCTAGTCAGTCAATGTTTGTGCTTGCAGATGATATAACCAGTCTGCAACAATGCCTTGTAATATTTTCACAAATAGCTTGACTACTACGTCCTCATACTCCACACCTATTATGCCACAAGATATGTTGAAGGCTGTAATATGTTCATCAGGATGAACTCTCCCATCACCAAAGAACTTGGGGAAGTTCTTCCTGAAACTGTGAGGTAGTTCATGTAGAGGTGGGGTAAGATTGAGTGGACCAAAAAAGTTACCCCAAGGGCCTTGAACTGCCATTATAAGACTATTGAAGGAAGGGATAACAAATCTTGGTGGGGTATGTATTGACAAAGCTTTGCTAACAACAGAAGTAGAAGTTTGGCCTGGTAATGAAGACTTGATTTTTGTAGGAGGAAAACTCTTGGTTTGCTGGAGGTGAGATGGTGAATGAAACAAATCAAAATTATGTTGTTACACGAGCTCGAAAATAGGGTCAACAATACCTTCAACTCTCTGGCTTCTTGTATAGCTTGGGGCTGCTAGATTATAAAGTAAAAAATGGAAAAGAACTGTCACTACTTCAGCTTGAAGCTTGAGGCTTCAAACTGTGCATTCTTTCTAGTTGGCGTGGAGCTGTCAGAGAAGACAAAAGAAACAAAATGTTTGGTCCCCAGCATTTCTAGTTTCATAGACCAGAGTATATAATAGAAATGGATAAGGATATAGAGATAGAAAAGAATTGAAATAGCTCGTTTGATCCCCAACAAAGTCACCAAAAAATGTTGGGTGAATATTTTGTCGTTAACTAACTGATGAGTAAAATAGGTGTTTCAACCACAGTATAAGGAGATTTATCAACCAAAACATGCGGGTCTACCACATCAGGATGGGACAAATCTCTCCTCTCATCAAGGGGAGGTTCCCTAAAACTATAGAATACTATATATATATATAAGCTAAAAATAACACTCAGGCGTAGGACAACACCATCCATCTCTCTTTTTTTAGAGATGATGTTCACAGATCAAAGGAGAAATTTGGGGTGATTGGTGAAGGTACTTCTCTTCTTTCAGAAGTAATATTCAGTCAACAACTATATTCTTTCCTGGATAGTAAATGTAACAAGGCACAGTAGCTAGCAAGATGAAGTCTAGTGCAAAGTTTCCACCTCAACTGCTGAAGAGTAAAATATACGAAAGACAATGGGGGCACAAAGTCATCCTAAAATCCTTTATAGAGAAACATAAAAACAAACACACTAAAGACAATTATGGTAGCACAAAGTCTCTCCACAGTCGACTTTAGGACACCTTCTTGATTACTTCCACTAGTTCTACTTATTTAATTAAATGAATACGATTGCATCTAGGAAACAAACATAAGAAAAATCCCTTATTTAACACAAGTTATTACAGCGCAAAGTCTGAAAGTAACCTACTTTCTCATTCATATAACAAAATATGATTAACAATCTGAGCTCAAAGTCTCAGTAATGCCTTTCAATTTGGGTAGAGTTTTGCTTTCATAACAGAGAGATCTCCTTAAAATAATAAGAGAGATTCTAATATATAGCACTCTAAGAAAGACTTAAGCGCTTTGTTTCATGGAAATGACCCATGCTACATTCAATGCCTTGAATGCATTTCCATGAAAGAGCCATGTTGGAATAGGTCATCGGCCTTAACTTTGGCATTCTAAATCATATCAAATGTCATTTCCTAAGCATGGGTTGCCTGGTCTTCTTTATGATGCTTACACGGCTATCCATTCGCCTTCACTTAATGAAGAAAAATAGACTGCACCATTGAATGCTTGCGCTCTCTGATGTCCACCTGGTGGACTATTCCACCTACTGGAAATAATTTTCCTGCAGATATTTCTAGACTTCCTGTAGCTTTCTCTCTTTCCTGTTGCATCTTGCCTTTTTCCTTACAATCTGAGTTCTCAAGCTATCTTCTTCAGCTGTTCACTGAGTTTGTTCTTAGGGCTTTTGAAAATTAACAGTTATTCCATCACCCTAAAATTGACGTCCACGGGGATGTCACTGGTTACTTTGAACCTCTTTGAACCTTGAACCTTGAACTCTTTTGGTTCAAGGTTCAATGGTTCATTGGTTCAATCATTTTGTGAAGGGTCATGTTCACTTTCTTTTTCTTCTTCGGTTGAACCATTCCTTTGAACTTCTTTATGGAATCTTCCGCTTCCTTCATTTGCTTGAAGCTTTCATTCGAACTTATGAATTCTTTGAATCCATTGAACGTTTGAACCTTTTGAAGGTGGGGTTCAATAGTTCAACAGTTCAATCTTCACTCTTTGATTCCTTCTTTTCTTTAAGTCTTTTGGACTTATTAAACTCGTTGAACCTTTGAACTCATTGAACCATTTTGGTTCAAGGTTCAACGGTTCAACAGTTTAACCTTCACTCTTCAAAGCCTTCTTTTCTTTAAGTCTGCTGAAGTCTTTGAACCTTTGAACCTTGCGGAGGCGGGGTTCAATGATTCAACGGTTCAAAGTGGTTCATTCTATTTGTTTGGAGCCCGCCGTTAAGTCTTTTGATTGAATCTTTGCGTTGAACCATCCTCAAAACACTAAGGAAATGCCTTGAGTGTTTTAAACTTCCTTTGAAGAAAGCCCGCCTGTTGAACCTGTGACTTCCTTAGCTGAAAAGGCTTGAATATTTGAAAAACTTAACTGCTCAGAACATTTTGAAAGAAATAAAGAGACCATTTTAGCTTGTAGGACCAAAATAATCGACCTGTTATCCACAAAAACAAGTGACGGATTTTGGGAACAACATACATCACATAAAAATTGTCTACTTTTAGTAGTCATGTGGGTTGTCCCCTTGCCATTCATGGCCCCATTTAAATAATAAATAATTATATGAACCACCAAAGTTTGACTTTATCTAAACCACGCATCCTCAATTTTAACACATTGTCAATTTTTGATAGAAAATGCTAACTATTAAATCTAACTATGGGATGGTGCATCCCTATTGTTAGTCTTTACAAAGGTAGGGTACTATAGCTTTCACTTTTCAATTACCCTATTTCTCATTCAACCAATGAAAAATCTTAAAATACATATAACGTTAACAATTATAAAATTTAGCATAAAGTTCTACATATTAATTTTGGAATATTTCGTAGGTGTTATTCAAGCATATTCCTATAACTTTAATGCAATTGTGACATTTGTCCCCTCAAATCTAGAAATATAAATAAAAGTGTGAAGACTTAGCTGCACATTCATTGGATATGGGAATTTCACTTATGTATTTACGGGGCATAATGCATGGAATAGTGGGGACTCCATATTATGTGGCACTAAAGGCACTACAAGGAAACACGCATGCAAAGAAGGTGGATGTGTGAAGCACAAGAGTAGTTTTATACATAATGCTCAACGATATTCCTCCCTTTGATGGTAATATGTTGTAGCAAATGTTTAAAGAGATTATCCATGGGCAACTCCACTTTCCAAGTGGTATATGGCTGGAAATATGACATTCTACGAAGGATTTCATATGTTGGATGCTCTATAGAGATGAGGATACAAGATTCGATGCCCATTAAGTGTTAGGTATGTTTCTTCAATATATTTTTAATTACACATTGGCTTAAGACAAGGGCCTCTTCCTTATTGTTGAGCAAATCTAAAATGGTTACTTTTTGACAGGACATCCATGGATAACACAGAGTTGTAATTAAGAATGAAACAAAGGCTTCTTCCTTATCAATGATGTTATAGAGTCCTTGCATAGAAGATAGTAAGAATTTTGTGTGGCAGTTCAAAGCTACAAATAAGCTTAGATGAATAATTATACAGTGTAGACTGGCAATGTATGTTGTTTGTAAAAAAATTGTGATATATATTATTGTATACCAAAGTCCATGAGAAACCTCCCTTGTATAAAGTGTATGTTTTTTATAATTTAATTATTGACATACTCCAAAATTGTATCACTAAATCAATGACTAACACATTATAGATTGTTGGATGCTTTTTTTAATGTAAATATTACAACAAGAGTTTGGCTTTCCTTTTTCCTAGTCGTAATTGACATGGATGGTTCATATGTCATTTAGATCATAAAAATATAAAATTTCTTCTTAGTTCTCACATTTTCAATTCCCTAATTATAATATCACAAAAGACACACAAGCAATTACAACCTCTTATAAATAATGGATAAAATAAAGACATGAAAAATAAGTCGCTAACGTATCATGTGGGTACATGTAAGATGATATAGGACAAAAGGGGGGATTAAAGAGACACTTTTTTTTCTAAAAATAACAATAGTGGAATTAATTTGACAATAACATATGAATTTGAATTGTCGTATTCTGAATGTAGTTTATAAATATATAATTCTTTCAATACCCAGATGATAAAAATGTGCAAAATTGATGCATTATGACAATGGCTTGACACTTTTTGGTGAAAAGATAAGGAGTTTGCATGTGTACAAATACTTTTTTTTAGAATGAATGAATTGTTATACGAAATTTCATATATGGATAGATCAAATGTCGAAGATCGGTCAAAATATTTTTTATTAATTTTTTAATAAATATATATTCTTTAAATACTTTTACAAGTCAAGACAACTAGAAAATTAGAATTGCAAGTATACAAACACAACTTTTTGACCTTAACTTCATGAAAATCATTTGTTATTTTTAAAAGCATAGCCAACAATGTGTAGATTGGTTAGGTATAAGTTTTATAACTTTTGATTAACAGTCAAAATGTTATAAATGTGGTTGTAATGATATGTATATAGTCCATAATGAGGTATGTTGTGTAGAAATTAAGTAATAATTAAAATAATAGTTTAACATTAAAAAAAATTATATTCAAAAACTGTGCTTTCCCCTCTACAAATATATATAATTTTTTTTAATAATAAAATTTACTTGATCATATGTGTCGACAAAGATGAAAAAGAATCATAAATTTTTTAAAAATCATGTGGGTTACTCCACAATTAGTTTTTTGCTAGGTTCAGACCTCCCCAAGCCTAAACCCAAAGCACTTTTGGAGGGAAAGTGGAAAAATCAAAGCAAAGACTTCTTGAAAAGGTGTACACCCTTTAGCAAAGGGCTTACATCCTTTAAAACGCATTATTTTGAAGGGAATGAAAAAATTGAATCATAAGGCGTATGCCATATGCTGAAGGGCATACACCCTATGCATTACAAAAGGCATATGCCCTTTAAATTATAAAATGTTTTGTGCTTGTTTGAGTTATAAAATATTTAGTAAAATAAATATAAAACTATAAGTTTACATTTAATTTATTTTATATTTTATATTCTTATAAAATGTAAAATAAATTAAATGTAAACTTATACTTTAAATTTATTTTACTAAATGTAACAAATTAGAGTCACTCTACATCTTTTGAAATCAATTCCAGAGTTGTAGGAGTTACCTTTTAAGAGTTAGTTTTTCAAAATCTATTATAGTCAATACTTAGTTTTTAAAATTTTAGGATTAGAAGATAGAATGAAAAATGAAGTTTTGAATCATGTTATGTGTGTAATAGATATATACCATTGAGTATTCCCTACCTAATTTACCTACTTGAGTATGCCCTGCCTGGTTGAATACCCAAGCCATATTTTGATCTTGAGTATGCTCTACCTAAATCCCCGAGCCATATCTTGATTTTGACTATGCCCTACCTACCTTCTTGTACTTGAGCATGTCTAACCTATTTTACCTACTTGAGTATTCCCTAATTACCTGTCCTTGCCATACCTACTTGAGTATGCCCTACCCGATTGAATACCTAAGCCATATCTTGATCTTGAGCACCTGTATCTAATCTTGACTGTATCTATCTTTCCCAAGCCATATCTTGAATAGCTGATTGAATACCCAGTTGTATATTGAAAGAAGAGGGAGCATCATCATGCTTAAAAATCAATAGAGGGGGCATTATTAGATCAAGGGATGGAGAGGGAGCATTATCACCTATATAGATAAAGGAGAGGGGATTTTGACTGAGCCATATCTTGAAAGGATAGGGGAAATTCTCACCTATATAGAAAAAGGAGTGACTAGGGAGGGACGATCAGGGAAATGGCTCGAAGGTAGATTCAAGTTGAATTCTTAAATAATTTATTAAATTTTTGATCAATGGGTCTATTAATATGCATAAATGACTAGCTTGTAGCATGCGACTTATATCATACCTATAGTCATGATAGAGTCACTCGTACATGACATCTTCACATACCTAGTATTACATGTAGGTATGTAGTCACTCATACATGATATCTACCTGTAGTTGTGATATGGTCATTCATACCAAACATGAAATTAACTAATCACCCTGGCACACTCCATTAAAAATATAAGGAATCAAAATACCATTTAAGAGTTATATTAAAAAGATATTATTCACTCCAAAATAAATGTCAGATAGATGGGTCAATCCATGCCTACTTTAATTCTAATCTCACACATGCATGACCTGACCACTTTATTCTAGATTCACATAGAACAAATTCATCTTCTCTCATTCCAAACTCACATAGGATACTACCACTACCACTACCACTACCATTGTTATTTGGGGTGGAGGGGAGTGTTTTTGAACCCTATTTTCTTAGGCTCATATCAAAATCACTCATGTTGTTATCTCCCTCTCCCCAAACCATATGGAGAGAGGGAGTCAAACACATAAATCATCATTCATCATCATAATCACTCCATCATCATTCATCACTATCCATCATCCCTCTCTTATCAACCTTCATCATCCCTCATTGTCCCTAATGACATTATTGTCAGTCCTCATCATCCTTCATCATCCTAAATCACTCCCTCATTGTCCCTCATCATCCCAAACCACTCTCTCATTGACCCTCATCATCTCTTATCATCCTTAGTCACTCCCTCACCATACCTCACCATCCATAATCACTCCCTTAATAGCCCTCATTATTCATAATCACACATTCATTGACCCTCATCATCCCCAATAATATTTAATCATTCACTCATTATCCTTTATTTCCCCTCATCATCCTTAATAACTCCCTCATTGACTGTCATCATCCCTAATCACTCCCTTATTGTCCCTTATTTCCCTTCATGATCCCTAATCACTCCCTCATCAACCCTCATCATCCTTCATCTTCCTTAATCACTCCCCCATCGACCCTCATCATCCCTAATCATCTATAATCACTCCCTCATCATCCCTAATCATTCCCTCATCGACCTCATCATCCCTAATCACTCCCTCATCGACCTTCATCATCCATTTCATCCTTAATCACTCCCTCATCAACCCTCATTGACCCTCATAACTTCCTTATTGACCCTCATCATCCTCAACCATCCATAATAACTCCCTCATCAACCTTCATCATCCCTAATCATCCCTAGTCACTCCCTCATTAACCTTCATCATCCCTAATCATCCCTAGTCACTCCCTCATCATCCCTAGTCACTATGTCATCATCTGTCATTATCCCTCATCATCTCTAATCACTCCCTCCTCACCCCTCCTCATCCCTAATCACTCTCTTATTAACCCTTATCATTTATCATCATCCCTAGTCACTCCTTCATTTGTCATTGTCCCCCATCATCCCTAATAATTCTTTCATCACCCCTTATCATCCTTAATTAGTCTCTCATTATTGCTCATCATCTCTAGTCATTATGTCATCATCCCTAATCACTTCCTCCTCATATCCCATCATCCTTCATCATCCCTAATCATTCCATCATTGGCTCTCATCATCTCTAATCACTCCCTTATTATCCCTAGTCACTCCATTTGTCATTGTCCCCCATTATCCCTAATCATTCTTTCATCACCCCTTATCATCCTTAATTAGTCTCTCATTATTGCCCATCATCTCTAGTCATTATGTCATCATCCCTAATCACTTCCTCCTCATATTCCATCATCCTTCATCATCCCTAATCATTCCATCATTGGCTCTCATCATCTCTAATCACTCCCTCATTATCCCTAGTCACTCCCTTGTCATCCCTAGTCACTCCCTCATCACTCCTTCCTCATCCCTCATCATCCTTAATCACTTAATCATTGACCCTCATCATCACTAATCAGTCACTCATCACCCCTAATCAGTCCCTTTTCATCCTTCCTCATCCCTAATCACTCCCTCCAATACCTTGATGGTGAGTGCAAGGTATTTCCACTTATGTCTGATTGGATTCTATTCTAATTCCAAATTTTACTCATTCAAATAAGGATAAATAAAATCTTCTTTCACTCATCCTCTTTCATTAAAATAAGGAACTCTTCTCTCCATAAAGTCATTTTCACTTGTTGCACCAAATAATTCTCATTTGATGAACAAAAAACTTCTCTTTCACTCAATTAAGGCTCAAATAAACTCTTCTTAGATCTTATTTTTAGTCATTTGGATGTGTGGTAGTTAGATATGTTACCATTTCTTGTTCTTGAGTATGCCATACCTAATTTAAACCTACTTGAGTATGCCCCACCTATCCTTCTTTCCCTACCTACTTGAGTATGCCCTTCCTATTGACCAAGTTTGACCTAATTCAAACTTGGACCCCCATAGGTAAAAACATATTTTATTAGATGATATATGGGTCTAAAACTATTTTCATGGGGAGTTTTATATGTCATTTGATGTTATTCAATGCATTTTTATCCTTGGTCTTAATTACATTAGTCAATTTGTCAATTTAAGTCATTTTAGTGGGTTTTAAGGGTCATAAATGCAAATGGAACATTTCCCAAGGTGACCAAATGTAATATTTTCCTTTATAATGTCAAAGTGGTCATATTATATGTCAGTTATGTTAGAAACATCATAATATGGTAGGTTACCTAATCAAAATTATATAAATAACTAAAAGAGAGAGCAAATGGCACTTATATGGTCTTCTTGGGAAGTGTGACATGTGGAAAAGGATTATAAGATGACTTTTAAATTTTCCCACACTCATATCCACACTTAAATTTATCTTAAAGAGCCATTTTATAGTAAAAACAATTCTACTCATTTTTGTTTTTCTTAGACACACTGAAGTGACCTTCAGGAGGAAAATAGGGAAGCTTTGCTCACTTGAATGCTTGATAGAATGTTTTTGGTAAGTTGCCTTGTTAGTTTGGTTTGTGCTAGGTGTGAAATGAATGAGGATTGATCATGCATATATACCAATTCTTTTGGAGAATATTTCACATTAAAGTACTTAGGCTGAGCATAGAGATATGTTTCATTTGCAGATTGGATGACTTTAAGGCATTAGGCATTTGCGTCGGATTAGGACACTTGTGTTGATGTAGGTGTTTGACTAGGACGCAAGTGTTTGGGTAGCTGGAAAATAGGGACATGTCCAGAATTTACAAAAATATAAGATAAGTAGGTTTATAATATTTTGAGCATGATAGAAGGTTTGAGTCACTAGAATAACATTGGTTGGACTAACAGACAAGCAATTTGACACAAAGATAGTGTATGCGAGTTTTTTGACTACGGGAAGGTCTAAAAATTGAAGGTACATCCATGATATGTATTTGTCAAGTGTACAAAACTAAGGTGTTATATAATTTAGAAATAGTGTCTACATAGAGACATTTATTCTCTAACAAGGATTACAATTATAGGAAAAATGAAAACATAAAAGACAACATATATATTCATTATTATCCTTTACAGTTTTTAAGAGTGTGCCAAAACTTGCATTTGCTACGATCTATTAAAAAAATTGTTGGAAAATTAGTTGTTGTTAATTAAAACATCACAATAAAAATATTATTATAAAAAAAAATATATAAATTAATTAAAACATCACAATAAAAATATTATTATAAAAAAATATATATAAATTAACAACTAATTTACCAACAATTTTTTTTAATAGATCGTAGTGAATGCAAGTTTTGGCACACTCTTAAAAACTGTAAAGGATAATAATGAATATATATATGTTGTCTTTTATGTTTTCATTTTTCCTATAATTGTAATCCTTGTTAGAGAATAAATGTCTCTATGTAGACACTATTTATAAATTATATAACACCTTAGTTTTGTACACTTGACAAATATATATCATGGATGTACCTTCAATTTCTAGACCTTCCCGTAGTCAAAAAACTCGCATACACTATCTTTGTGTCAAATTGCTTGTCTGTTAGTCCAACCAATGTTATTCTAGTGACTTGAACCTTCTATCATGCTCAAAATATTATAAACCTGCTTATCTTATATTTCTGCAAATTCTGGACATGTCCCTATTTTCCAACTACCCAAACACTTGCGTCCTAGTCAGATGCCTACATCAACACAAGTGTCCTAATCTGACGCAAATGTCTAATGCCTTAAAGTCATCCAATTTTCAAATTAAACGTATCTCTATGCTCAGCCTAAGTACTTTAATGTGAAATATTCTCCAAAAGAATTGGTATATATGCATGATCAATCCTCATTCATTTCACACTTAGCACAAACCAAACTCACAAGGCAACTTACCAAAAAAATTCTATCAAGCATTCAAGGTAAATGTTTTTGAGAGGTTTTTATACACTCCAATACCTTAATTTTAATATAAGGAACTTGAGAAATGGTCAATTTTTCTTTATTAACAATCACTAACAAGTTGACTGTGCTCTTTTACTAGTTGTTTCATGCACCCTATAGGTTTTACTCCATTTATACCAAATTCATATGAATAAGTTGGTGATGTTGGCTCTAGAGGATGTTGAATTCATTATTATATTGTATTTATTCTTAGTTTTGAGTTTAATATTGTTTGGATGAGTATTTTAGTTCATGTTACAAGAGGGTGTCATCAGGTGTAGTTTCAGTGAAAGTGCTCCTTGTCTGTTGATTCTTTTCTCTTGTAGGGGTCTTAAGTAGCTAGGAAATGGTGCTCCACAAGTCTCTAGATTATATTATCAACTCCTCCTATGTTTGGTCTCACCATTACATTCTTTGAGTAGTTTGCAAGCCTATCTTACTCCATGGTCAACTTCATGCTTATTTTCACTTGCTTTCACATGTATGGGCTTATTTATCTTGTTATTGGAGTTGAATTCATGGTGTGTCAGTTGTTCATACCATTAGGATTTTAATAAATCCCATTAAAAGGTTTGAAAAAGGTGTAAAAGGTGACCCTAATCATATTTGCCATGCCAAACAATCATTTGGTGCCTCTGTCTACTCTTTTCCACATGTATGTAGGCAATTTCCATGTTAAAGGAGATGGTTTGAAGCTAGTTTCAAGGTGAAAATAGTAGAGATCATTTATTTAAAGGTTAAAAATGCATTTCAAGTCATTTGGAAGCTATTCACACCATATTTTTCCACATTTCATGCTCTACCTCCTTAATTTACTCAATGCACACCCATAGGGCCATTTGTTGACTTCATACTAAGACATGAGAAGGTTGATGGTGTTATAAATTCTTGGTTCTGATTGAGATGAATTAGGAGTTTTTTCAAAAGCATATAAGTTTCCTTTGCCTCATGCTTTCAAGTTGCTCATGTTTAATTCATTGTGTGAACATAAAAATGCCCACCTATAGGTAGCTGAGCAGGAATTTCAAGTGTTGTACGGAAGGGATAAAGCAATGTGACACTTCTTTTTCATCTTATTTTGATAAAGAAGCCATGGAAAATCTTTGAAAGGTTCCTAGAAATCAAAATGAGGTGTGAAACCATTTAGAAACACAACTTGGTTGTGTCTAGGACTATATGCCCTGAAAAGTGAAAACATAGACCAAAGAGCTTTTTGTAAATGCCTTATAACACACTTGCAAGAGGTTTCAAGGCCTAATATTAGGTGGATGTATATCCCATAACATATAAAATAACCATGCCAAAGATGGAGGTCTGAATGTATGGAAAAGTTGGAATTATGGAGCCTCACATATGCCTCAACACACTTAAAAACTTCAACAATATCTACAAGCCTGTAAGCTCAAAAGGCCTTTTATTACCTTGAGGAATAATTTTGAGCATAACCTAATGAATGGGATAACTATATTGGTTTATTGAGGAAAAATGAGGTTAAATTTCATCAAGATAAGGTCAAGGAAGGTCCTATCACCCTTATGCCCACCTACAGGTACCGCTGAGGCTGGAAAATGATAACCTACAACACGGTTTTGAAGGAAAAATTGTCTCAGTCAAGGAAAAGGCATAGTTTGAGTTTCCATGGAACAAAAAAGTTGAGTGAAAATTAAATACACATTGTGTGACCTCATAAGGTGTCCCAAGGAGCTTTTGAACATCACAACCAATGCATAATACCACTATATTGACCTGCAAGCAGGGTTAGTATTGAAGTTTCTCAGCTAGAGAGTAAAGATTCAGTTTTCAAAGTTAAGATGAACATGAGGAAGTGAACATGATAAGGTTAAAACCCATGAATTATCAAGAAATTAAAGCTCACAAGGTCCTATAAACCACTTACATAACATCTCTCAAGCCTCAAATATGCACCTATAAGTCATATAGGTGAGTTGATGCAAACAAAGGTATTGGCATGAGTTATGGTTTTCCTTTGGTAACCTAGGATGAGTGAAGGTGACCTAGAATATTGTAGGCTCTCAAGGTGATATAAATAATTTGTTTTCATCACTCAATCACCTCAATCAACCACAAACACCTACAAATAGACCTATAGTTGGGGTCTCAGTCAGGGTACCCAGTTGAACTAGGAATGCATTTGAAACCCAAAAGATGAATTTGGATGACATCTCAAGAAATTGAACACCTAAATGTAAAGGATGAAAAAGTAAAGAGTAACAAATGGGCATTGAAACAAGACATCTACAAGGTTCTCAAACCCCTATTCTCAATCCTACAACAGGGTATAACCTAGCAGTCTAAGTGGGAACATGAACATGAGAGGTTAGGAAGAGGTGAAGGTTAAAATCAAAGTATAATGGTTCATGAAAGGAATTTAAGTGCTTATAAAATCTCAAAATACTACCAAAATTATCATATTCATTCCCTACTTGGCCAAAGTGGCAAATATTCCGTACAAGGAGCTTGGAAGCCTTGTTTTGCTCAATAGGCAAGTATGAGAATTCATCAAGAAATGGGTTGTTTAAGTGATTTAAAAGATCAATAAGCATTAATTTAACATGGGAAACATTTTTAAGACACATATAGATATTGTTTTGACTTATAAAGGTCATTCTTAAGAGGTTTTGAGAAAAATGCAAGAAAATAGGTCTTTTTGAGGCCTTTTATGGGGAAATGGAGATGGTTGAACACCCAAATCATGGAATAAAATCAAATCATCTGGTAAAAATAATACTTATGACCTGGTATAGTTCCAAAAATATTCATTTTATTATTGAAATAAGGGATATACCTCTCTATTTTGTCTCAGAGGTAAGCTATTCTAGGAAAATTAGAGTTTGGCAAAGTGACCTAATGAGTGTAAAATGGGAAGGAGACTTGATGTGAAGCTTTTATAACCTAAATAAACATATAATGAGGTACATAGAAGGAAAATAAGGGATAATAAATAATGTATCAATCTCAGACTCCTCAAAGTACCCATTTTCCCTTTGCACACAGTCCAACTAAACAAGGTTTCTACTAGGTCTAGTTAGTGAATGAGAGAAGTTGACAAGGTAAAGCACTTGAAAGGGTATGTAGTGGTATTATGAGATAAAATGGGATGTAAATATTCATAATACACCAATAAAAACATGAGGCACAAGTCCTAACATCCAAATCCATCAATATGCCTAGTAAACCTATTAGGCTTTAGGAAGGCCTAGTGCCAAATAGTGATACATTTTCACTTTTACTCTTTTTTGAACTATATATATGGTTGAGGTAGGTTAGGTAAGTGTATATACACATGTTTGAACTCATAAAATGTAGAGAAGCACACTAACAATCCACTTCTATCCCAAAAAGGGCTCAAGCATGAAGGAGTAGAATCTAGCTCAAAAGGGTGTGTTCAAATGCTTAGATATTTTATAGAGTTTTGAATGGGAAAAAAAGGAGTTAGGTAAGGTAAATAGGGTCCCTAAAGATCATATTTTGAGATTTTTTTGGTAGGTTGGACATTAGATTTTTATGAACTAACCTTAATAATCAAAACTACTCAAAACCCTTATAGTGACCCGATGGGGAAAATGAGATTAGAAGGATGATATAAAGGAATATTTTAGAAATGAAAAATATTAAATCATGGAGAAGATTCCCTCAAGATCCCCCACATGCAAATGAGTTATATGGAATTGTATAGACAACATGCAAAATAGGGGTTTTCTCACTATTTTTTTATGTTTTTAGGCTACAAGAGGATTTTGAAAGTGAAATAAAATTTGGGTGGAACCTTAGGAATTATAATAACTCCTTATGGCCATTTTATTCTAGGAGAAAGTTTCTAAGTGTTCAAACAATTTCCTTCCTTTCAACCAGTCAAAGTTGACATAGTGAACACAAGGGTGAGAAGAGTGAAAACTCCAAGTGTGAGCCTTTTTAAGGTGTAATTGAATAGTAAAAGGCCATAGATAGTATTTAAAAGTGTAATTCACTCCCTCCTATCGATTTTAATGTAAAAATAAAGGCATTTGTGAGGCCAAGTGTGAGGGGCGACTGACAATGGAGTTTTTTAGACTGTAGATAATGATTGCTTCTTTCTAGGAGTTTCCAAATGAGTAGGACTAACACCAATGCATGGAATGGAATTCATGAAAACCTTACCTCTTATCCCAATCATCAGACCTATCCCTATTTAGTGGTGGGATGTGCAAATGACTCCAAAAGGTGAAGGTAGTTTTTTGAGTCAGGATAAAGAATTTTGTGGCACTTTTCATAGGTTTCATGACTTGTATGGACAATTAGACCTCCTAAAATTGCATGGTTCACCTCATTCCTCTTTATCATGAAAATTTTAACCTTTTTTTCAATATTGAAAAGTGTCCAAGTGACTTTTAGACTTCTCTTGCCTTGCTCTTCTCTCAAAGGCTATAAATATTGACTCTTTTGGCTCTTTTGAGCAGCCTCCATTGATTAATGGTGAAACCCTAGCCAAATTTTTACTTGAATGACTCTTGAATAAATAAAAAAGTGATTTTTCCTACTGACATGATGTTCAATTGAGTGTTAGTGCAATCTTGTTGGTCTTGTCTAGTAGAAGAATATCTTTTCTAGCATGTTATCCTTGATTGTTCACCAAATGTGCAGAAGAATGATTTTACAAGTCTTTTTTAGTGTTTTTTTCAAGTGTATTAGAAGTGGTATATGAATTTATTATATCATGGAATCATTATTTTCTCTCCTAAGTATCAAATACCTTCTTGAACCTAGCTTATGAAACATTGATGTGACAATACAACTTAGATTGTGAGTTTTATGTAAAAGAGATCTTGTTTGACTCTAAGTGGTAAAATTTCAATCAATAGGAGGAAATATAATATTGGTGCATCACATTTTTTAGCTTTCTTAGTTGTTTTCTTAACCCTTTTCATCCAAAGTTTATAGGCAATAAAGTGTTTTCAAATATTGCATCAAGGGAACTAACTCTTCTAGAGATTCATCTCAACAAAATTATCACCCATAGCAAGAGAGATGTTTCCATTGTGACACTTGGATGAGGAGAGATAGGAATCTCCTTAGGGGTGAAAATCCAAGTGAAAAAACTTTCTACTTGAGTATGACCTACCTGATTGAATACCTGAGTCATATCTTGATATTGAATACCCATATCTAATCCTGATCATATCTTACCCAAGCCATATCTTGAATAATCGATACCTAATTGAATACCCAATCCATATATTGAAAGGATATGGGGCATTATCATGCTTAAAAATCATTATTGGGGGCATTATTGGATCAAAGGATAAAGGAGAGGGGGAATTATTAAGGGATGCTTGAATATCAGAAAACACGTTTAACTTATTTTGTTGTGTACATTTATGTTATGATTGTTGATCTATGTAATGATTTATTAGAATTATCTTATATTTCATTAAAGAAATATTTATAAAGAAACAAATTATATTAATGTCCACAAGTGACCAAAAGCAAGTTAATGGGATTGAAGGACAATAAGGCATATCAACTCATAACATAAGTTTATATTCATCACAATTGTAGAGATCTCATGTATATTTAATTACTTAAGAATTCATTTACACACATAATTAACATAATCACATCTACCAAGCACATAATGCCTTACTAAAATATAATCAAGTATATACTCTTTTAGGAACTTATTGTAACATACCCATTGGCATCTACCTAGAAATACATGATTTTGTTTTTAATTTAAACACATTATAAATAGATTGCATAATGAGAATCTAACCAGTGATCATATAAAATATTCTAAGTGTGATATCTATAATGAAGTATACTACATCATACATCTCTGATCACTATCATCATAAAAAACACATTATAATACAAATATAGAAAGTAATTACAATTAACCAACCATGACTGATACATTGCCTACAACCACTATTGTCAATGTACAATAAATAAGTAATTAAAAATATTCATGATAATGTTTCAATAATAAGTAAAATACAATATAGTGTACATATATAAGATACATGTCTCCTCAGAGCATAGTTTCCCAAATTCTATTATCTATGGCAATCTCAAGTGTCATCTCAAAAATAGTACTATTATGGGGAGGGAGAGCATCATCCAAGCTCTTTTTCACACCAACCAGGAACCAATGACCCCCCATAATAATCCCATCAAGGAATGGCCCTCTCTTCATGAATGAGTAGATAGTGATGGCACAAGAATCCAAAGAGACAAACTAGCACTCATGTGTTGTATGATTTTTCAAATTAAACATGCAGTGTATAATAGAAACCTATTCTAGTATAAGATATCACACAAACATGTAGATCATACTCGTGAAATTACAATGCCTCACTAAACATTATTTTGGCCAAAGTTTTCAAATAATAAATGACCTAAGGATCAGTCAAATTCACCCACATCACTTGATCGAATTACCTTCATCTGGCATTATGATGCTAGTAAGCTAGTGAAGTCCATCTCACTACTTACTATTGACCCCTAAATTTTGAATAAGTGTTCTAGTTTTGGTGCTCGATGCAAAGGGACTACTATCCATTTCATAACAAGTACCAGCATGGCATAGGAAGACCATGGCATAGGAAGACCATGGCGTGCTATAAGAAAGGCATGGAACTTGTAAGGCGCATAAGGACAAAGGTGTAAGAGACCCAATGTGAGAGGACCCAATCAAGGAAGAACAAGTCATGGGGAACCTGAGACTAGAGGACTCATAATAGAAGTGAAAGACTAGGGGAGTACATGGGAAGTAGAGTGTGAGGGATATAGGATCAATTAGAGAAGTTCAAGGACACTTTGACCCCATTGATCAGAGGTTTACCAACCCATGAGGAACATAACACTTAGTTGTCAGTTTGTAACATAGAACAAGTATGTAGGGGTGTAGGGACTCGAGTCTTTAGGATTAACTTATTATAAAATCCATGAATCTTAGCTTGTTGGGAGTCTATGTGGCATCTTTTGATGATACTTAGGATCTTGAAACTTGGTCAGGGCAAAACAAGTATAAAAACCCCTATTGTAATCATTTATGAAGATAGAGAGATCTGGAGGATAGTGACAAGATTCTATCTGATAATCATTAAAATACTCAATAAAGAACTATTTGTCATATTATGTGATGTTACTCAAATATTCTAAGTATTAGGCTTCTATTCCCTTTTATTACCATTATTGAATAATAGTGATGATCTTAGTTATCATAGTAGCTAAGTCAAGAATAGTAAGAATAATTATGGTATATTTATGTTATTGAACAAGTTGATTTGCATTATAAAGAGACAAACAAACATATGTTGTATTCCAAATTCTTTGAGACCATTTCTTGCCGCACACTTTAGGTGAGCGTGTGATCCTCACCTCTCACGTGATAGGGCCAACATGCTAGCATATTGGTTAAAACTACAACACCGTAGCTTAACTAGTTAAACAAACACAACATTTTGGTACCATTTCTAGGACCTAAAGTAATTGAAGCATACTCATGGGAAATTTTTGAGTGTATTACACTAGATATTATCGAAGAATAGGTTACCAATGTCAAAAATGACTTTACAGTTCTATATCTTGAATCAAGAACTTCTACACGATAGTGGGTAGAATGAAATCTTTATAGTTCTTTGTATGAGACATTATTTTTTGAGGTCTCAGTTCTCTTACATCCTTGGATTTTAGCTTATGCTCAAGGATGATCTAGAAATCTTGGATGATAAAAATTATGGACACCTAAATGGAAAGAGAGTTTAGCATGACTTAAAGTTTCCTGGATGAGAGCAGTTAACTATTGGTGGGGAGGCATTCAAAATAACTATATTTTAGAATACACAATCATCACTTATTCTTGTGTCAAGGAAGCTAAGTTCTAATTCCTATGAAAAATGAGGGGATGATATTTGAGATCATTTTCTTTTTAGATAAAAAAGTTAATTATTAACCTTGGATTGGAAAATCTACCCATGAAAGGCTAAAATCTCTTATGCATGAGCCACACGTTTGGAGGGGAGATTACTAGTTGGTTCAAGATTGTGGGTTCAACATGGTAGCAAGCCGATGAGCACTAAAAAAATAGAAGTATGATGAAGCTCGATAGAGAATCATGGGAGTTAGTGGCATGGGAAGGGATTAAAAAAACTTGAACACTATGAAGAACTGTAGGGAGCTAGATGCGCATGAGGAATCCATAACTTTTAGGCCACAACCTTTGCCTCTTTTATCCTATGAAAGAGAAACAAGAAGGATTGCTAAAGATGAAATAAGTATGACTCAACCAAGCTCCCCCATCATAGTGCATACTCATGCCTTTAATTTGGATAGAGTACATATAAAGAATTGGGATACAAATAGTACAGATTCAAAAATTGAATGGATAAGGGAAACTAAGACCAGTCCATTAGGCAATAATTTAGAATCTACATCTTTCTCTTTTCAAGAGAAGTCCATGGCATAACCTGGAAAGCTTGGAGGATCTATCCCTCAAGGTCAGAGTACAGACACAAACCTAGGAAGTCAACCCTCCACCATGCCTCTTCCCATGAGCACTACTACTAAATGCACTAAAGGAAGATTAGGAGGAGGCACTGGAGGAAGTAGACCCCCTCCAGGAATGGGAGCTAGATCTTCTTAGCAATCATTATTCAACCACCTAAGGTTTATTATGAAATGACATTATACCTACCTAAGTACCAAGGGGTAAAAAATACAGTTGATCATGTTCATAAGTGTGAACTAATTTTGAGGGCACATGGCATCATGTCTTCTGAGTGAAAGGCAACACATTTTGCAACCACCCTTTTGGATCATGCACACAAATGGTATCACAAATTTGACCCTTAGTAAGTAGTGGTCGACTATGGCTAGTTCAAAGCAACATTCTTACAAGAATTTGATATTCCTGAGTTTGAGCAGTAGAGTATAGCAGTGCTGAAAGACATAAAATAGGGACTTACAAAGAGTGTACGAGAATGTGATGCACAATTCAAGACATTTATTTCTAAGTTTTCCTTTGAAATAAATCCTAATTAACATACACAATGGTTCATAGGAGGATTATTGTTATGTGTTTGATGGACCTTGTCACAAAGAACTTTCACAAACATGCATGAGGCTCTAAAAGCTGCCTTCTATGATGAGGTTGTTAGAAGTATGGATACTGGGATTAGTCCATTTATGGAGGCATAGATAGCATCCATGGCATCTTAGCTTGAAAAACTAATGAAAAACAATGCACATGAGTCATGTAGTGGTATCTGGTATACCGACTACAAAACTGAAGGACACACAAGAAATAACTACCCATGTAAGAACATCCACATAATACTCAAGCAAACTTATGAAATATGTAATGAGGAACATGATGTCCATTCATGTCCCATTTTTTAATGGGCCATGACCACCAAGGTATTTGTATATTACAATATTTATGATGCTTACACACATGAAACCAATGATTATCAATTGATTAGTGATATTCATGAAGCTTGAGCACGTGACACATGTCAAACTTTAGTTGCCAATAGTCAAGACAATGGTGGATATGGAGGGTAAGGGAGAGGTAGTGGTTAGTTTTTGATAATAACTTGTTACAAATGTGGTTCACCAAACCACTATCAGAGAGATTGCCTAGAATACCCAACCTGTGCATTTTGCAATAAAGATCATCGACTAGAAGAATGCCCTGATCTATATATAATCATCACTAAAGATTGAAATGAAAAGGGTGTCAGCATGATTTTCATAGATAAACCATAGTGGTGTGCATGACCAACTATTCCCATAGTATAGTAAGTGAACATCACCACACATAGTGGAGGTCAAACTCAATCCACAACCAACCCAGTTGTGAAAATATATCAAGAAGAACCATGAGCAAGGAAGTATCTTGATACACGACAACAAAAAGATATTCTTTAGGATACAATGAAACTTATGTGAGAAATCCAAGGCAAGATTCAATATCTCAAGGACAAGGATGTCATCTAGTGTGACACAGTAGTTGAACCCCCTATAGTGTGGGATAACTTTTAGGAACTACACAAACATATGCTTGATGAAAACATTGTTCCCCAACTCAGTGTCTAGCTTAAAAGACAAGCCCACCTACCAAATGAAGTCCATCCTCACCTTAGCTGACAAAGCAAAGATCATTATTTAAATCATACCCAGTATTAGGAAAGTCCTAGTTCTTCTTCCCTTGAATATGTAGAGATATTAGTAAATGCAGTAGTCAATGGATGGGTAGTCCAGGATATTCTAGCAGACACTAGTACAAAGGTGAATGTTCTTACTAAAGATGCTTGGTGAAAGATGTCTAGTCCAACATTGCATCCCTCTCCTCATGTCTTGTTTATGGTAAATAAGACTTGAGTGCATCCTATTAGAGTCCTCAAGAACACCACAATTGACATACTCAGGGTTCCCTTCAAAGTAGATTTTGAGATTTTGGAGTTGGCCAAAGCTGATGACTATCCAACCTTATTGGGAAGGCCCTGGTGCTATAAAAATCATGTAGATATGAGATTTAAAAATTGATACATTATCTTTGATAATCTTGATCAATGCATGATAATACCTCTTGATCAAACACATAGACCTCTTTATAGTGAGCCTATAAATACCAAAGAAGACATCAACAATTTGTACAATGTAACTACTCAAAATAATGAACAACATGATCCAACACCAAATGGTATTCTTTGATGGATAGACAACCAATCTATCTCATATACCACAATAAATACTTGTAACTATTGGGCCCATGATGATTATGATCTCACCATAGGATTGTGTAGCACCGTAAATAAAGGTGATAACATCCCGTGCCATTTTCTGAAGCATCACAAGTTTGTGTGCCTCATGGGATTAGCAATGAGAGGGTTATTGGAGGGACCACCACTGGAGAGACTTATGAATCTCTATGGTTCTAAGGACAAATGGAGGTACTTGATTTTGTCCAGTGCCTCAAAGAGTTCTATGCTTCTGAAAATAATAAGATGAAGTCCTTAGATCACATTCTTGATGGTACTGCTGCCAGATGGTGGTGTACCCATAATGAGTGTCTTCTATATTGGGATCAAGTGTGAGTTATTCTACATCATAGATTTCACCTTGATAATGAGTTTAGAGGCATGTTTAGTTATAGTTGCATGAAAGCACCTAAACGTCATATTGAAACTTGTGAAATAATATGGCACGTTGAAGAAAGATTCTTACCAGAGTACCTATGGGTCCATATGTTCTATGTAACTTTGCAAACATGGGCACGGGCCTGGTACATTCATGAAGAAAGACACAAGGGCACTAGATTTTGGTAGTTATTAAAAGAGAACATGACATCGACACTCTCTTACTCTTCACCTAAGATGGATATGTGCCTCACCCTTCAAGCCATGTGTGAAGCAATCATTCGAGATCCAAGTCCTGTTGAAGACTGACTATGCCATATTCATTAGGAACCTAAAGAACCTTTGCAATTATTTATAGAGCCTCTTACAATCCTTTCACCATCAATAACCCCAAATGAAGAACATCATAAAGAGATCCACCTTGAAAAGCAAAAACTTGTCTTTCAAGTAGATGAAAGTGAATGATCTACCTCATGTGACCCAATAACGAACCATTTAGATGTCCCTATGAATACTGGTTCATGAACTATTTAGGACACTAGTTCTCCAACCAACCCCTATCATGAACCCATCCAAATTTTTCAACTTAACATTGGCATAGAGTAAGACCCAAAAATGGTTGCAATTGGAAATTATTAAACTAAGACATAAATCTTTTAGATTTTTGAGTTGTTGAAAGAATATCAAGATTTAGTTCCAAGAAATTATAGTGAAATAAAGGGATTTCACCCTTCCCTAAGGAAAATTCATATAAAGCTCACAGACGGTGCTTGCCTAATAAAGAAACATCCATACAGGATGAACCCTAACCTCTGGGCATGTGTAAAAGAGGAGATTTATAACATGCTTCGCATCAGAGTAATTACTCCCATTGATGAATATGAATGGGTAAGTCCCATGGTAATCATTATCAAAAAGGATGGGCATATACGGATCTATGTTGATTATCATATATTAAATGCATCCTATGTGACTGATCCTTTTCTAACACCATTCACAAAGGAAATCCTAGAAGGTGTTGTTGATTGTGAGATATACTCCTTTATTGATGGGTTCTCAGGGTATCACCAAGTCCATATAGCTGAGGAAGACCACTCCAAGACCACTTTTCCTATGGAATGGGGCTTTTTTGCCTATACCATTATGCCTTTCAGGTTGAAAAATGTCCTAAAGGTGTTCTCACAAATAGTAGTTGAGGCTTTCAAATATTTTATTCATAAGTTTCATTGGGTCTACTTGGATGATTGGACTGTGTATGGGTTAGTCAAGGACCGCTACGCCAATCAATGACTCATGTTTGAACATTGTCGAGTGTTACAAATCTCTTTGAATTTGAATAAATGTTTATTCACAACACCTTTTGGTATACTTCTTGGCCATGTCATTTGTAAATAAGGGATCCTAGTACACTCCACCAAAGTCTCCATTATTTTGTGATTGTTAGTACCTAAAACGCAACATGAGCTACATGTATTCTTAGGACACACAAGCTACTACAAAAAGTTCATTGAGGGTTATACCAAGATTGTCATACCCTTAGAAGAGCTTCTAAAGCATAATGAATAATTCATATAGACTAATTCTTATAAAGAAGCCTTTGAAATACTCAAAGAAAGATTAGTTACAACCCCTATCTTGTAATTCCTTGATTAGAAAAGTATTTTCATGTTCATGTTGATGCATCTAGAATAGTAGTTAGCATAATACTCACATAACCAGGATAAAAAAACTTGGACCTTCCAATCTATTTTACCATTAGGAAGCTTACATTGGCTGAGATGAACTATACCACCACCAAGCGTGAAGCCTTGTCTATGGTTTATTCTCTAAAAAATTTAGACAATACCTTTTGGCCATTCCATTTGTATTCTACATCGATCATGAGGATTTAAAGTATCTTGTCAACAAACCAGTTCTCTATGGAAGAATATGTCATTGGATCATTCTCTTCCAAGAATTCTAGTTCTCCGTTGTAGTAAAGCCCATGAAAGCCAACTATGGATCTATTCATTTGTCTCAAATTAAAAATGGATAACCTTCACATGTTATAGAAGATGACCTTCCTGACGTACAAATTTTTAAATTTACTCGAGTACTTGTAGAGCTAGAAGATATTGTGGCATTCCTCAATACTGATTCTATACTTGACTCTATATCTTTACAGGAGAGAAAGCAACTTATGGTCCATGCCACATCGTATCAACTGATAACAAGAGATCTATAGAAAATGGACCATGATGAGGTACTACACCATTATACGATGCAACATGAGTACCCTAAGGTATTGTGAGAAGCTCACAAAGGTATAGTCAGAGGAGATTATGCTGGAGAAGCTACCATGTGCAAGGTGTTGCTCAGTGGAATTTGGTGGCCAACTTTGTTCAAAGATGCAAAAGAGTATGCTAGGGAATTTGATATTTGGCAATGCATAGGAAAACTTAACAAAAGAGATGTTATGCCATTGTGCCCTATTCCTTCTCAAATACCATTCAAAAAATGAGCTATTGACTTTATAGGGCTTATCACTCCAGCAAGACGGTGAATGGGTTAGCGGTATATCCTTATGATAATCGATTATCTCACACGCTAGGCTGAAGCAACACCAATCAAAGATTGTACTGTAGTAACTACCATGCACTTCATCTAGGAAAATATTATAACATAATTTAGATGTCCTCTAAGCTTGACTAAGTTAAATGAGATAATCCACATCTTGTTAATCAAGTTCATGATCATGCATCATAAGACAACACCATACCACCCACAGGCCAATGGAATAATCGAAGCATTCAATAATATCATTAGTTCCACTTTGACAAAAATTTGCAATGTTGGCTGGACTGACTGGGATGATCAAGTATCTATAGTACTTTGGGCTTACTAAACTACATACAAACATCTCAACAAAAGTACCCCATTTAACTTAGTCTATGAAAAGGAAGCAAAAATATCGATGGAGTTCCTAGTTCCATCTCTCTGGATTACATATGTATAGGACCTCGATGATGAAGCCTCTTTGAAAGCTTGACTCGATGAATTGACAAAACAAGATGAAGCTCAGTTCTTCATCCACTAGAGTCAAGATGTTGAGAAACATAAACAAAAGCATGACATGATCACTATTTGAAACATAAAATCCTTTCTCTAGGCATGAAAGTATTGATATATGATTCTAAGTTCACGTGTCACCCTTGGAAGCTCCGAGTCCATTGGGATGGTCCATTCATTATACATAGCATCCGACCTATCGAAGCCTATCGATTGAAGTGAATCGATGGATAGTTCCTCCTGAGGTATTATAATGGAAGTTGGCTATGACCGTATTATAATTTTATTTAAACCCAACATTTTGTATTTAATAAGGCTTAAAGCCATTAGATTAAGATTTACTACTTTCAATAAAGAGCGTTACAAGTATTATTTCAAATTTCTTCTTTACTGTATTGTTTCAAATTATTCTATGATTTTGTGGAGGACCACAAAACCCTTTTAGTGTGGGGTAAGTTAAAAGTATCATGTGCAAAAGACAAAAAGACATGACATGAGGGCGCACAAGGATTAAAATGTGTAAGAGTCATCTATGGCATGAAAGAGTGTAAGGGCATGTGAGTCACTGGTGCACAAGTATTAAAAGGTGCAAGAGTAATTTATGGCATGAAAGAGGGTAAGGGCACATGAGTCACTCATTACATTAAAAAAAAAATAAATCTTGCCATTTGATAGTTGTCTTCCACTATACTAAAAAAATGGGACACAGTTGTCATCCACTCCCAAAAAAGGCATGAAGAAAGAATGGGTCATTAATATAACTAGAATAGTTATGATGAGAAGCATGTGAGTGGAGTGATGGGATGAATTATTTAAGACATTTAATGCTCACCATAAGAATTAAAGTGTGAACACTATTAAAAGTTATGCATTAATGGCTAGAAGTGACAAGGGGGAGAGAAAATTAATGAAGGAAAGTTCTCTCGCATAGCCTATAAATAAGCTTACCAAGGCCATTCTATACTATACCATTGCTTGAAATCTTCAAAGTGATAAGTGCGGATGACAAACCAGAGAACTAGAGAGATGAAATCAATTTCCTTGCAGAATAAAGTGATTGAGAAGTAAACAAAGACACGAAGAGGGTTTCCAAGCTAAGGAGGAAGGTTGTTAAGTGCAAACTCATATAGAAGTGGGTTGAGATCATTCTTTGTAAAATTTTTAGGTTGTAGGTTCTGCCATTGTTGAAGCATGAAGCTCTTAAGTTGAAGCAAGACCACCACCATTAATTATTTTAGAAATGTGGGATGACTGTGGGTTAACCTTTGAGCACCACAAAGGGTAATGTGGCTAAAGAAAAAGGTTAAAACACTTGAGAATCTTCCAACTATGCTATATGAGAAAGAAGTAATCGAAGGTTGGGTTCTTATAAGGGAAAAAGTTTGGGAAGAAGAAATACCAGAAGAACAGTGCATAGAAGTCCTGGGAGAGAGTTTAGAAAAAAGAAAGAGTGTAGAAACAAGGATGGTAAATGGAAAGTAGACTCAAGCTTCTTCATCATAAGGTACTCCAACATCCCCTCATCCATCCTTATTAATAGAAGAAATGTAGTACCCTAAGATAGTCTTGCATGCAGAGAACTAGGTCTTCAAGGTGTCGTCTGCAGTAGTCTTTGACTACAACCACTGTCAACTAAATAATGAAGTAGAGTTGAAAAATGATTATCAGGTCCATACCACCAACACACAAAACCAAGTGGTCTATTTCTTGACCATCAAGAATGAAATAGATAAAGTTGGCCTCTTCCAACACTTCAAACTACCATATTTTAGAAAGCCTACTAAAGCAATTTGGTTCCTCCTCTTGTGCATTCATGAGGATTACATCCAATTTTTAGGATGTAACATGAAGATACACATAGAGAGGGTAAACAAATTCATAAGACTCTAATACTCAAAGGTCAATGTGTTGGATGACTTGGCAAATATAGAGAAAATCTAGCAGACTGCCACTGTGTTTATGTATCAAAAGGAGGGGCATGCAATGCACATTAGATACCTGAAGGATCTGGCCCTAAGAGTCACAATGTGGATTATTTCCACCAAGGTTGGAGGGAATAACTGATGGAAGGAGGTGGATATGGCCCACCTTCACATAAAAAACCAAGTAGTGTAGGGTATATAGTATAATTGGGCACTATACTTTACCTAAAAGATAGCCGAAGATGTAGAAAAGGCACATAAAATGCCTAAGTATAGGTTCCCTTATGGAGAAACCTTATTATTGTTGGTTTTTATTCAAATTGAGGTGCTTGAGTATAGTTTATGATCTTTGAAGTGGGTGTAGCCCCCACTCACAAGTCTTTTGTTGAGTGGTACAAATATTTCACCTACCCCCAACACATCACTCCAACATATAAGTTGAAGATGAGGTATTGATTTGATGGAATGAAGGTAGATTTTAGGAATGAATGGTGCATTCCAAAGGATCTACCCTGCTATTAGAAGATCAAGTAGAATTTGGTATGAAGCAACACTACTCCCTAGCAAGTATTTAGATGAATCCTTTGAGAGAACTCTTAACATGGCTTAAACTACTAAATGCCTTCTCTATGCACTACTTTCATCAATTTTGTCAATAGAATTTATGATGTACAACTAATAAAAATATAAAATAGATCGATGCAGAACATGACACCCTCTAAAAGATGTTCATCTATCCAGGCAAAAAAGCCTACACAAAGAGGAGGGAAACAAGCCTAATCGATATAAAGGTTAAGAATATCCTGATTAGGGAGCAAGTGCACAAACTATTTTACATGTTACACCCCCACCAAGACCCTTTAGATGGGGGCCCCAAGGAGAGGTTCCCCCAGGTACCTCAAAATAAAAGCAACAACCTGAGCCAAGTGCCAGTTCAAGTGGGCAAGAGGCCCCTTAGAAATGATAAATAATGACAAAGGCACAACCCTCTTGACCTCAATATTTTGCACCACATCCACCTCCACCTCATCCTTCACCTTCTCCACCTTGTGCTTCACCTTCTCTACCCCATGATTTACATTCTCCACCTTGTCCTTCACCTTCACCACCTTGTCTCTCACCTTTTCTAGTTAGGCAACCTCCTCACATTGTGCTACCTTCACCGGCTCACTCCTCTCCTCATTACCCTCCGATCCCATCACATCCAAGTCCCCCACCTTCACCTTTGTGACCACCTTCACCTCCACCTTATCTAAAACCTACCAATGGATTAATGCCACAACTTTCAAGTCACACATCCTAAAGGCATCCCTCACAGGAGTAGATACATAATTTAGAATCTGATCTAGAGAAGATTCCATCCCCTATACGAGAGGTCCCAACTGATTATCAAGTTAATACTAGAGAAATGGGAATAGATGGGATGGATACCAAAATCCATCAAGAACTTGAGAGAGACCCAGGAAGGGGGAAGGGGCCAACTTAGGGGGAACCATAATAAAGAGTGCCATCCAATCTACATGAACGATACCAGTTTGACATAGAAGAACAAAAACACTATCTTTGGAAGTATTTCCACCCCAATGACATGACTCAAGAAATAAGGAAGCAATTATCCTTCCTTTTGGAAATGTATAGTGAAGAGCCTTAGTTTGTCATTCTGTTGGATTGCATTTTTTTTTGCCCAGATGCCCTAGGTTTGCCAGACCTCATGAAATTTGATCCACAGTGGCTTTCCCCAATAATGATGAGTGCTACATTTTTGAAACTTGCCATGGAAGGGATGCAAAAAAATATTTTTTCAAAATCAGATGTGTGCACGATAAAAAAAACATGGCAAAGTGGTGGAAATGTATAATAAAGTGTATGTTGAAAAGCAAGTACTAGCCAAGGCAGTGGCCTCCTTGGAGCAACAAATTCAAGAGACCATCGAGGCTAAGGTAAGGGTTTTAAACCTTTGAAAAAAAATTTGAAAGAAGAGATGGCACTGGCAGATGGTGTACCATTGGATGGGGATGTCATAGGGAAACTAGAGACATTGGGTGAGCTATTGCTAAAAAAGAATAAGGAGCACCCTGTGCCCAAAGATAAGTCCTAGGAACTACTAAAGCAATTTACCATTACAACAGATATCTATCACAGTACTTTGGAGAGAGTCAGGGAGGATATCCTAATTTTAGATGGAATTTTTGTGTGCATGGTGCACCTTAATAAAATAATAGAAGCTTAGCTCAATGATGAGGAGGTCCTAAGGCAACAAGTGGTTGATATTGCTTTATTAATAAAAGACTGCACCGAGTGCACAAAAGCATTTAAGGATGTGGAAATGATGGAATACACTATTAATAACCATGATCAACAAATAAATACAAGTTTTTCTATACTCTAAGGATAGGTTGACAAAGAGGTCTTTGACTTAGAAGACATCTACAAGGAAGTTAATGCCACACTAGATGAATAGGTGAAGAAGACTGAGAATCTGAATCAACTTGAGGAGTTGAGAGAAGCAATGAAGACCATTGAATAAATAAATGCTAAAGTCATCAATTCTTTATCCCACTAGGATGGGCTAAGGAAAGAGCTTGACAGAAGGGGTCAAAATTTTTGGAAAATGCTAGTGCAGTTTAGTTTGGGACAGACTAAAAACTTAGTGTGGGGTGAATGTTGACCACTAAATTTTAAATAAGTGTTCTATTTTTGGCACTCAATGCAAAGGGACTATTGTATACTTCATAACAAGTATCAGCATAACATATGAAGACCATGGTGTGAGAAGACCATGGCATGCTATAAAAAAAGGCACAAAACTTGCTAGGTATAAAAGGACAAAAGTCTAAGAGACCCAATATGAGAGGATCCAATCGAGGAAGAATGAGTCATGAGGAACCCAATACCAGAGGACTCATAATGAAAGCAAAAGACTAGGGGATCACATGAAAATTGGAGTTTGAGGGATGCAAGAGTAGTTAAATCAATTCAAGGACACTTTGACCCCATCGATCAAAGGTTTACCAACCTATGAGGAACATAACACTTTGTCATTAGTTTGTAACATAGAACAAGTATCTAGGGGTGTAGGGGCCTTAGTATTTAGGATTAAATTATTATAATAGCCATGAATCTCAACTTGTTGGGAGTCTGTGTGCCATTTGTCAATGATAGTTAGGATCTTGACACTTCGTTAGGGTAAAACAAGTACAAAAACCCCTATTGTAATCATTTGTGAATATGGAGAGATCTGGAGGATAGTGACAAGATTGTGTTTGGTAATCATAAAAATACTCAATAAAGAACTATTTGCCATATTATGTGATGTTACTCAAATATTCTTAGTATTGGGCTTCTATTCCCTTTTATTATCACTATTAAATAATAATGGTGATCTTAGTTATTGTAGTGGCTGAGTTCAAAATAGTAAGAATAATTATGGTATATTTATGTTATTGAACAAGTTGATTTGCATTACAAAGAGACAGACTAACATATGTTGTGTTCTAAAATATTTCGTAACATCTCTCACTATGTGCTTCGAGTGAGGGCATGAGCCTCACCTCTTGTGTGATAGGGACCATGCACTATCTTGTTGGTTAAAACTAAAATGCCATAGCGTAACTAGTTAAACAAACCCAACACTTACTCAATATCAACAATAAAAGATTTGGCTAACATGATATAACTAATAGATTCACATAGATTACACCCTACTAGAAACCATTTCACAAATCATGTTAAGTATATGAATAATCAAGAGCATATATTTATTCCATCAAACGTATAAATGAATCTCACATTATTATCTATCCCATACTAGAAATAATGACTACAGTTTATACCACATAGGTAAAATAAACATTTAACTATAGATTCTAATTACCACAATTAGTTTTTAAACATACTACACCTTATGATAAACCATATTATCATAGTTTAATATTTTTAAACATAACTACTAAGTACCACAACCAGTCAAATAAAGTAGTTATAAATCCATGGAAACACACGTTTCTATTCAAGTAATAAGTCATAACAAGGAAAGTCTTATTTCCTACGAAACACATAATATTACATTATAGCTTTTGTTATACTCTTAGGGTTTGTATGTATGTATACATAAGGCTCTATTATACAAAATTCTATAATATAATTCTTAACCAAAAGAACTATAATTAGAGGAGCACACCCCTACGTACAAGCATAAGCTATTAACATAAGCATACCTTTATTATTTTAAGCATAACATTAATAATTTATATATACATAGATTATTATAGTGTTATATTTGCACTACGTGTTTTTATTTCTTAGGCTATATATATGAAAATTTATCCCAGATCATAAAGCTTATCATGATATAACTAAAGACTACATTCTACCTATATATGTCTCACATGTTTAACTTAAACCATATTATCATATCAATAAGCTTGTAGCTACATACGTGCCAGTATAAGAAGCATAACTATTACAGTTAATTACATGATAAGTCTTAAGATATTAGGTGAAATATTATTGCTCCACCTGCTATCAGTCATAAGATATAAGCTCTATGTGCATTTAGAGCGATATACTAATCTTAGTCTCATTTTATCTATAAATTGGGTTTGACAAAGATAATGACATGTATATTATAATCAGATGACCACCTATTATTATGATCATTTATAATCTAAATGCCATGACATTAGATAAATAAGAGTCCACGATAAGGAATTCATGAATAAACAAATCAATAACTAAACAAAATTAATCTTGATCAAATTAAATAGTCAATCAAAAAAATTTAGCAAGAGTTCATGGTATTAAATAATTGGTCGTAACTCTATCCATGGTATTAAATGCCCTATATTTCTACCTATAGAATATTAGAGATACAACATTAAATAGACCATCGATATAACTTGAATATATGCTAAGGATTTTATTATTCATTTTCTAAGTCATACAATCATGGTTATATCACTTCAGCTAATACCGGGACTTAATAGGATTGTCAATCATGAATACAATTCTTTGTGTAAAAGGCATCGATGGGTTCATTCACTGTTCACTACAATCTCACAAAATAAAAGGGCGTCGACTAGTTTTAACTTGTAAAGTTTTGATTGTCAATGATGGATATAATTCCAAATATATAAGGCATCAATGGTTAATTCACTATGTTTTTATCAAATTAACATATAAACCCTACAAAATTATCTTATCGCTATAATTTTTGAGGTAATGTGCTATACATTAATACTCCACTTACTCAGATCACTCAATTGCCTAGCTAGAATAATTACACAGGTCGCTGGTTTTGGACAGTTTAAATCATTGCATTTTAGTTTTAATCATTGCATAACCAAGTTGTCGATCTACAAGGTATGTATATAATAGTAAAACATAAAAACAAGCTAATCATTGAATAAAACATGCAGGGATACAAAAACCATAGTTATACAGCCACTGATATATATATATGTGTGTGTGTGTGTACAATTGATTGAGATACTCAGACGCAACCCTATATGTAACATATCAAGATTACTTATATATAACTATTAATTAAGTTCCAATAGTCAACTTCAATCATATAATTTTCTTGCACACTTATTTCACTCAGGAATTAAAGGCGTCAACTACTCAAAACAATTATTTGTATAAAGGCATCGACCAAGTACTAAATCCAACCATAATAATAGTATATGGAGTGATATAGAAATGTTTATCAACATATTAATTAGAATATTTATAACTATTTATAATTCTCAAGAAAATCAAGTCGTTACGTTTAAAAACATAAATCCTCAATACCAACAACGAATCACACTAAATAATATTATTTCCAAATTTATGTATGGCTGAGTATGACTTCATAAGTCACTATCTATAAGGGATGTATATATCATAAGTCACTATATATACACTCATTAGTTCACTGCAATGGAAATTGGGCATATATACAAATATAATTGGTGTACAAATCATTCTTATAGAACTAATTACACAGTCTATGTAACAAACATAATTTAATACTTTGCCTACTTCACAGACTGTGCTTACATTCTTCTTGGTTTAACTTCTCTCCAAAATCTCTTCCAATGCCTCTTCCCTATGTCTTCTCTATGTAAATGTGCCTCCCTTCTTTCCTTCAATATTTTCTTTCTTATTCTCTATGAAAATTGCAAATGGATTTTAAAATTTTTCCTTTCCCTATTATTTTTCTTTATTTTTCTCATTATTTCAAGAATTTCTTTCTCTTTTATTTTTCTTCATTTTAGACCATTCTTTTTTTTTTAATTATTATTTTTTGATTTTATTCTTATTTTTTCATTTTTTCATCTCAATTGGAAATTTTTAAATTTTATCTATTTTAACATTAATTATCAAAATCAGTAAATTCACTAATTTAATTAGCATCTCCAAATACCATAACTTAATAATAAATTCATAAATTAATAACTCAATTTAATTTAACTATGTAAATTCCATTTCTACCAACATTTAATGATCACACGTGCTAATCACACAAAACAAGTTTCATAAAACCATTAAACTATTCTAGCAAATCATGAGCAAACAACTATCTAAAGCACGCAGTAATAAACACACTATGCTAACCATTCCATTATGCATTTTAACATATGCTAGCTAATGTTGTTGAGGTATAATGTGAAACTTTATTAATTTAATGCTATTATTGTTAGTTATAATATAACATTAATAGATTTATTAATAAGTTAATGTGTAACTATAAGATATTATATTATCACATATAAATTTGGTTTTATTATTAGGAGATTGGAGATTAATAGTTGAGAGTTTGTAGTGATCTAGAATCTTTTATTATATGAATTAGAAGTGCTATATATTTGTAATGTGATTTGAATGAAATGAATATAGTAGAATAATAGTGAGAAATAATATTGAACTATTATTCTTGTGTTTTTGACTCCTTTTCATAATTTAAATCTCTATGATAAGCTCCTTTAGATCCTAACAAATGTGGTGTGCAGGGTTCTATCCTATTTTTCTATCATCCTCTGACATTTCCATCTATGTCACCCTCTCTGATGACGCTCTCCCTCCATCATATTGAAGTGAGTAATTAGACCATATCAACACAATATATATACATAATAAAATATAGCTAAAATAGCAAATCAACATGTTCATAATGTAAAAACATACGTTACATCTAACTCATAGCAATTTAATCATGTAACCTTAGTAATATTCTACTAACCCCTAATAATATATATCTTAAAGCTTAGTTAAAAATAACCAAATCAAATACGTCAATCATAAATATCCATGGATAATTAAATAATTTGTTTAGCGAGGAATAAGGATGCAACATCCTTCCCCATAAAGCTAGTTATCATTATGGATGAATCTTAGTAAACATAAGTTTTGAATTAAAAATATTGTTCAACAAAAAAATAACATAGTATAATAATATCCAATCAAGCAAATAAATATGGAAATCTCTTATAAAACTCATCATAGTCCTCCCAAATAATGCTATCCTTAGAGTATTGGTCCCAATAGACCTTTCATTGTGACATATTTCTATTAAATAAATGAAGTTTGTGAATGGTAATTACTCTGATTGGTTCTACTATGATCACTCTAGGATCTAAAACCTGCAAAGCATTCCAATCCAACACATTCGTAGGATCAACTATATACTTTTTAAGATAAGAAATATGGAAGATATTTTATAATAGATCTAGGGATGGTGGCAATGCAAGCCTATAAACTATGGGATTGACCATTTCTAACACCTTAAAGGGTCCCACATATCTGGTGATAATTTTACCAAATTTCTAAATTTAATTAAGATCTTCTACGGCTTAACTCACAAGAACACTTTTTCACCTACTCAAAATTACCTATCTATCTTCTTCAGATCAACATAACTCTTCTATCTATAATTGGCCTAAGCCAATCTCTACCTAATTAAGCTAACTTGATCTTCTATTTCTAAAAACATCTCAGGTTCAAAGACTACCTTGCCCTCTAACCTGTCCCAACTGATTGGTGTCCTGCACTTCTTTCGTATGGTGCCTCAAATGGTGCCATCTTCAAAGTTGATTGGTATGAGTTGTTATATGCAAAATCAATCAAAGAAATATAATATTCCTACTTGTATTAATGATCCATGCAATACATACAAAGAAGATCCTCTAACCCCTGATTAACTCTCTCAGTTTGTCCATTAGTCTTTGGGTGATATGCAATGCTAAGATTTAGTTGTGTACCCAAAGTTGAATTTAGATTTACCCAAAATCTATAAGTCATCTTCAAATCATGATCTAAATTGATCTTATCAATAAATCTATGCAACCTATATGCTTCTTTTATGAACCTCTTTGCAAGGGTAGGTGCATCATCTATCAAATTGCTGGGTATAAAATGAGCCACTTTGGTTAGTTTGTCAACTACTACCAAGATCATATCATGATTTTGTGATATCAATAACTCTTGGAAAAAATCCATACTAATCATCTACCACTTTTATTTTGGTATATCATGTGGATATAATAATCTAGTTGGGTGTATATGCTCAACTTTTACTCATTGACGTTCCAAACAACATGACACATAGTTTACTACATATTTCTTGATTCCCTTCTAAAAATGTAGTAGTCTAAGCTTTGTCATGATCTTGGTTACTCCTAAATGTCTTGAATATCGATAACCCTAAATGTTTTGAACATGACACATAGTTTACTACATATTTCTTGATTCCCTTCTAAAAATATAGTAGTCTAGGCTTTGGTTAGTTTGTCAACTACTACCAAGATCATATCATGATTTTGTGATATTGATAACCCTTGGAAAAAATCCATACCAATCATCTACCACTTTTATTTTGGTATATCATGTGTATATAATAATCTAGTTGGGTGTATATGCTCAACTTTTACTCGTTGACGTTCCAAACAACATGACACATAATTTACTACATATTTCTTGATTCCCTTCTAAAAATATAATAGTATAAGCTTTGTCATGAGCTTAGATACTCCTAAATGTCTTGAATATTGGGAATTATGTAGGTCTTTTAGCACTGTGCTCTATAGATTCTCTTGATCTGGCACATACATCTTTCCATTGTAACATAAAAGACCATTACTTTCTAATCTGAATCCTTTATACCAAGGATTGTGAGCATTCTTAGACAATGATTTCTTGATCTGATCATATATTTAATCTCATAGAAAGAATTCAATCACCTAATCTTTAAAAGTACTCTTGATAGTAGTTATGACTGCTACGTACCTTCTACAACTTAGGGCATTGGCTAATCTATTTCCCTTGCCTTTGATATAGTTGATGTCAAAATCATAATCAAATAAGAACTCAAACCAACATCTCTAACGAGCATTCAAATTTAGCTAAGTGAAAATGTACTTGAGTCCCAAGTTATCCATCTTGAGCTCAAATAGTTTTTCCAATAAGTAATACTGCCAAACTTGTAAAGCATACATAATTACTGCAAGTCCCAGGTTATGATGGGCATATTTCACCTCATAAGGTTTAAGATTTCTTGATTTATAAGTCATCACTACACCATCCTACATAATTAATCCTCCTAATCCATCCCTGGATGCATCTGTGATCACTAAAAAATGACCATTGGAGTCAGGAACTCTTAACATTGGTGTGAAAGTAAGCCTTCTTTTCAATTCTTATAAAGCTACTTTGCACTTCTCTATTTAGAAAAAACTTTGGTTATTTCATTGCAAAGAAGTAACTAGATTAGATATTTTGGAGAAATTCAGAATGGAATTTCTATAATAGCTTGTTAACCCCATGAAACTTCTTACCTAGTACACATTCTTCAATGCCGACCTTTCCATAATGGCTCTAATCTTTCTCAAATCTACTGAGATACTATCTGCATAGATAATATGTCTAGGATATTGCACTCTCCTATAAAAAATGCACACTTATACAACTCACTATACAACTTGTGCTTCCATAACCATTGCAAAACTAGTTCTAAATGCTGAAGGTGTTCCTCTTCATTCTTTGAGGATATAAGAATGTCATCCAAAAAAACCAAAATAAAGTGATCTAGATAATCTCTGAACACATTGTTCATAAGATTCATGAATGCTACCAGAGCATTAGTCAGCTCAAACGGTAACATTATGAACTCATAGGGCCTGTAACGAGTTTTAAATATGTCTTTGGAATATCCTCATCCCCTATCCTCAACTAATGGTATCTTGCTCTAAGATTAATCTTAGAAAATATTGTTGTTCCCCACATTTGATCAAAAATATCATCTATATGAGGTAGCAGATACCTATTTTTGATAGTTTCCTTGTTCAACATTCTATAGTTAATGCACTGTCGAAGAGTACTACCCTTCTTTTTGATAAAGACAACTGGTGCACCCCATGGTGACACACTAGGCCTGATCAACCCCTTTGCTAATAATTCCTAGAGTTAAGCCTTCAATTCAACTAACTCAGTGGTTGTCATCATGTATGGTGCCTTAGATTGTGGTTCTGAACTAGGTATGATATTGATAGAAAAATAAAACTCACATCTAGGAGGAAATACCAATAACTCTTCTAGAAATACATCATGAAAATCTCTAAGAAATGGGTAATCTTTGAGAGATGGTTCCTTAAATTCCTCAATTTAATTTATTTTGATGATAAATGCTTGGCACCCTTTCTTTGAGCCCTCTTAAGTTACATTGTAAAAATTACCTAAGCCTCTATTCTATTTTCTCACCCTAGATTTGTGTCTAATTTCTAAAATCATCCAAACACTCAACCTTCTTTAGGTAGCAGTCAACCTTGAACTTATGTTTCTCAAGTTAGTTGACTCTTAAGATCACATCATATGACTCTTGTGGTGCTACATATAGATCCACAACTATTGTGAATTCAAGCAACTTAATCTCTAATTCCATTAAACACTTGTTCACCATGACTTTTGAGTCATTCATATACTGTGTTAACCATGCATTTTCCATTACCCAGCTCTTCTAGTTAATTTACTAAGCATATGAGGAGATATAAACATTTTTTGGCTCTTTTATCTATCAAAATAGAAACTGGATGGTTAAACAAAGTACCTAATAACTCTATAGATAATGCTTGAAATTTGGCTTGTTGATTATCCACTGTTACATGAATCGGCTACTAGAAACTACCCTATCAAGGATTAAGATTTTTTTCCTTCGACTTGTCTTAAGGACAATCACGAGCATAATGGTCATCTCCATAAATAAAACAACCTCTAAGTGGTTCTTTCTTGTCATTCTATTGATTTACCTTGAAAATACCTTTGGAACCATTTCCCTATTTCTTATTGCCTGAACCATTATTAAATTTGGTATTTTGGTTTTTGAATTCCTTCCTAGAGTCTCCACTCCTTTGTTTCTAATTATTCTTATTGAAGGTTGACTTAGAATTTCCAAACTTTTTATTGAACTTGTCCCTAGCTTATGAAAGAGACTTCAAATTTTGTTCATGTTTGACACATTCTCAAAGACCTAGTCCATGAACATCCTCCTCTCCACCAATTTGGGGTTTTATTGCCATGATAAACTTTTTAATCTTTAACCTCTCATCTCCCTAGTACTGAGGTACACACTTTAAAAGTTTGGTGAAATGCTCTTAGTACTCATTCACCAATAAGTCTCCTTGCTTTAGATTCTAAAAATCTATGATCTTCTAACTAAAATAAAGATGTGAGATCCACCATGACCTAAATAATGCCACAAACTAATCCCAAGTAGTGGTGGTTGAGTTAAGATTTAATTCCAACCTTTTGTTGGTCCACCACATAGCTCCCTTGCCAACCAATTGGTATGCTTCCCAATTGCCTTGGTGACTTCAGAGTAGTTTCTAATTTCAAAATATTTCTCCATATCATTCATTCATGCCTCAGCTCCATCACTTATAATAGTTCCATTGAACGTAGGTGGGTTCACCTTTTTTTATGTCTCTAGCCAACTCCACAGCTACCTAGGTTCTAGCATCTTGAGGATTTTCTTGTTTAGTGGGATGCAATTCAAGTACATCCTATTGTTCTTCCTCTAATCCATCTTTGCTAATTGTCTAGCGATAAATTGACTAGGATCAAATGGAGGGTTATTGTCATTGGCATTCGATGGACCTTCTTCAAAGACTCTAGTTTTCATCATCCTTATTTCTATCAACATAAGGATATAAAAACATTGGAGTCATTAGGTCTCAGAGTTTGAATCATAGCTTTGATACCACATGTAACATCTCCACTAAGATCTACTTAAAAATACATATTTTTTAAAAATTTAAACACATATATTATAAATATATTACACCACAAGAATCTAACTAATGATCATATAAAATAATATAAGTGTGATATCTGTAATGAATTTTAATTAATCACACATCTCTAATCACTATCATCATAATAAACACATCATAATACAAATATACAAAGTAATTACAATTAACCAACCACGGTTGATACATTGTTTATAACCACTATTGTCAATGTACAATAAATAATTAATTACAACTCTTCATGATAATGTTTAAATAATAAGTACAATAAAATAAAATGCACATGTATAAGATACATGGCTTTCTAGAGCATAGTTTCTTAAACTCTAGTATCTGTAGTAATCTCAAGTATCATCTCAAAAATAATACTATTGTGGGGAGGGAGAGCATCATTCGAGCACTTTTCCACACCAATCATGGACCAACAATCCCCCACACTAATCCCATCAGAAAATGGCCCTCCCTTCATGGATGAGTAGATAGTGATGGCATGAGAATCCAAAGAGACAAGATAGTACCTGTGTATTTTATGATTTCTAAAACTAAATATGCGATATATCATAGAAACCTGTTCTATTACAAGATATTGCACAAACATGTAAATCATACTCATGAAATGATAGTACTTTACTAAACATTTTTTTAGCCAAAAATTTTAAATAATAAATGATCTAAATATCAATCAAATTTATACATACCACTTGATTGGATTACCTTCATCTAGCATTGTGATGCTAGTAAGCTAGTGAAGTCTATATCACTACTTACTTAGTATCAACAATGTGAGATTTGGTTAACATAATATAGCCTATAGATTCATATAGATTACAGCCTACTATCAACCATTTCACAATTATGCGAAGCATAGGAATAATCAAGAGCATACATTTATTCTATCAAATGTATGAATGAATCTCATATTATTATCTATTCTATATTAGAAATAATGATTACAATTTATACCACCTAGGTAAAATACATATTTAACTACGGATTCTAATTACCATGATTAGTTTCCAAACATACTACACCATATGATAACCCATATTATCATAGTCTAAATCATAACTACTAAGTACCGCAACTAGTCAAATAAAGTAATCATAAATACATGGAAATACAAGTTTCTATTCAAGTAATAAGTCATAACAAGAAAAGTCTTAGTTCCTAGGAAACACATAATATTATATTCTAGCATTTATTATACTCTTAGGGGTTGTGTGCATGCATACATAAGGCTCTATTATATATAATTCTATAATATAATTATTAACCACCAAAGGAACTATAATTAGAGGAACACATCCTTAAGTACAAACATAAGCTATTGACATAAGTATACCTTTATTCTTTTAAACATAACATTAATAATTTAAATATATGTAGCTTATTATAGTGTCATATCTGCACTACATGTTTTTGTTTCTCAAGCTATATGTATGAAAAGTGATCCCACATCATAAAACTTATCATGCTATAACGAAAGACTACATTTTACCTATGTATGTCTCACATGTTTTACTTAGACCATATTATGATATCAATAAGCTTGCAACTACATACATGTCAGTATAAGAAGCATAACTATTATGGTTAATTAGATAATAAGTCTTAAGATATTAAGTGAACTTATATTACTGCTCCATATACTATCAATCACAAGATATAATCTCTATGCCATTTTAGAGCGATATACTAATCTTAGTCTCATTTTATCTATAAACTGTGTTCAATAAAAATACTCACATGTATATTATAATCAGATGACTGCCTACTATTATGACCATTTATAATCTAAATGCCATGACATTGGATAAACAAGAGTCAATGATAAGTCATGCATGAATATACAAATCAATAACTAAACCAAATTAATCTTGATCAAATTAAATAATCAAATTAAAGATTTTTAGCAAGAGTTCACTGGTCGTAGCTCTATCCATGGTATTAAATATCATATATTTCTAGTTATATAATATTAAAGATATGACATTAAATAGACCATCGATATAACTTGAATATATGCTAAAGATTTTATTATTCATTTTCTAAGTCATACAATCATGGTTATATCAATTCAACTAATACTAGGACTTCATAGGACTTTAAATCATGAATATAATTCTGAGTGTAAAAGGCATAGATGGGTTCATTCACTTTTTAATACAATCTCACTAAATAAAAGGGCATCAACTAGTTTTAACTTGTAAATTTTTGAATGTTAATGATAGATATAATTCCAAATATATGAGGTGTCAATGATTAATTCACTATGTTTTTATTAAATTAACATGTAAACCCTAAAAAATTCTCTAATCACTATAGTTACTAAGGTAATGCACTATACATTAATACTTCACTTACTCAGATCTCTCAATTGCCTAGCTATAATAATTACACAGGTCATTGGTTTTGGACAGTTTAAATCACTACATAATAGTTTTAATCATTGCATAACCAAGTTGATGATCTACAAGGTATGCATATAATAATAAAACATAAGTACAAGCCAATCATTGAATAAAACATGCAGGGATATAAAAACCATAGTTATATAGCCACTGATCTAAATACATACATACATACATATATATATATATATATATATATATATAGTTTTAATCATTGCATAACCAAGTTGATGATCTACAAGGTATGCATTTAATAATAAAACATAAGTACAAGCCAATCATTGAATAAAACATGCAGGGATATAAAAACCATAGTTATATAGCCACTGATCTAAATACATAAGTCGCTACCTATAAGGGATGTATTTATCACAAGTCACTGTATATACACTCACTAGTTCACTACCCTGGAAATTAGACATATATATAAATATAATTGGTGTACAAATCATTCCTATGAAATTAATTACACAGTCCATGTAACATACAAAATTTAATACTTTGCCTACTTGGTATACTGTGCTTACATTCTTCTTGGTTCAGCTTCTCTCCAAAATCTCTTCCAACACCTCTTCTCTATGTATCCTCTGTGTAAATGCACCTTCCTTTTTTCCTTAAATATTTTCTTTCTTACTCTCTATGAAAAGGGCGAATGGATTTTAAGATTTTTCCTTTCCCCATTATTTTTCTTTTTTTTTTGTCATTATTTCAAGAATTTCTTTTTTTTTCTTAATTTTAGACCATTCCCTTTTTATTTATTTATTTATTATTATTATTATTATTATTATTATTATTATTATTTTCTTCTTTTTTCCATTTTTTCCTTTCAATAGGAAATTTCTAAATTTTATCTATTTTAACATTAATTATTAAAATCATTAAATTCACTAATTTAATTAGCATATATAAATGCCATAACAACTTAATAATAAATTCATAAATCAATAGCCTAGATTTAATTTAACTATGCAAATTATATTTTTACTAGCATTTAATGATCACAAATGCTAATCATACAAAATGAGTTTCATAAAACCATTAAACTATGCTAGCAAATCATGAGCAAATAACTATCTAATGCAAATAATAATAAACACACTATGCTAACTATTTTAATATGTGCTAGCTAATGTGGTGTGTACAGGGTTCTAACCAATTTCTCTATCATCCCTCGACATCTTCATCTACATCACCTTCTCTGATGTTGCTCTCATTCCATCATGCTCTAAGAGATGAGTTCTCCTGCATCAACCCCATAATAAGCAGATAGTTAGACTATATCAACATGTTATACATATATCATAAAATATAGCTAAAATAATAAATCAACATATTTGTAATGTAAACATATACACTACAACTAACTGATAATAATGTAATCATGTAACCTAAATAATATCCTACTATTCCATAAGAACACATATCTCAAAGCTTAGTTAAAAATAACTAAATCAAATTTGTCAACCATAAATATTCATGGATAATAAAATAATTTACTTAGCGAAGAATCATGATGTAACACTTATTAGGATATAAAAATGAAATACTTAAGTTATTCCTTTCTTTCACAATATGAGATTGATAACTAGAAAAAAATCAATTCATTACATCATTTAATATAATTGTTTTTACTATTTTTAATATGACTAAATTTATTCACAAAAAGCCAAATATGACTAACACAAAGGAAATCCTAATGGAAAATCAAGGCAAGGCCCATAAATTCATTACCAAGACACATCTACTCATGTTACAAGTAAAATAATAAGTTCCCATAACTTTCTTATTATAATAAGTTCTCATATTAACATACTGAACAACTAAGAATAACTTTCCCATGTTAAACATTGCATTGCACACTACTTTAACTATATTAGCAATAGTACATGAGCTACACAATATATGCAATCTAAATGAACACATTAGTTATATTCGATTATTATATGTTTAAACGAGTAATTCATCTAAAATTTCATACAACTAGATCCAAATATTGTTAGTGAAGAATCAATTGTCAATCCGTAACTCCAACACCATGAGAGGGTCTATAATAAAGTGCTAAAAATTCTAAAACAACAATGTACACTTCTTTCTAAAATGAAGACATTGCATCAACCCAATGAAACTAAAGAGAACTTGAAAAATTCACATACTATAAGGTAACTTAGATGCTTGAAGAGATAGACCTGCACAAGGCATTTTTAAGATGGTTCATGAAGGATAATAATTTGATGAAATAATCAATTAAGAACCTAGATTAGGATAGAGATGTCCTTTGTACTTGTTGGGTGAATATTTTGTCACCAACTAATTGATGAGCAAAATAGATCTCTTCAACCACAACATAGGGAGATTGGTTGGCCAAATGTGTAGGTTTACCACATCAAAGGTGGACAAATCTCTCCTCTCATCAAGGGGAGGTTCCCTATAAATATGAGGAGCTATATACTATATATATAAGCAAAAAATAACACTCAGGGGTAGGACAACACCATCCATCTCTCTTTTTTCAGAGATGATGTTCACAAACAAAGGAGAAAATCCTAGTGAAAACATTGAAGGCACTTCTCTTCTTTCAGAAGTGGTCTTACAACAAACAACATGAGTTCTATCTAATAAGTAACAAGTAACTGGTAATAGGGGGTGTAGTAACTAGCAGAATGAAGTGTAGCACAAAGCATCCACCTCAACTGCCCAAGAGTGAAATACAAAGGATAATGGGGGCACAAAGTCATCCTAAGATCCTTTACACAGAAACAAATAGAAAACACACTAAAGACAATGGTGGTAGCACAAAGTTTTCCACAGTTGGCTTGAGGACACCTTCCTAATTACTTCTACTAGTTCTACTTATTTCATTAAAATGGACAAGAACACATTTAGGAAACAGACATAAGAACAATCCCCTAAATGACACAAGCTATTATAGCATAAAGTTTAGAAGTAACCCGCTTTCTCATTCATATAAAGAAATATAATCAACAATCTGAGCTCAAAGTCTCAGTAATCGCCTTTCAATTTTGGCAGAGTTTTGCTTCTATAACCAAAAAAGATCTCCCTTGCACAAAAACAAGAGATTACAATATATAGTAGCCAAGAAAGGCTTGGCACTTTGTTCCATGAAATAGCCCATGCTGCATTCAATGCCTTGAATACATTTTTAGTTCTATCAAGGGGCCATGCTTGGAACAATGCATCGATCTTAATTGTGGCATGCCAATTCATCTCATATGTCTCCTCTAAAGTATAGGTCGCCTATTCATTTCTTTCTTATTTGCGCAGCTATCCACTTTGCCTTTACTTCATGGAAGAAAAATAGGCCGCGTCCTTAATTTGGTGTGCTTAGATGACTAATTGATGAACTGTTTCACCTACTAAAAATAATTCTCTCATAGATATTTCAATATCTCCTATAGCCTTCTCTTCTTTCATGCTGCAATTGGAGCTCTCGAGCTATCTTCTTCAACGGGTCGCTTGGTTCATCCTTCAAGTTCCGTGCTATATTTGAAAATTAACTGATATTCTATTACCTTAAATTTGATGTCTGCGAGGATGTCAATGGTTGCTGGTTGTTTGAACCATGAACCTTGAACCTTTGAAAGTTCATTGGTTCAATAGTTCAACGGTTCAAGCGGTCTTTATCGGTTCCTTGGTTCCATCGCTTCCCTGGTTCAATCGCTTCCTTGCTCTTTGGTTGAACCATCTCTTTGAACTGGTCTATGGAATCTTTCACTTCCTTCCTTTGCTTGGAGCTTTCTTTGAACCTTTGAACCTTCAAACCTTTGAACCATTTTGGTTTAAGTTTCAACGGTTCAATCTCTTTCTCAAAATCCTTTATTTTGGCTAAGTCTTTTGAAGCCTTGAGATTCCTTTGGCTTTATGTCTTTGGAACACCCCAAAGGGAAGGTGTCCCTTAGGGTCTTTGAGAAAGGTCCATTTTCTAGTCGCTAAGAGCCCCCCACAAGGGTACCTACCCTTTGGGGTCCTTTGGGCGGTCTGCTTCTTCAATTCCTTAGGATAAAATGTTCGAAGGAATTCCTTCGGACATTTTGTCCAAAGGAAATATTCCCTTGCCTTAGCCACTTTTCCACTAGGATTTTGATTATTCCTTCAGATAAAATTTCTGAAGGAATTTTTTTGGACATTTTGTCTGAAGGATTTCCTTTGTGAAATTCTTCCATGGAAAATCTTTCCAAAGGAATTCTTTTGGTTCCTTTACTTGGTAATTTCTTCAGACAAAAAGTCTGAAGGAAACTTTACCCTTTTGGCCTTCTCTTTGATCTTTGAGCAAATGTTCCCTACCCTCCATAAGGGCACCTGCCTTTTGTTCACTACCCTCCACAAGGGCACTTGTCTTTTAGGTTTTGGGGCACTCCTTTGAACCATTTGAATGAACCGACCGATTGAACCAACTTTGGTTCAACAGCTCAATGGTTCAATCTTTTGTTCCACTCATTCAATTGACCACGTGAACCAATCTCTTTAAACCAACCACGTTGAACCTTTGAACCTTTGAACCTTTTTGGTTCAATGTTTGATGGTTCAACGGTTCAATATTTCTTCTTTTCGCTAAGTCTTTTGAAGCCGTTGAACTTGTCGAAGTGGTTGAAATTTAAACTTTTATCGAAGCGCTTAACTCTTTAAGTCTACTGATGCCATTGAACTTTTGAACCCATTAAACCTTTGAACCTTTTGGAAGTGGGGTTCAGTGGTTTAATGATTCAATCTTTTGTTTGAAGCTTGCAGATGAACACTTTTAGTTGAACTGAGGTGTTGAACCAATCTTGAAATTACCTAACTGTTGGAAAGTTGTTCCTTTGATTGAGAGCTCACCTATTGAAGCCATTGAACCTGTTAAACCTATTAGTCCCTTAACTAAAAAAGCTTGAATCATGAAGAATTTGAATGCTCAAAACAATTTTTTGAGAAGGGAAGAGATAATTTTGGCTTGTGGGACCAAAATAGTTCATATGTTGTCCCAAAAATGAGTGACAAATTTTGGGAACAATAGCTGGCTCCAGTTGGGGAACTTCCTTCAGTTGAAAACTTGGAACAACTGAAAGGAGTAGAAACCAGAATCTCCAGTGCCTTTAAGTATGCCATTGGGATATGGAGTCATGCTACCTAAAAAAGAAAGGTGCCAAAAATGAAAATGAAAAACACAAAATAGAAGTAAAGACTATACAAATATACATATGTATAGATGATCTTATATGATGCTTTAAGAATTGAAGCACTTCAAATGCTGCCCACAGTGAGACAATGAAAATGGTGTTCTATCATGATAAACCAGCAAGAAACCATTTTCTCCCCAGAATCGGTGATGGGCGAATGGAACTCTCCACCAGGAATCATATTTTTTGTGCACTCCTTTTGGTTTTCTCTTCTTGCCCCATGGTAAGACGTGGTCTCTAATCTGAAAACCATAAATTCTTGCTCTCTTAGTGAAGAGTTCCTTTTCCTAAATTTAGTACGTAGCAGTATGGTCCACTACCATAGCTTGTTGCTCCTCTGGTTCAGTGAAACACATGATTTGATTGTTAGCATCAAACACTTGACAAACCACCAGTTCAATGTCTCCTTTGGCATGAAGGAGTTTGATGGCTTTGTCTCGAGCAACCTTCAATCCAAGTAATAGAGATTTGTACTCAGATGTGTTGTTGGTGTTGCTGAATTGCAACTTGTATGAAGAAGGAAAAATATCTCTTTGAGGAGATATCAACATAATCCCAGCTCCTAAACCGGTAGAGGAGCAACTACCATCAAATTCTAGAATCCATACCTCATCAAACACTAATTTTTCCTTAGATTCTTCTTCATTTAGAGGGGGAGATTATTCTACGCTTGCACTGCACTCCACCAATCCTTCTATTGTTCCATCTAAACCAATTTTTAGGTTGACACATTTGAGAATTTCATCAGATGCCTCATGGACTTCCTCTATGGATAAAAAGTAATTACCCATGTTTGAAGACTCAAATAGAATTTGAGCTTCAAGCACTGATGTTTGAGTGACCACGTATTTTGCTTCCTTCTCAAGGAGCAATCTCTTCATAACACCTTTGACTAGGATCCTTGCCTCAGACAAGTCCATGCTTAACTCACCACCAACATCCTTGCAAAAATTTCACCCAAGAAAGATGCCGTATGATGCTGGGACATTGACTACCAGGACAATCATCTTGATTTTCTTATATAGGAATGCTACAAATGCAAATTAGGCATCCTTGATTTATCCCAGTAGTGGCACTTGTTTGTTTTTCATAGAGAAACATCTCCCAAATGTCTTAGTCAGTGTGAGACCAAGGGATTCTGCCACTTTGGCAGGCATGACATTGTCAGATGCACCGAAATCTATGATGCAATTATTGAGTTGGTGTCCATTTATCAGCAAGGAGACATAAAATGGTTCAGTCCTCTCAGGAGCAGCATGAGGAGTAATGACAAGGTTATTCTTGGTGGATGTGTTCTTGGGGGGATCACGAGTCACCTTTAGAATTGCTTGTCTTATAGGGATAGCTTGGTTCTTTACACATTGAACCAACTTATCTAACTACTCAGAGTTGGATTTCAAGAATTCAAATTCATACATTTGAATTTTGGTTTTCTTTATATGGTCAATTATGTCAAATGTTTGAAATGAACTAAGTACAAAGGATGGGAGTTAAACCTTTTAGTTTTTGGGAGGGGGAGGACTAGTTTGTGAATTTGAAGTAGGTGTAGGGATATTTGATGTACTTACCTTTCTTACAATCACCGAGTCCTTTGGCTGAAAAGGCAGAGTGGTTCCCTACTTAACAATTGAAATTGATGGTTGAGGTCACTCCTCTATTTTTTCTTTATTAGCTTGCTGGGCTAACTGATTCTTGGATCGGGTGAACACAATGTATGATCCCTCAGCTGCTTTACCTTCACTTCTAGGTTCATCTTGGTAATTTAGGAAATCAATGATGGAGTTGCCAACTAATTATTCTTCTCCTTTTGTGAAGAGATTAGCATCATCTTCTGGGTTCAACTTAGGCTAGAAGGAGAAATCTAATTCAGCTTCAAGATATCCAACTGTTGAATTGGTTGGAGGTGCTTCAATGGCAAGGTTCCCTTGTGGGGGAAGAAGATGATTTGTTTGCCCTTGATTCCTGGCAGCATTGCCTTGGTATGATTGATTGGCGAATGTCCTCCTTGGTACATATATGTACGAAGGGGCAGATGACATCCATTGCACCATTTGCTTTCTAAGAGAAAGTAACTCATTTGCCAGCTTCTGCACCATTGGATCAGTGGTGCCTGTAGATAGATATTCAGAAGATGAAGAGGATTTACCTCTGTTAGGATCTCTCCTTATCTTTCCTGCCAAGATAAGGTCATCTTCTACCTTAGTGGCCAAATCTTGAGCACCAGCAAGGTCTATGTGGCCAGCACGTCTCATTAGAAAACTCACTTTAGACATCTATGAGTTGATGAAGAAGCATTTAAGGTTTTAAAGTGTTGGCTGAGCAATTATTGGAATCCAGTTCCTTAGCGTGTCAAACTTGGCAATGAAGTGCCTCATTGGTTCATGAGGTTCCTTCTTCATCTATGTGAGTTGGGCTAGCAAGGCATGCACATCTTCTGTAGGCTTGAACTTGGCTTCAAATTTAGCTTTAAGAGTGTCCCAATCAGTCACAGTCTGGGCCTGTAGATGGTAGAACTAGTCTGTAGCAGCACCTTGCAATATTTCCACAAATAGCCTAACTGCTACATCCTCATACTCCACGTCTATCACACCATAGGCTATGCTAAAGGAAGAAATATGTTCATCAGGATAAACTCTCCCATCACCAAAGAATTTGGGGAAATTCTTCCTTAAACTACATGAAAGTTCATGTAGAGGTGGGGTTAAATTGAGTGGGCCGAAAGAGTTACCCCAGGGGCCTTGAACTGCCATGATTTGATTATGGAAAAGGGGGATAACAAATATAGGTGGAGTATGTATAGGCAAAGCTCTACTAACAATAGAAAAAGAATCTCTACCTTGTGTTGGTGACCTGGTATGGGTAGGAGGAATACTCTTGGATTGTTGAACTTGAATTTGGGGAGGGAACAAATTGAAATTGCCTTGCTACACCAACTCAAAAATAGGGTCAACAACACCTTGGGCTCTCTGGCTTCTAGTATAGCATGGAGTTGCTAGATTGTAAAATAAAAATGGGAAAGAACTAGCCCTAATTTATCTTGAAGCTTGAGGCTTCAAACTACGTGCTCTTCTTGTTTCTACGCTAAATTGCTTTCTACATTCAAAGAAGAAATTAAGAAACTAAAAAATGGTCAAGGCTAGAAGATACCTGGATATGGTCGTGCGCACCAAAATCAGACGTTGGAAGGTTCTCCTCTTTGGCTGTGGAGGAATGACACCTGCAAAGAAAAAGAGACTAAACACAAAAAAATGTTAGTCAAGCATATGGTGGGCTGTCAGGCAAAAGCCTGATCCCAGAAGTACAAAGACTTCCTAGAAGGATATCAACCCACTAGTTTAAAACAGAATATTTGATGGAAGTAGATATAATAAAAGATAGAATGACAGAAAAATAAAAGACAAAAAACAAAGTGCATACCTGATATTCAGCGAACTGTTCTGCACATTCACCGATGTCAGTCTCTGTGCTGGTGTCGGTCAGTGGAAGGTGCCGACGTCGATTAAGGTACCAGCGTCGGTCGGGGCAATGACCGGCATTGATCGGGGAAACAGTTCTGGATAGAGTCTGGGCGTATCTGGTCGGGTCTGGTCGAGTCAGGATAGGGTCTGGTCGGGTTGTAGAATGGTGTCTGAGGGTTCGTTTGGGGTTTGGGAGTGAAGTCTGAGTAGAGCTATAGACTGTGTATTCAGGGATGGTGGACAGAGGTGTAAAGGGAAGGAGTAAGGTCTCGTGTCTGAGAGTCTAAGTCTAAATAGGGGTGATGGTAGTAAATAAAAAATAATAATAACCAGAGAGAAACAAAACATAGATCGAGATACTTACCTGTTATATGCTTGAAGATGAAGTCGGAGACGTGATTGATGTTGTCGCTGTGCTGCCAAATGACCGAAGTAGGATACCTGTGCTGGAGAGAGCGAATGCAGATTGGTGGGATGTCAGAGTTGATTGATCGCAAGAGTTTGGGGTGATTGTCAGAGTTTTTTTTTGTTTTTGAATGAATGAACTGGTTGGTTGAATAATGAATCTGTTGATTGAATGAAGAGGTTGCGGATGAAGGCGAGGGACGGTTCGATAACCAATCGGGAAACCGATTGGGAACTGAATGGATAACGGGTAACGGAATAACGGTTCCTATGTTCAGATCGAGAATGCAGTGCTAAGGAGAACTGACGTCGGCAGGACCGCCGACGTCGGCCGATAAGTGACCGACGTCGACGATGTCGATCGGGTGGTGATCGTGGTCGGCAGATGCAGAATGGGGGCAGAGACTAACTTTAGTCTTTTGCTCATTTTGACAAGCTACCAGGGTTAAGGCTACTGGGAAAATGGTCGACAGGGGTTAAATAGGCGAAGGAGAATAAAACGGGGGATGACCAGGGGAGTAGACATGATTTCGGTGTCTACATTTGCCCCTTTTTGTCTTGTTGGTTGTTCTGGACGAACTGCAAGACAAAAATAGGAGTGATTGCCCCAGGTGAGGGATAAGGTTGATTTCGTCTTGTTGGTTGTTCGAATGAACTGCAAGACAAAAACAAGAAGTGGATTTGCCCGATTATGGATGAGGTATTCCCCCTCAAAGCAGGAGTTGAGGGAAGGGAACCGGGAATCGGGTGCTGATTTGACAAAGAGTGGATGAAAAAGGGGTGAGGGCAAACGCTGCAAAAGTCATGATTATGCGCATACCACTTCACGAGATGGTCAGGTCAAAGTGTCACAGGTCAAGGGTCAAGGAGTGCCAAAATTGAAATAATTGGGCCCTAACATTTAGTTGTCTACTGATTGGGTTATTCAATCAAAGCTGAAGCTCCAATGGGTCATCGTGTTCTAGGTATCCTGGGCTCAGGAAGTGCTCCTAGAAATATGAAAAAGTCACAAGTAGTGCAGATCAACTGACATGCAATCCTATACTTGTGAGGGTCTAAAAAGTCTGTGCACAAGTTTGCTAACCAGTCATGAGGTAGCATACATGCAAAAACAACCAAGGCAACATTGTCTTGGAAGTGGTCGAGGTCGGAGGAGATAGGCATGATCTCTAATGGTTGTTGGTCGAGGGGAGGAATGGATGAAAGGATGTGGCCGAGCTAACCTCAGAAGACCCCATGTCAACTGAGTGCTGCCTACATAGCCCCTGTGGAAGGGCCTCAGGCCAATGTAGTTCTCCCTAGAAGGGAGGAAGGGTCAAAGGGATGTCATTGGTCATGGTCGAGGGCAAGGTTATGGTTAAAAGGAGGAAAGAAGGTTTGTCCATCAGAGAGACGAACAAACGAGGGTGGTCGAGCTAACCCCAGATGATGTCGTATCATCTGAGTGCTGCCTACATAGCCCAAGTCATAGGGCCTCAGACCAATGTAGTTCAGAAAAAGGGTTTGAGTGGTAGACAGGTGGTTAAAATGGTCGATAGATTGGTCTTGGTTATGATGAAATGATGAGGAGAAGAGATGATGTTACAGCCTTTTCCATATTGTTTAATGGTGTATTCTGCAACATTGGTTAAGAGGTCTTTCATCCCTAGCAATTTTTCCATAGTCATGATGGATGTATGCTAAAGATGAATGGAGGTCTATTTATGCTTCAGCAAGTATTGGTTTATGCTTAACATAAATTGCGTCCGGTCGATAGTTTCCATGTGTATTGGTATCCATAGAAACTAGGGTGAATAAGCTATGGAAGTGGTCTGAAAAGAGAGTTGAGTTGAGTTGATTGACAAGTGATGAAGGTGAATGTGACCAAAGTGCAGAAGAAGTGAAAAGCATAGTTCTCTTTCATTGACAAGGACCAAAAAGATAGCATAGATAGGGGTTATTAGAACCAAGAGCCCCATTCATGCATGACGTCGTTGACCAGATGTTGTGGTAGAACGGTAATCGAATCACTTTGACATTAAAGTGAGCTCGAAGTCCCTTGAGCAGGTGATAAGAGGAGGAAATAGGGTAACCCGTTTTAAGAACAGAGATAATTTTGCCCCTTTTTATAAGAGACCCTGAGACAACTATAAGTCAAGTCCATGACTCGTTTTTTTTTTTTTTTTTTTTGAGGTGCAGACTGATCAATGCGGGAAGTCTGCATAGAGATGTCATTTTCTTGGTGGTCAGTGGTGAAGCTGATCAATGCGGGAAGCTTCTAAAATAGTGCTGTTTATTGCCAGATAGTCATAACCATCCTTCGAGGGAGCGGTCTAGATTTTTGTTTAATATAAGGGCTTTTGAATAGCTGTCCTTCGAGGGAGCAGTCTGCCTTTTGATTTGATATTGATATAGTGACCATAGATATTTTGACATCTTGATTTGTTTTTACAGAAATGTGAGTCATAGACAAGATTATAGAAGGTCAAGGGCTCCCTTTCATTAGGACAAAGCATCCATACATCATAAAAGGGTTATAAGAATTGTTAAGAGGAATAGGGATGAAAGGAATTAGGACTTAAGAGGACGAGGATTGCTCAAGGGACGAGCTCAAGTTAAGTGTCAAGTGGACAAGTACTCGACTAGCAGTAGAACGGTCGCAGATGCAACATATTAAGAGGCTCAGGTTCTGGTCGTCCATCAAGAGAGGACAGACGATAAGTCCCTGATCCATACTTGTACGTGATAATGAAAGGTCCGAGCCAATTAGGAGCAAACTTGCCTCATTTACTTCGCTCCATATTGGTCACGTGTTGATTCTCTTTGAGGACGAGGTCGCTGATATTGAAATCTCGTTCTCGTAGATTTTTGTCATAGGCGCGCTTGATGCGATGTTGATAGACATGGAGATGATTAAGGGCAGTAAGACGACGCTCGTCAAGTAACTCAAGTTGAGCTAAGCGATCTTGACGAAAGTCATCATTGGAAAGGATGTCATGTAGAGAGATGCGGAGAGATGGGATCTGTACTTTGAGAGGTAAGACAACCTCTGTTCCATACACGAGAGAAAAAGGGGTAGCACCCGTAGAGGTTCGGATGCTAGTGCGGTAGGCCCAAAAAGCAAAGGGAATGTGAATGTGCCAGTCCCTTCCTGTGTCGCTAACCACCTTCATGAGAATTTTAGTGAGAATTTTGTTGGAAGCCTCGGCCTGCCCATTTGCTTGTGGGTAGTAAGGCGAAGAGAAACTGAGCTTGATGCCAAATGAGTCACATAGCTTTTGGACAGTCTTGTTTTTGAAGGACTTGCCGTTATTGGTGATGATTTTATGAGGGACACCGAAACGACGGATGATGTGGGTGTTGATGAAGTCGACGATCTTATCGACTTTTGTGGAGACGAGAGGAATGGCTTCCACCCACTTGGTGAAATATTCAGTGGCTGTGATGATGGATTGATGACGAAGAGATGAATGAGGGTTAATCTCACCGATGAGATCTAAACCCCACTGAGAAAAAGGCCAAAAATCTTGAGTGATTTGTAAGGCGTGACTAGGAAGATGAAGCAATTTAGAGTGCTGCTGACACTTGATGCAACACCGAACATAGTCGCTACAGTCTTGATGAAGGGTAGGCCAATAATAGCCCAGACGAAGGATGCACTTGGCAACCGAATTCCCACTGAAATGTCTACCACAAATCCCGTTGTGGACTTGCTGAATGGCTTGAGATGCTTCAGTGGAGGTGAGACAGCGAAGAAGGAGGCCGTCGAAGCCTCGCTTATAGAGAAGACCTCCTAGCATGGTATAACGAGCGGTACGCTTTATAAAAGCTCACCGTGCATTGTTAGAGAGGTTGGGAGGAATGACAGAAAAAGATAAGAAGTCCACAAGTTGCTTATACCAATCATCTCGTGGGCTAGGGTCTATAGTGTTGACATGATTAATGTGAAGAGAGATATATGAAGGCAACGGCACATGATGCACCGTGACAAAAAGTCTGGATGCAGATGAGGAAGATGGGATATGCGAAGCGAGAGAAGCCATGGTGTCAACAAACTTATTCGTGGATCGAGGAATAGTCTATAGGAGGAAATGGTCGAAAGATGCAAGGAGAATGTCAGCACTATTTTTGTACCTTTGCAAAATTTTATTTTTACAGAGGTATGAACCATTGACCTGATTGACGATGAGCTGCGAGTCGCTGAAGATGTTGATGGATTTGATGCTGAGAGTGAGGGTGGTCTGAAGTCCCAAAATTAAGGCCTCGTACTCGGCCATATTATTGGTACAATCAAAGTCAAGTTTAAAAGACAGAGGCATGGGCTCCCCTTTGAGTGGGATGAGAATGACCCCAGCACCCCCACCTAGTTGACATTTGGAGCCGTCAAAGAACATAGTCATCTGATAGATAGTGTCATCAGTGGAAAGCGCAGCGATAGATTCGTCAGGAAACTCACACTGCGAAGGTTGATTGTCAGGAAGAGGGGCGTCTACTAGTTGATCAGCGATGGTTTACCCCTTGATAGATTTTTGCTGGATGAATTTGAGGTTGAACTCAGCAAGCAACATGAGCCATCGAGCCATACGTTGATTTTGATATGGCTTAGAGTGCATATACTTGAGAGGGTCGATGTGGGTGATGATAAAGGTCTTGTGATTAAGAAGATAGTGGCAGAGCTTGGTAGTGGCAAAGACTAACGCCAAATAGAGTTTCTCGATATGGGTATACCGAGTTTCATAGTTGACCAGTGTTTGGCTGATATAATAGACTGCTTGCTCACGGTGATGCTCGTCTCGGTGCGCAATCATGGCACCTAATGAATGATTAGTGGCTGAGATATAAAGGTAGAAGAGTTGGTCATCTTTAGGTGGAATGAGGACAGGTGGAGAGACTAAATAGCATTTAAGGGCTTCAAAAGCCTCTTGGCAGTCCTTATCCCATGTAAAGGAGACGTCCTTCTTAAGGAGATGATGAAAAGGTTGGTAGCGGTCAGAAAGCTGCGAGATGAAATGATGAATGGACTGGAGCTTCCCTTGCAAACTGCGAAGCTGCTTGAGATTGGTCGGGGGCGGCATTTCGAGTATAGCGCGAATCTTGGTGGGATCTATCTCGATGCCACGGAAGGAAACGATGAAGCCGAGAAGCTTGCCAGAGAGGACCCCAAAGACACATTTCTTGGGGTTAAGACGAACATTGTACTGAAGAAGACGAGAGAAGATGATCTTGAGAATGGTCAGATGGTCACGGTGAAGCTTGGACTTACCGAGCAGGTCATCCACATAGTCCTCCATGATTTTATGGAGGAGATCGTGGAAAATATAGGTCATGGCACGTTGATAAGTGGCGCCTGCGTTATTCAAGCCAAAAGGCATGACTCGATAGCAAAAAGTCCCGCATGGGGTAATGAAAGTGGTCTTGTGCTGATCTTCTAGAGTAATTAGGATTTGATTGTATCCTGAAAACCCATCCATGAGAGATAGCATCTCATGGCCGGCCGTGAGATCAACAAGCTGGTCAATGTTGGGAAGAGGAAAGTCATCTTTAGGACAGGCTAGGTTAAGGTCGCGATAGTCCGTGCAGATCTGAATCCCCCCAGTTGCCTTGGTGACTGGGACGATGTTAGAGACCCACTATGGATAATCGATGGGCTGGATGAAGGAGACAGAAAGGAGGCGCTGAAGTTCCTCTTTGACAAGGAGGGCAATGCGAGGATGCATCTTTCAAAGCTTTTGCCTGACAGGTTTAGCCTCTGGTTTGGTGACAATGTTATGAGTAACGATGGTGGGGTCGATGCCAGGCATATCACTGTAAGTCCAGGCAAAGGCCTTGCTATGGTCGGAGAGGAAATGGGTATAGTCAAGCTGCTCCTGAGCGTCTAAAGATTGGCCAATCTTTAAAACATAAGGAACATCGAAAGAAGGAAGGTTGATGTCAATGGTTGATTCATTTAACATAACCTGGGTCTCAGAAGGGAGGGATCGCTGGATGAAAGAATCGTCAGCACCCATGTAAGAAAGAATGGCGTCGTCGTCAATGCAGTGGACAGTGTGAATGGTTGCCAACTCATCTTCGATCATGCTGGGAAAAATGAGAGGGAGAGACTTGGACACCCCATTGAGCTGATAAGTCAAGGGTTCCAGGCAGATGGTATTTATGCAAAAAAAAACTAGGAGGAATGGAAACCACTGACTCTGTAGGTGAAGGGGGAAGAATAGGCGAGTGTGGAGGAGATTGGTCAATGGTTGGTTCGGGACAAAGGTCTACATGGTCTTGAGTGGGGTCGTGATATCCCAGGCCATACCATTTCTTAGCGTCGTCATCATTGAGCAGTTGGATAGGCTGATGGGAGCCCTGCTCATAGCGTTCGAAACCAAAACCCTTCCATGCACACCTGTAAAGGTAAGTGTGTGCAAAGGCGGGGTTGCTAAGAAATGAGAAGTCTGATGTGAAAGGTTGGGGTGAAGAAAGAGGATTACCGTCAATAGGAGCTTGATTGAGCCCCCCATAGACGAGGTTGGTTCAGAGGTGAGGAGGACCATAAGGTACGATCATCCCGATCCGATGGTCGTAACTGGGGCTATGATGAAGGCATCCATACTCTTGTGGAGTTTGGAACATGTCTAAGGTCAGCAAGCGATACTCCCCCAATGAAAGTCTTTGGAAGATGTCTTCCATAGGGTCTGTGGTCGTCGCTTGAAGGGGAGGTGTAAGGGTGACCGCCTGTTGTGAACTGGTCGAAGCTTCCGCGAATGGAGGCGGTGCCGGGATTGATGGCTTAATAGGAATGAGGACGTCATTTGGATGGTAGGTGGTGTTGCAAGTTTTAAAGGGTGAAGGGTCAGCAGGAATGGTGTGGACTTGTCAGTCGTGCTCAAATTTCACACAATGGTGCAGGGTGGAGGGGACACAGGCCATGGCGCGGATCCAGGGTTGGCCCAGCAAGATGTTGTATTGAAACTCTCCTTCGATGATGTAGAAGAGCTCCGGGACTGTGCGTGGACCAACGCGAATGTGAAGGATGACTGTGCCAATGGTCGTGGTAGTGGTGTCATTAAAGGAGCGCAAGATTGCGTCAGTTTTGGAGACGCAATTCTTGGAAAGAGCCAACTGATCAAAGGCATGGGTGGAGATAATGTTGATGCTAGCACCTCCATCGATCATAACGTGTTTAATGCGTGTCTGATCGATATAGGCAGTGATGAAGAGGGCGGCATCCTGATCTTCCATGTTGGAAGTGGGAATCTCAGAATCGCTGAATGTGATGGAGGCAATAGGGGCTAAGGAGTGGACAAGGGCAGCAAGTGGTTGGGGGTCCTCGGGTTGAACCTCCGCTGCCTGCAGGGCTTGGATGAGGGCCTGACGATGCTGGGGTGAGGTTTGGATGAGGTCATAGAGGAACATCTTCATAGGCATCTGGTGAAGCTATTTCAACATGGAGTCATGGATTGGTCCGAAAGAAGAAGAAGAAGAGGAGGGTTGAGGTGCGCCAAGGATAGAAATCTTAGGCTTAGGTAGTTGAGGTGGATTGATGAAAGGGTAGGTCCAAGGAATGGCAGCTTTTTCTTTCACCTTGTCCTTCTGTGACCTAGTGGTGATGTGAATGGCATTAATTTCAAAGATGGGAGGTGAAGGAGATAAAGGGGTTGTAACTGGTTGATGAGATGTTGATGGGTTTGACGAGGTTGAAGGGTTATGGGAAGGAGTCAGGGGTCAGTCGAAAGTGTCCTCAAAGAGAAGAGTGTCTTTCTCCAGATAACGGTGAATGACAGCCTTGAGGGCACAGGAAGTCTCAGTATCATGTCGTGGCGTACAATGGTATAAGCAAATCTTTGTGTCGTCGAACCAGGAGGGTTTAGACCCGAGAGGTTGGAAGGGCATGATGGGTGGAAGAGTTATGCTAGAAGTTTGCAAAATTCGTTGCAAGATCAAAGAGTATGAGCCCACTAAAGGGTCCGTGCTCATCGATGTGTGTGATGCCGGTGACTTTTGCTTGGGTGAAGTTGGAGGGGGTTTTTGTACCACCTTATGGGTTGATGGTGCGGTGACAAGCAGAGACGGTACATTCTTCATGAGAGGTACCACTCTTTTGGGAGAGGGTAGGCTAGCAGTAGGAAAAAGAAGCAAAGGAGGCAACCGGTTTTGATTAGAGGTTGAAGTGGGAAGGACTCTGGTTAGGGTTGAAGGATGTGGGCCCAAAATGGAGGGCAATGGTGATGGAAGAGGAGGCGTTCGCCTCTGTGGTTTGGTAGTCTTTTGTGATTTGGGTTGAAGACTGCTATTGGTTGAAGTCTGGTTTAAGTCCACCTTTACTTGTGGATGAGTGAGGTTGGAGATGGGGCGAACACCAAGTGACTTGATAGGTTTAGATGGGGTAGATGCGAGTTTTGGTTTTGATGAGGTTGTTTGAGATATAGACGGTCTTGAAGTAGAAATCTAGTTTTTGTTGATAGTCTTGGGAGGTTCTGCCATGGGAGGATTAGCAGCATGAGATGAGAGGGCACAGGCTTGTTGAAGAACTGTGAGACACTCCCACAATCCCTGATGCTCCACTTTCCTAAAAGGGAGAAGTTCGAGTTTCTCCACTAGTCGGGAAAATGGCTGAGAAGATACGGGATGAAGTTTGGGTTCTTGAGAAGACGTCGACGGTTGTGGGACCGGAGGTGAGACGGGTGTAGTAGCCTCGGACCCAAGGCATGATGAAGTCGTGACAGGTTCGTCCTTGGTTGGAGACGAAGGAGAGATAGGTTCTTCCCTGGGTGGAGAAGAAACTGGAGAATGAAGCTCCTCAAGCAGGTAAAGGGCAGGGATGATTGTGCCCTCCACTTGCGGTCGAGGAGTAGGAAAGGTTGGGTCCTCCATGGACAGCAAGAAGGAAGATGGTGAAACTGGCGGTGCTGGTAAGGTTGAGGCATCCTCCAAGATGAGAGAGGTTGACAGAGAACTAACCAGAGAAAAAGGTTCGTCCACATGTGATGGACTGATGGATGGACTCACCTCTTGAGGTTTGTTAGAAATGAAGGGCGAGACCGTATTGACTGTTCGAATGTTATGTTCATGAGTGTTGTCAATCAAGGTCTGGACATTGTTTTGAGTTGGTGGATGATTAGGGAATGATTGTTTGAAGATGTCGATATCCTGATTAGGAGGGGCATTGGGATTGTCGAGGATGAGGTCACCCTTTTCCAGCATGTCTTGGATTATGTTTTTAAGGGTTTTACAGTTGCCCGTGTCATGTCCCTTAACACGGTGGTAGTTACAGAAGTCATTTTCCCTATACCACGTAGGGATGGCGCGTGAGGGATCAAATTGTGGCGGTGGTCGAATCTGGGGGAGATTGAGGGCCCCTTGTTTGACGAGTTTTTCCAGCACAGATGCGTATGATTCTCTGAGTGGAGTAAACTGTCGCTGTATGTATCTCTGCTAAAATTGGTGAGTGGCACTCATAGATGTGGATGGCTCAGGTTGATTAGTTAAAGGCGAAGAGGAAGAATATCTAACAACCACAACGTTTGCTGAAGCTTTAGATTTAGGATTGGATGAGGAAGGCTTAGAAGAGGGGTCATTGGTCTTGGAGTTGGGATTCTTGCTCCGCAACTTGACTTTATTCTCCTCGACGGCACGTAACTCAAGTTTACGGGCCATCGTGAAGGCTTCGTCAAAAGTGCGAAAGGTCTGAACCCTCAAGGTGGAAGAAATATGTCTAGCGCAGGCTTGAGAGAAAAGTTTAATAAGCTCAGGCTATGGTAAGAAAAATGAGAGTTGATTGATAAGGCCCCTCCACCGAGCGACGAAATCAGCAATGGATTCATCCTCGAATTGACGGATAGAATAGAGGTCTGTGATGGAGACCTTCTTGGTGATATTGAAAGAGAAATGATCGAGGAAGAGCTGGGCCAGCTGAGTGAACGTAAAGAGGGAATGGCTGGCAAGGGAGCTGTACCAGTCAAGTGCAGCACCCGAGAGAGACATGGGAAATGTGCGTAAAAGCAACGCATCATCATGGGTGATAAGGTAATAGGCATGTCTGAATGCCCGTAAGTGCTGTTGTGGGTCTTCCTTGCTTTGAAAATGAGAAAACTTAGGAAGTTCCCACTGGCTGGGATATGGTCTGATAGGGACAGAAGGATGAATGGGCTCGTTGCAAATTTGTTCGTATGAGAGAGTATTACGTGAGCCGGAAATAGAGGTCTCTAGGTTGGACATTTTATCCATCAGCATTTTGATGATATCTATTGACGGATTGGCGGGTGGAGCTCCTCCTAGATTGTAAGGTGCTTGAAAGAGGCTAGAAGAGGTATACGACATAGTCGGTTGTACCAGTAAGGGCGCAACGTACGGATGACTAGTCGTAGGGATAGAAGAGGAGATTAAGGATGGTTGGATAGAAGGCATGGCTAGGTTTGATGTTGTCATGGGAGGTTGGTTAGAGGTAACATGGGCTAATGGATAGGTAGCCACCCTAGTGTTGATAGGAGCAAGGGTAGGTGGAATAGAGACGACCAGATTCTGAAAGGGGGTAGAAAGTGGTTGAGTGGGCTGAGATTGATAGGGGGCCGAAACCCCGGTGGAAGTGGGCCCAATGATGGAGGGAGAGGCCACACTTGGATGGTTGGTAAAAGGTTGGTCATTGGTTGAGGCAATAGCCTAGGTGTCTAAGGGTTAAACTACGGACACCGTTGATACGGCCGCAGTCTTGAGAAAAGAGGTCGGCATTCCATAAATTGGATTGCCCAAGGGGTCTCGCGTTCAGCTATTCGCGAGATAGTGTTGCAAGGCTTTTACGTTGAGGTCCAAGAATCATGTGAAATCTTGGTCCCCTTTTGGGATAATAGGCGTTTGGGTCGGGGATGGTCTAGTAGGAGTTCTTTTAGTTTTCGAGTTGAACTCCATTATAGGGCTGGTTATAGGCGGGGTAGACGGAAGAGGATGATGCCTCGCGTGATCGACTAGAGCCTTGGCTTGGCTACGAGTCAGAACCATTCAAGGCAAAGAAGAATGTCCTCACAATCTCAAACAAGTAGATAAGAACTAAAAAGATGAAGAACACAAGCAGATCCTAAAACCCTATGAGTAGATTATTAGGATTATAGTGGCTTATGCCTTAGAATGTGTGTAGAGGAAGATTGGCTTTTGAGTCGGGTCCTAGAAGAAGCAGTCTATGGATGGTTTTGGGTTAGTTATGGTGCTCAAGAAGTCTGTGTTAGGTTTCATACAAGGCTTGGTGCTAAGGAGCAAGCTCCCCTTACTTCACGATTCCAGTGGTTAGCTGGTTTCACTTAGCCAAAATATACTTCCCCTAGAGATTAGGCTTCGCCAGAGAACGGAGTGGGCTTTCCCCTTGGTGATGAAATCCAAGTAAGATCGTCGGGACGGGTAAGGTATCTGCTAGGGGATGAAATCCCAGTCGGGCCTTGTCTCAGGTAAGTTAAGATGTTTGTTTTGTGCAAGTGGTTTGGTCGTGTAACATCAAGTGATCTAGATTAATTCAATATGCATTTGTTAATTACTAAGTGTGATCTAAGAGATGCAAGCAAACATAAATGAATGCAAAGTGTTTTAATGTCCAAGTTGAAATGTTTGTTCGTATGAAGACGAATGGAGAAAGAGTCAAAGAATATGAGTTTTGACTAGTCTAGAAGTGCAAGAAAGAAAAGAAAAGTTCTTTTTAGTCCTGCTTATGATGTCGTTAAGAAGAGACGAAAGAGGCAAAAAAGGAAGGAACCTAATGCACCTATATGAACGAAAGAAAGAAAGAACCCAAGGAAGGCCCTAGGGTCCCACCGAGCGTGCCAGAATGTTTCTACGCTAAATCGCTTTCTACATTCAAAGAAGAAATTAAGAAACTAAAAAATGATCAAGGCTAAAAGATACCTGGATATGGTCGTGCGCACCGAAATCAGACGTTGGAAGGTTCTCCTTTTTGGCTGTGGAGGAATGACACCTACGAAGAAAAAGAGACTAAACACGAAAAAAATGTTAGTCAAGGATATGGTGGGCTGTCAGGCAAAAGCCTGATCCCAGAAGTATGAAGACTTCCTAGAAGGATATCAACCCACTAGTTTAAAATAAAATATTTGACGGAAGTAGATATAATAAAAGATATAATGACAGAAAAATAAAAGACAAAAAACAAAGTGCGTACCTGATATTCAGTGAACTGTTCTGCACAGTCGCCGGTGTTGGTCTCTGTGCCAGCGTCGGTCAGTGGAAGGTGCCGACGTCAGTTAAGGTACCGGCGTTGGTCAGGGCAATGACCGGCGTCGGTCGGGGAAATAGTTCTGGACAGAGTCTGGGCGGATCTAGTCGGGTCTGGTCGAGTCGGGACAGGGTCTGGTCGGGTTGCAGAATGGTGTCTGAGGGTTCGTTTGGGGTTTGGGAGTGAAGTCTGAGTAGAGCTATAGACTGTGTATTCAGGGATGGTGGACAGAGGTGTAAAGGGAAGGAGTAAGGTCTCATGTCTGAGAGTCTAAGTCTAAATAGGGGTGATGGCAGTAAATAAAAAAAACAATAACCAGAGAGAAACAAAACATAGAGCAAGATACTTACCTGTTATATGCTTGAAGATGAAGTCAGAGACGTGATTGACGTTGTCGCTGTGCTGCCAAATGACCGAAGTAGGATACCTGTGCTGGAGAGAGCGAATGCAGATTGGTTGGATGCTGGAGTTGATTGATCGCAAGAGTTCGGGGTGATTGTCAGAGTTTTTTTTTTGTTTTTGAATGAATGAACTGGTTGGTTGAATAATGAATCTGTTGATTGAATGAAGAGGTTGCGGATGAAGGCGAGGGACGGTTCGATAACCGATCGGGAAACCGATTGGGAACTGAATGGATAACAGGTAATAGAATAACAGTTTCTGTGTTCGTATCGAGAACACAATGCTAAGGAGAGCCGATGTCGGCCGATAAGTGACCGATGTCAGCGACGTCAGTCGGGTGGTGACCGTGGTCGGCAGATGCAGAATGGGAGTAGAGACTAACTTTAGTCTTTTGCTCATTTTGACAAGCTGCCAGGGTTAAGGCTAGTGGGAAAATGGTCGACAGGGGTTAAATAGGCGAAGGAGAATAAAACAGGGGATGACCAGGCGAGTAGACACGATTTTGGTGTCTACACTTCTCCAGTAGAGTCACCAAAAACTATTGGCGTGGAGCTGGCAGAGAATTGACTTTTGAAATGAAAGGCTTGATCTCTAACATCTCTGGTTTCATAGCTCAGAGTATATAATGGAAATGGATAAGGCTATATTGATAATGGATAAGACACAGGGGATGCTTCAATCTAAAGCTTGAGGCTTCAAATTGCACAAAATTACTGTGTCCCCAGTGGAGAAAATGGATATTGGAAAAGAACTAAAACTGTTGATTCGATCCCCAGTGGAGTCACCAAAAATTGTTGGCGTGAAGCTGATAGTGTTCTTTCCCACTTTATGTCATTCCCCAATAATATGAAATGCTTCAATTTGAATAGACTGGAAAAGGACTAGAAATGCTCATCGTTCCCCAGTGGAGTCACCAAAAAACTCTTGGTGCGAAGGTGGAGGAAAATGGTAATGGAAAAAGACTTGGAACAATGAAGAAAATGGATAAGGAAAAGAATTTAAACTGTTCATTCTTCCCCAACGGAGTCACCAAAAAATTGTTGGGTGAATATTTTGTCACCAGCTAACTAATGAGAAAAATAGGTCTCTTCAACCACATCATAGGGAGATTGGTTGGCCAAATATGCAGGTTTACCACATCAAAGGTGGACAAATCTCTCTTCTCATCAAGGGGAGGTTCCCTATAAATATGAGGAGATATATACTATATATATAAGCAGAAAATAAGACTCAGGGGTAGGAAAACACCATCCATCTCTCTTTTTTCAGAGATGATGTTCACAAACAAAGGAGAAAATCCTAGTGAAAACACTGAAGGCACTTCTCTTCTTTCAGAAGTGGTCTTACAACAAACAACAGGAGTTTTATCTGATAAGTAACAAGTAACTGGTAATAGGGGCGTAATAACTAGCAGAATGAAGTGTAGCACAAAATCTCCACCTCAACTGCCTAAGAGTGAAATACAAAGGATAATGGGGGCACAAAGTCATCCCAAGATCCTTTACATGGAAACAAATAGAAAATACACTAAAGACAATGGTGGCAGCACAAAGTCTCTCCATAGTTGGCTTCAGGACACCTTCCTGATTACTTCCACTAGTTCTACTTATTTCATTAAAATGGACAAGAACACATTTAGAAAATAGACATAAGAACAATCTCCTAAATGACATAAGCTATTACATCACAAAGTCTGGAAGTAACTTGCTTTCTCATTCATATAAAGAAATATGATCAACAATTTGAGCTCAAAGTCTTAGTAATCACCTTTCAAATTTGGTAGAGTTTTTCTTGTATAATTGAAAAACATCTCTCTTACGTAAAAACAAGAGATTACAATATGTAGCATCTAAGAGAGGCTTGACACTTTGTTCCATAGAATGGCCCTTGCTACATTCAATACCTTGAATGCATTTTTAGTTCTGTCAAGGGGCCATGCTTGGAACAGTGCATCGGTCTTAACTATGGTGTGCCAATTCATCTCATATGTCTCTTCCAAAGTATAGGTCACATGGTCCTTTCTTTCTTATTTGCACAGCTATCCACTTTTCCTTTACTTCATGGAAGAAAAACAAGCCACATCCTTGATTTGGTGTGCTCATATGACTACTTGGTGAACTGTTTCACCTACTAAAAATAACTCTCTCATAGATATTTCAATATCTCCTGTAGCCTTCTCTTCTTTCATGCTGCAATTGGAGCTCTTGGGTTATCTTCTTCAGTGGGTCACTTGGTTCATCCTTCAAGTTCCATGCTATATTTGAAAATTAACGAATATTCCATTACCTTAAATTTGACGTCTGTAAGGACATCAATGGTTGCTGATTATTTGAACCATGAACCTTTAAACCTTTGAAAGTTCATTGGTTCAATAGTTCAATGGTTCAGGTGGTCTTTATCAGTTCTTTGGTTCCATCACTTCCTAGGTTCAATCGCTTCCTTGTTCTTTGGTTGAACCATCTCTTTGAATTGGTCTCTAGAATCTTCCGCTTCCTTCCTTTTCTTGGAGCTTTCTTTGAACCTTTGAACCATTTTGGTTCAAGGTTCAACGGTTCAATCTCTTTCTCATAATCCTTTGTTTTGGCTAAGTCTTTTGAATCCTTGAGATTCCTTTGGCTTTATGTCTTTTGAACACCCCGAAGGCAAGGTGTTCCTTCGAGTCTTTGAGAAAGGTCCATTTTTTGGTCTCTAAGAGCCCCTCGCAAGGGTACCTGCCCTTCAAGGTCCTTCAAACAGTCTGCTTCTTTAATTCTTTTAGACATTTTGTCTGAAGGAAATCTTCCCTTGCCTTAGCCACTTTTTCACTGAGCTTTTGATTATTCCTTCGGACAAAATGTCTGAAGGAATTTTTTCAGACATTTTGTTCGAAGGATTTCCTTTTTGAAATTATTCCACAGAAAATCTTTATGAAGGAATTTTTTTGGTTCCTTTACTTGGTAATTTCTTCAGACAAAAAGTCTGAAGGAAACTTTACCCTTTCGGCCTTCTCTTTGATCTTTGAGCAAATGTTCCCTGCCCTCCACAAGGGCACCTACCTTTTGTTCACTGCCCTCCACAAGAGCACTTGCCCTTTGGGTTTTGGGGCACTCGTTTGAACCATTTGATTGAACCGACCGATTGAACCAACTTTGGTTCAATAGCTCAATGGTTCAATCTTTTGTTTCGCTCATTCAATTGACTACTTAAACCAATCTCTTTGAACCAATCGCGTTGAACCTTTTTGGTTCAAGGTTCAATGGTTCAACGGTTTAGTCTTCCTTCTTTTTTCTAAGTCTTTTAAAGCCGTTGAACTTGCCAAAGCGGTTGAATTTTGAACTTTTGCCGAAGCGCTTAACTCTTTAAGTCTGCCGATGCTATTGAACCTTTGAACCCCTTAAACCTTTGAACCTTTTGGAAGTGGGGTTTAATGGTTTAATGGTTTAATCCTTTATTTGAAGCTTGCTGATGAAAATTTTTGGTTGAACTGAGGCATTGAACCAATCTTGAAATTGCCTAAGTGTTGGAAAGTTGTTCTTTTGATTGAGAGCTCACCTATTGAAGCCATTGAACCTCCTAGTCCCTTAACTAAAAAATCTTGAATCATGAAAAATTTGAATTCTCAGAACAATTTTTTGAGAAAAGAAGAGATAATTTTGGCCTGTAGGACCAAAATAGTTCATATGTTGTCCCAAAAATGACTGACAGATTTTGGGAACAACAATACTAAAGAGGAATCAAAAGAGGTTATTATCCACATGAAAATACTAAAGGATATAGTGAATATATTGAAAAAAGAGAATGAAATCCTCAAAGAAAACCTAGGTATCTTAGTAGATTTGAACAAGGTGGCAGCACATATTTATATTACTAGTATGGATGGTCTTAGAAAACTAATCAAAAGGAAACAAGATGATAAATGCCCTAGTAGACCAAACAAGAAGGCCAAGGGTATAAAAAGTGAGATTGAATCTGATTCATAGTTTCGAGGGCTAAAAAATATGGAAATAGTTTTGTAGGGAATGTGGACAAATAAAAGGAAGCTTTGGGAGGGCATATGGTCATTTGAATATTGTTATTCATTATTTTTTGGTTTATTTTCTTGTTGTTATTTTATTACTACTCTATAGCCATTTTCTAATCCTCTGAGATGGATACCCTCCGCTCTCCATTAGGCCTTGGGGTTGAAAGTTGTAGGCATTCAAAGGCATCCTTAAAAAGGAGCGTTTCATCCTTGAGTGGGAAAATAGAGTGAACTTTTGACTTGCATTACAAGAGAACCATGAGGGGTAGAGATGAGCTGTCAATGCCTATAGTTACATGGCTAAGTCTTGTAATAAACCCTATGAGTATTACATGCCACTTAATATGAGGGAATGATTAGGGATAAGGAGGGACAAGGACATAGTGATTAGGGATGATGATGAATGATGATAGAGTGACTAGGTATGATGAGGGACTGCTTATGGATGATGAGGGATGATGAGTGCTAATGAGGGAGTGATTAGGGATGATGAGGGATGATAGGGGTCAATAAGGGATTGATTAGGGATGATAAGGGATGATAATGGAGGGATTGGAGATGAGTAGGAATGATGAGGGTCAATGAGGGTATAATTAGGGATAATGAGGGTTAATGAGGGAGTGATTATGGATGATTAAGGATGTTGAGGGATAATTAAGGACAATGAGAGAGTGACTAGAGATGTTAAGGGATGATGAGGGTTGATGAGGAAGTCATTAAGGATGATGAGGGATGCTGATGATTTATTAGGGAGTGATTAAGGATAATGAGGGACAATGAGGGATGATGAGGGAGTGATTAGGGATGGTAAGGGATGATGAGGCCAAATGAGGGAGTGATTAAGGATTATGAAGGACAATGAGGGCTAATGAGGGAGTGACTAAGAATGATGAGGTCTAATGGGGGAGTGATTAGGGATGATGAGGGTTAATGAGGGAGTTATTAAAGATGATGAGGGGCAATGAGGAATGATGAGGGAGTGATTAGGGATGATGAGGGTCAGTGAGGGTGTTATTAGGGATAATGAGGGCCATTGACGGAGTGATTAAGGATGATTAGGAATGATGAGGGTTGATGAGGAAGTGATGAGGGATGATGAGGGAGTGACTAGGGATGGTTAAGGATGATGAGGTCAATGAGAGAGTGATTAAGGATGATGAGCATCAATGAGGGAGTGATTATGGATGATGAGGAACAATGAACATAATGAGAGGGGGATGAGGTATGATGATGAATGAAGAGGGAGTGATTATGATGATGGATGATGATTTATGTGCTTGAATCCCCTCCCTCTATATGGTTTGGGGAGAGGGAGATAGTGAATTTAGTGACTTTGATATGATCCTAAGAAAATAGGGTTCATAATCACTCCCTTCCACCTTAACTAATAATGGTAGCAGTTGTGGTAGTGGTAGTGTCTTATGTGAGTTTATAATATTAGAAGATGACTTTATTTCTTGTGAGTTTAGATTAAAGTGGCCGGGTCATGCATGCATGAGATTATAATTGAAGCATGCATTAATTGACCCATCTGTCTAATATTTATTTTAGAGTGACTGTATCTTTTTAAGATGACTCTTGAATGGTGTTTTGATTCCTTCTATTTTGAATGGATGTATTAAGGTGATTAGTTACAATCATGTCTAGTATGAGTGATTATATCACAAATATAGGTAAATGTCATGTATGGGTGGCCACATACCTACATGTAGTACAAGATATGTGGTAGATGGCTTGTATTAATGACCATATCATGACTACATGTATGGTATAGGTTGTATGCTATAGGGAAACTATTTATGCATATCAATAGACTCATTAATCAAAAATCTCATAAATTATTTAGGAATTCAGCTTGAATTTGCCTTCAAGCCTTTTTATTGATCATCCCTAGTCACTCCTTCCTCTATATAGGCGAGAATTCTTCCTCTCATTTCAATAAATGGCTTAATTGATTCCCCCTCTCCTTTCTGTATATAGGTGATAATGCCACTTCTCCTAATTTCCAAGCATCCCTTTATAGTGCCCCCTTTCTTTCAACCCTAGATTTGATATTACCCCTCTACTAATTTCAAGCATGATAATGACCCCTCTCCTTTCAAGATATGGGTTGGGTATTCAATCATGTATCGGGTATTTAAGATATGGCTTAGGTAAGATAGATACAAATAATATTCAATATGGGTATTCAAGATCAAGATATGATTAATGTATTCAATCATGTAGGGCATACTCAAGTAGGAAGGGCAAGAAGGATAGGTAGGTAGGGCATGCACTCAAGTAGGTTTAATGTAGGTAGGGCATACTCAAGTATAATAAGGTATGTAGGGCATAGTCAAGATCAAGACCTGGCTCAGGTATTCAATAAGGTAGGGCATACTCAAGTAAGTAAAGTAGGTAGGGCATACTCAAGTAGGTAAAGTAGGTAGGGCATAGTCAATGGTATATATCTATTACATAAATAACATGATTTGAAAATTTGTTTCTCATTCTATCTATCAGGAAGCAAGATTCCTTTGTTAGATATAGAAAATAAGTATGTATGAAGCTAAGTAGGTAGGGTAAGAATATATGCAAGCTATAAATCAAGAAGAAAAATTCCCTTTATAGGTAAGAATCTATTCTAAAAAGGTAAGTAGGTAGGACATGAATGAAGATATATATAGAGAAAAAAAATTCCCTTGCCTTATTAGGTAGGGCATAGCTAAGTAGGTAGGTTAAGAACAAATATATATATCCAAAAGAAAGCTTCCCTTGATAATTATGCCTTAATATAGAATTAAAGCAAATCTAGATATTAGGAAGATAAGCTTCCCTTAAAAGTTATGACTTACTCACTTTCTATATATTAAGAAGGTAAGCTTCCCTTGATATAATATTGGGTGAAGCAAAGCTAAATATCAGGAATGCAAGCTTCCCTTGCCTTACTCCTTAACATAAATGAAGTAGGTAGGGCAAGCTTACCGTGACTTATTGGGTAAAGCATGATTTATATTAGGATAGGACTTTCATAATGGTGCCCCCCATATATATATGTTGGAGGGCCCATTCCTATGATATCCCTTGATTTACTGTGTTGGGGACCAAGGCATACTCAGAGTATGATAGCGCCTCAGATTGGGAATATCACCTCCTAGAATGGTGTTAACATTATAACATAGACCATAAATACAATATGGGAATAACAGTCTATGTTTTCATCAAGGGTTGGATGTATCAGTAGAGATAGGTCAATGCATCTGTGCATGCTCCATCCCATCATATTACATAGATGCTACATTTATGTTAGCATAGGTCCTATCTCTATATTGACCAATCCATACCTAAGCCCATATATATATATATATATGGATCCCTATCTCTATCTCAACTAGTGACATCCATACTTGATTTTAGAGTTTCATAACTCCAATATTTTAGTCAGTTTCCATTTGTAAAATTCAAAAAACTAAGTATTGACCGAAATGGATTTTGAAAAACTAACTTATAAATGGTAATTCCTATGGATCTGGAATCAATTTCATAAGATGAAGTGTATACTTATTACATTAATTTTACTAAATATTTTGTAGCATAAACAAACACAAAACATTTGTAACTCAAAGGGTGTACACACTTTGCTAAAAGATGTATGCCCTTTTTATTGCATAGGGTGTGCACCCTTTCGCAAAGGGTGTATGCCCTTTAATTCAAAATTTACAACCTTTTACCATTCCCTCCTAAAAATGTGTTTCAAAGGGTGTACACCCTTTGTGAAATATGGTGTAGGCCATTTAGGATCGGGACGAAACCAATTAAATTTTTCCATGGTTTTTTTAAACGGCCCATATTTTGTGTTTAAGTGTATACCCTTTGCAAAACATGTTTTGTGTTTTTCATCATGTCATATTTTTTATTTCCCAACTTTGTGCATCCACCCATTTATAATTTGTTCGTATACAAAAATAATTTTAATATAAAATACAATCAACTTTTGAAGAGTTTAGGAAATTGACAAAATCATAGATTGAAATAATAGTTTTTTCCTAAATTTAAAAATATTTAATAAAGAGTGGGATATCTATCTAATGTTGTAGACATCATATAACATTTGTCTACTTTTAGGAGTCATATGGGTGTCCCCTTATTATTCATGCCCCCTATCAAATATTTAAAAAGTATATGTACCACCAAAGTTTGACTTTATCTAAATCACATATCATTAATTTTAACACACTGTTGACTTTTGATAGAAAATGTTAACTATTAAATTTAAATATGGGATGGTGCATCCTTTTTATTAGTACTTACAAAGGTAGGGTATTATAACTTTCACTTTTCAATTACATTGCTTTTCATTTAACCAATGAAAAATATTAAAATACATATAACGTTAACAATTATAAATTTTGGCAACAAGTTCAACATATTAATTTTTGAATATTTTGTAGGCATTATTTTAACACATTCCTCTAGATTTAATGCGACTGTGACATTTATCCCCTTCAATCTAAAAAGATTAATAAATGTGTGAAGACTTGGTTGCACATACGTTGGATATGAGAATTGGGACCATTTACAAAATTTCACTTATGTATTTACGAGGCATAATACATGAAATAGTGGGGACTCCATATTACATGGCACCAAAGGTACCATAACAAGGAAACAAGTAGGAAGAGAAGGTTTGATATACTAATCTATCTGTTGATCATGGGAATCTATCCACTAGATAGAGAAATAAATTTATACATAATGCTCTATGACATTCCTACCTTTGATGGTTAGACATCATAACAAATAATTCAAGAGAATCTGTGGGGAAGACTACATTTTCAAAGTGATCCATCACTGATAATATGATGTTCTACCAATGATTTAATATGTTAGATGCTTTGTAGAGACGAGGATACAAGATTTAGCATCCATTAAGTGTTAGGTATGTTTCTTTAATATATTTTTAATTATACCTTGGATCTAGATAAGGGCATTTTCCTTATAAAAATCAAATCTAAAAATAAATTATTTTATTTTTGATGACACTAAAAACAAATTATTTTTGACCTGTTTATTTTCTAGACAATCTAAAATGGTTATTTTTTGATAGGACATCTATGGATAATGAAGAATTGTAATTAAGACTGGAACAAGGGCTTCTTCTTTATTAATGATGTTATAGAGTCCACACAAATAATATAATAAGAATTTTGTGTGGCAGGTAAAAGTTATAAATAAGTTTAGAGGAATACTTATACAATGCAGGTTGGTAATTTACGTGGCTTATAAATATTTTTTGATATATACTATTGTATACCAAAGGTCATGAGAAGCTTCCCCTGTATATAGTGTATGTTGTTTTCTAAGCTAATTATTGGCATACTCCAAAATCATTTTGCTATATCAATGAATGAGATAATATAGGCAATTGGAAGTTTTTTAACGTATATATTACAACAAGAGTTTGTCTTTCCTCTTCCCTAGCCTTCACTGACATACCTGGGTCATTTGTAATTTAGATCATAAAAGTATAAAATGTCTTCCCAATTCCAACATTTTTAATTCTAGAATTGAAATATTAGAAAAGACATGTAAGCATTTACAACCTCTTATAAATAATGGATAAAATAAACACCCATGGATAACAAGCCATCAATGTAGTAGGTACTATTACATAATAAACAAATTGTTTAGTAGATTATGCCATATTATTTTATAAGTTGTGTGCTTTTTATAACTCATCAAATGGGACTGACACATAGACACACCAAATCTCTATAATCCCACTACCAAGAAACATTGTAGATGTGATTACACCATATATATGACATAGTTTGTCATTACTCATTTGGCTTAACCATAAACAATCACTAAAAATATATATCTTTAAAATAACCTTGGATTTTCCTTTACATCATGGAGTTGGAATTGGATAGAATCACATTATAATTTTACATTCAAATTCAACTTTAAACAGTTTACAATATAAAGGTAGGGACTAGCCACTACGTGATCCTTGTATTATGGATGGATTATTGAACTTATAATAGCATCTGAATCAATTACAATAATGCAATGAAAGTGAATAATTTGACCATCTTGTTCGAAGAGGTGAGGCTATTAAAATAATAATTTTTTATTCAAGATTCACTTTAGAAGATCAAACTTCAAAAAGAGAATGGACATTTCACAAATTTAATAGGGTAACCCTTATTATAAGTGGTTGTTCTCACTCAAAGAACTTGTTGATGTGTCATTTGGTACGATAATTACAATGTTAGGCTCTCGAGGCGGTGAAGCCCACCCAACCTCTCCTGAAAGGAGTCCTACGAGGTGGGTCTCACCAAGGTCTTTATCTTCTAGGTCATAACATATTGATCTTTTCTCAATTGTGCATTATGGACTATTCTGGTTAAGATGCCTTTACTAGTTTGGGAATATTTCAAACTTGATTTTAATCATTTTTTGGTCCATGTGTCATTTTTTTGGTAATGCTAGTTTATTGTCTTGTTAATGTAGGTTCCATGTAAGGGTTGAAAATAGATAAAGGTGCATTCATTTAGATGTTACCCGTGAGGTAAAATTAACATTCAAGGTTTTATTTAAATGTGTTTGCGATTGATTTGGGTATTCATTCATTCCATTTAATTGACATTCAAAAATACATTTATAGAATGGAAATGACCATGCAATCAAGATATAACAATAATCAAGATTGTGTTCATAAACTAAACTAACCCTAGTCCAATAACTCGTAAAAAAAAGAAGCAAAAAAGAAAGGGAAAAAGAGAGAAAAAGTCTATAGAAAATGTATCCAAATATGAAGTCATCCAATCGAATGTGACCCATGAACTGATCCCTATCTAGCCAACATTCACACAACCATAACGGGAACCAATGCTAAAATCTAAGGGATAGAGAGCCAGGAGGAAAATACAACACCACTACCATATTACACATGCAAGTAGATGCAAATCAAATCTTCCACAACTTATATTGAATAAAAATATCTCTTGATAGCACAAATAAAGTTTTACAATCGATTGTCTAAGTACAAAATTTGGTAGCATCTCCCCAAGAAAACAAAATGAGGGAGAGATTAAATTACAAAGAAAAATTTAAATGGGATTGGTCCACAATGTATTTACAGATAAAAAATGATCCAAACCATTTATAATGGAAATAAACCAATATATAGACATTATAACTTATAAGGGGAGGATTTCCCCCTCCAAAACACTACCATTAATACATTAAACTAGCTCTAATTTCCATCCAAATGCCTTTGGATTGCCACTTTTACTATTCACATCCTAAAAATAGACCAAAATACAAATCAAAAGTTGAACTTAAAAGCGTGAACAATAAAAAGTGTTAAAAAAACATGATTAGGTTTTTTTGCATGAAAAACCAGACAAATTTGAAGGTACCTTTGAGTTTGGGATGGAGTCACCTTTTGAAAACATAAATGGTTGGAAAAATTGACATCTGAGGCAAAAATTACATCAAAAAAACCATAAATAGTGACACAAAATTTCTAGTAGACATAATCAAGATTTTTGGGGTAACATGCATTTTTAAAATTTGCACTTTTTGATGTTTGAGCTTTTTAGTTCTAACTAGTCTTTCAACCCAAAAATAGAACTATCATGCACTCTGGTACATAGTCTAGACCTAATCAGGCCTCTATTCCTTAATTAGCACTAAGTTTCAATGTTTTAAAGTGGAGTGGGGGTGCCAAGACCTAATTGAGTCTTAGAACCTTGAATAACATTATGTTTGATTGTCCATAGGCCTGCAATTATATTTGAACATTTAAACCCACATAACATAGTGATTTGAATGAAGGGGCCCCATAGACCCAATTGAGTATGTGGGCTCGAATAGTAAAGGATGTTCACCAGGGGATGGCCCTCGACTTAATTAGGCTTCCCATCTTTGGTTATAATTGTTGAATGCTCAATGCCTCCCCTAGACCTATTTAGGGAACAAACTCCTGATTAGAACTACATTTACCACCAACTAAATCAAGACCTACTCACAATCCAAATCCTAGATAGAACATGACAATGAAACCCAGACCCCTAGAGACCTAGTTGAGCTTTGAAGCTGAATTAGAACTATGACTACTCACCACACTAAATGCAAACCTAATTAGTAAAAATTTCCTAGCTAGCAAATAAAAATGTGTTTTAGGAAGGCACAAACCTATTCAGGGAAATAGTTATAGATAACAAATGAAAGTATGAGTGACATCCCCAAGACCTAACGGGGCTTTAGAAGCTTGGTTAGGTCTAATGACCAAAAAAATTTCAAACATAAACAAAATTGACATAAAATGATTGATTAGGTAAGGATAGGGAAATTAATGACCAGATAGGCCTAATCGATGGTTGAAAATTTGATTAGGTCTAGTGACTTAGAAAAATATTGAACACTTACAGCCAAAACTATTCAAGAAACATAAAAACTTTTACAATGAGACTTAGTAATATTTTCAATGAGGTATAAATAAGTCAAGAAGTTATCTAAAGAACAAATGTAAAATATGAAAATGATTCACACGAGCTTGGTCTTCAAGCAAGGATAGGTATCAGAGACTAAAAGGGCACACAAATATAATTGACCCCCAATGTGACTAAATAAAGTTGAGATATCTAGAGAGTAAACTTCAAATAACATAAGTAAGTAGAACATGACTTCACTTCAGGGCCAAGTGCTTTATACAAAACTTTATCATTCAAACTTGGTTATCATGATGGGAAAAGTTTCAGGAGCCATAATGGGATGGAAAATGAAATGACCTCTTAGATTATTATATGAGAGATAAATAATCTAGGTGTAAAACACAAATTGGGAGGTCAAAACTTCACTTTGATGCTAAGTGCCTTATACAAAGTTTTCTTGCATGGACATGGTCTTTCTAATGATGTTGGTTATGGGTCCTAGTTTAGCATGTAAAATGAGATGAACCACCAAGTAAAATTAAGTGTTTTGAGACCAAAAATCCATGATCGTAAGTGAGAGTAGATACAAATGCAAAAAGAGGTTCCCTAATTCTTAAAATAATGAGGGCATGTTGTGTAAGCAAAAATTAATGGTAACTTTATTAGAAAATACTGATGAGTATTTTGGAATGATAGAAACATATCTACAAACCCAAAATCTTTGGATGAGACTACACATAGAACATGACTGGATTTAAGAGAGGGGAAGATGGGAGTGGCTAAAGTACCAAATCATACATTCTCATTGACTCAGTGTGTGTAAATTATTTAATTATTACTTCTTAAAACCTGTAAAGATTAACTACCATAAATTTGATCTTTAGGCTAGTGAATCCTACCTTGAGAATGCTTGTCTAAAAATTATTTTGCTACCATCTAAATGCCTATAGCCTCAATATAGTTATCTCTAATCCCACTCAAGGCCATGCTCTACTGTTAGTCAGGCATCCATAGCCCTAGTAGAGGTCACCTAAATCATCCAAAATTGAGTTTTTTAGAAATTGATTTTTCTTTTCTTTTCTTTTCACTTTCTTTTCTTTGCATCTTAATTCCAAGGTGGGAACCCTTGTGGTAAGAGAAAGGCAAAATTATAGTTTTTTCACCCTAAATTTTCATTGTAACAAGTTCATCCATGCAAACCTCTAAACCATTAAGATGTGATTTTTGTGCTTGGTTTTGAGAGAATGTCTTCCTTGATCTAATAGTCTACCCAAAATTAACCGAAATCAAATAAATTTAGAACACACATGATAGCTTAAGCTGTCAAAACTGATTCAAAAATAAAATCTAACACTACAAACTACTTAGATTAATTACACACCAAATCGTCATTCATGTCACTTACCTACAAGCCTTATGCTCCTCATTCTTTGACTAATAAGGAAGCCTATAGGGAAAAATAGATGGGTCAGACCAAAAGAGACATACAATGAGGCCAGACTGATAGTAAAATGTAGGAAAAGTAGGAAAAATAAACTAAACTAACAACAAAAGTAGGAAAATAAACATGAAACAAAGCTGGGAAGGGAAAGAGAAATAATTTAAAGGAACTTTCTAGGCTAATTCAAACTTGGAAGCATGAATTTTGAGGGAACGCCTATGGACGAGCCAAATGACATCCTCACTAGTTGGACACCTAAAATGGAATGTGCTCACATTCAAGATTTAGAGAAGATTGGTAGAGATCTTACCACATGAAAGCACGTATTTACATATATGTTGACATCTACACTTATGAACACTATCCCACAAAGACCTATCTATGTTCTTTTCATGTAACTTAAGCAATTATTAGAAATAAAATTAATAGTGTACTTACATTTGACTTACAAAAAGTACTTGGGATAAGTTTAGAGAAATACTTTTTCCCATACATTGGCTTGTGGTCAGGGGTAAGGGTGGGTATCAACACATACCAAAAATATCTATATACCCAACCTAATAGAGATATCTTCATTTTAGCCAATCGATGAATCTATTGTTAGTTATTCCTTGACTAATATGAATGTTTTAGTAGCATCCTCTTTATCATCTTCATCATATAAAAAGAGTAAGATTGGTTTTTCCCATGTTAGTGTTCTTCTAGCTTTGTCATATGTACTAAAAGTGTGCAAAGAGATACATGAGATCAAGACATCTTCGACTGTAACTTCCATTGACTTCACTTTTTCATCACTAGGGTAGCCATGCTCATGATCATGCATTTCTATCTTGGCTTCCTACACTGCTTCAAGGAGCACAAAGCTACAGTAGTCATACTCCTTAAGTTGTCCAAAATATCCAAGTCTTTATAGGTGAGGTAAAAAAACCTATTTTTCTTCTTTTTTCCACCTATCATTTATAACTTATAAGCACTACTCTTCAGTGGTGAGGACTGTCATGACTTCACTATTTAGGTTCAAGATAATCAGATCAAAGGAAAGGGTGTCTAAGGGTGAGAGATCTTCCATTTTTAGCTCTTATAACTCACCTTCTTCATGTGGGAATCATATTTCAATATTGTTCTCTTCTATTTATTCCATCTCTAATGATGGGATGGGTGTCACACTACTGCCATTGAGTTGTTTGTTATCCTGAATCAACTCACCAAGTGTAGGAACAACAACAATGAGAGGGATGTTTCAGATGCACAACACTCATCTTCCTCATCCAACTATTCCAACTCTTCTATTTCATATTTTGGCTTATTGCAAGAGATTTTTTATTCTTCTTCTTGTGTGGGTAGCTCACTACTATTCTAATTTTAAACTAATAGGTCTTTTTCTTGTGTGGGATGCTAAATTGTGAACTTCTGAATGCAGTCTCATAGGCTATTTTAGGTAATGCTTTTTGGGAGTCTCCTAAAATAAATGGAACTTGATTAGTAAAAGCACTGAAAGATGCTTGATCACTAAAGCAAGGTGAAACAACTTGTTGATTAAATTTTGAATTGACAAAATTACATGTGTTAAATGTACTACTAGGGTTCTCATTCATCATAGGGAGGTTTGATTAGTTATTATCTTGAGGTAATGCTTCTTTATGAGCTATAAAGCCTATGAGTTCACTTACAGGCATGTTAATCGAATTATTTTGGGTGTAAATGCTTGGTTGTCCAAGTGAATAAAATGGATCTACACAATAGTCATGTGGCATTGATTATTCTTCTATTGTGAAATCCTCTTGGTAAGTCAATTTCAGACACATGAGATTAGATGGAGTCTTATGAATAGATGTAATAGTTAGGGGATCCAAATTTTTTAAATAAATTCAATGGCAACTACCTCCATTTATAGGAATGAGTCTTTTACCCTCTTGTATAACTAGTGAAATCAAATGTTGAATGTGCTAACATGTTCATCGGTCTCCCTATGAGCTATACAAAATTGGTAATACACGAAAATAGGGTTGGTGGGCACATTAAAATGGTTGAAAAATAAGTTTTCAAAGGCTTCCCATGAGGTTATGCACCCATTCGATAGGCCAATGTACCAATTATAAGAAAATTCATCAAGAGAAAAAGGAAACAAATGATAAGCCACATCTTTATGTTGGATTTATATTCAGATAATGACCTCCTCGAAGGCCTGAATGTGTTATTTTGTCATCCAAATCCCACCATGTGTATATTTTTGACAAAATTAATTAGGATCTTTGGGAAAGTCATGATAAGGCCTTGTAATGTTCATTGGGCAACCACCTCCACCTAGCTAGGCAAAATCCATAGGTGGGTCTAAAATTTAATTTTTTAGTCTTAAAACTTGGAATATCACTTTGGAAAGGCATCCAAAGTTAAAGTTTAATAATTTCAATTTAATTTTAAGTTTAAGTTTAAGTTCAAGAAGCGTAAATGAGGGGATAAAATACCAAAATGAATGATAAGTTAAAATACTCCTTATATGTCCTCCTTTTATCACCAAAACTCTTGACGTGTCATTTGGCATGACAATTGCAATGTTAGGATCTCAAGGTAGTGAAGCTTGTCCAATCTATTAAAAAGAGTCTTGTGAGGTAGGTCTCCCTAAGGTATTTATCTACTAGGTCATGACATACTGATATTTGCTTAGTTATGCATTACTAAATGTTCTAGTCAAGGAGCCTTTACTGGTTTGGGAATATTTCAAACTTGATTTTAATCTTTTTTTGGTCCTTGTGTCATTTTATGGGTAATGCTATTTATTATCTTGTTAATGTAGGTTTCATTCAAATTTTGAAAATAGATAAGCATGCATTCATTTAAATGTTACCCATGAGGTAAAATTAACATTCAAGGATTTATTTAAATCTATTTACGATTGATTTGGGTATTCATTCATTCATTGTATTTAATTGAAATTCAAAAATGCATTTTTAGAATGGAAATGGCCATGTAATCAAGTTATAATAATAATCAATAGATTGAATTTAGAAACTAAACTAATTATAATCCAACAATTGGTAAAAAAGAAGAAAAAGAGAAAGGGAAAAAGTGAGAAAAAAATTGGAGGAAATGTAGCCAAATTTAAAGTCATCCAATCGAATGAAACCCACAAACTGATCCTCATCTAGCCAAAATTCACACAACCATAATGAGAACTAGTGCCAGAATCTAAGGGACAGAGAACTAGGAGGAAAATAATCACCACCATCATATTATACATGCAAGTATATGTAAATAAAATCTTCCACAATTTATATTGAATACAAATATCTCTTGATAGCACAAATAGAGTTTACAATCGATTGTCTGAGTAAAAATTTCAACATCTCCCCGGGGAAACAAGAAGAGGGAGAGATTAAAATACAAAGTAAAAATAAAATGGGACTGGTCCATAATGTACTTACAAAGCAGAAATGAGCCAGCTTGTTTATAATGGAAATCAACTAATATATAGACATTGAAGCTTCCAAGCGGAGGAGTTTTCCCTAAAAAATGCCACCAACTTCTATTAATGCATTCAGATACCTCCAATTTCCCTCCAAATTCCTTTGGCTCACCACTTTCACTATTCATAACTTGAAAATAGACCAAAAAATAAGTCAAAAATTGTAATTAAAAGTATGAATAGTAGAATGCATTACAAAAACATGAAAATGTTTTTATGAATGCATAACTAGGAAAAATTGAAGGTATCATTGCATCTAGGATGAAGTCACCTTTATAGAGACATGAACAATTCAAAAAATTGACCTCAGAGGCAAAAGTTACATCCAAAAAACCAAAAATAATCCCAAAATGTGCTTAATAGACCTAATTAGGGTTTTTCGGGCAACAAATATTTTTAAAATTGCACTTTTAGATTTTTGAACTTTTTAGTTCCAACTAGGATTTCGACCCCAAATAGAACTAACATGCACTTTGGTATGAAGTCTAGACCTAATTAGGCCTCTATTCCCCAATTATCACTAGGTTTCAATGTTTTGAAGTAGATTGGAGCTCCCAAGACCTGATCGGGTCTTGGACCCCCAAATAACATTATGTTTGAATGCTCTTAGGGCCATAGTTGTATTCAGGCATTTTACCTTGGAAACATAGTGATTTAAATGAAGGGGCCCCACATACCTAATGAGGTGTGTAGGCTCAAATAGTAAAGGAAATTCACTGGGGGATGGCCCCTAACTTAATCAGGATTCCTATCCCCAGTTACAACTATTGAATACTTAATGCTTCTGTGTATACTTATTTTTGGAGTGAATCCTTGATTATAACTACACTCTCCCCCTGACCTTAATTAAGACCTAGTCATGATGTAAAGCCTCGATAAAGCACAACGATGAAACCTAGACCCCCTAGAGACCTATGCAATAAAATTTCACAACCAACAAATAAAAACATGTTTTTATAAGGCACATACTTATTAAGGGAAATAGTTCTAGATAAAAAAGGAAATCATGAGTGACCCCCTCCCCCCCAATACCTAATCAGTATTTAGAATATCAACTAGGTCTGGGGACCTAACTAATTTCAAGCATAAACCAAATCAACAAAAAATGCTCGATTAGGTAAGGACAAGGCAAATCATGACTTGATAAACCTAATTAGGGATTAAAATCATGATTAGGTCTAACAACTTAGAAAACTATTGAACACCCAAAGTTAGACCTAGTTAGGAAACATGATAACTTTTCTAATGAGACTTAACAAGATTTTCAATGAGGTAGAAACATGCCAAAAAGTTGTCTAGATCTAGAATGGTATGAAAACTAAAATGACTTCCTAAATTAGGCTAAGAGAGCTAAATAATCTAGGCTTCAAACATAAATTAGGAGGTCAAAACTCTACTTTAGTGCTAAGTGCATTATACAAATTTTTCTCACACGGATGTGGTCTTTATAATGGTGTTGGTTATAGGTCCCAGTTGAACATGCAAATCGATATGAACCACCAAGTAAATTTTAAAGGTTTGAGACCAACGAGTTGTGAGTGCAAGTGGGAGTGACTACAAAAGTAAAAAGAGGTTCCTTGGTTCTATGAAGAATTAGGGCATGTTGTAAAAGTAACAAAAACACTCTTTTTACTACTTTTTGGTCCCATAGATTTTTTAGTCTCATGGACATTCATAAAATATTTTTCTATTCCACTAATAAAAAAGGGGGTGAATGAATGAAAATAAGAGATTTCAAGATTTTGCAATCCATAGTGATAAAGAGACAATGTTTCTCATCAAATTGCATATAAAATAAATGTAAATATTTACCCAATTTTTGTGTTTGTTGAATGAAATATGTTAATAACATCTGCAAGACAAAGCAATATATATTACTAAAATAAGTAATAATAAAATTCATACAACAATAACTATTTGAGATAAAGGTTAACCCATTATGTTTGTGAAATATGTAGGGAATGATGTGAAATCTCTTATATAACATAATTGAGTGTTAAAAGTAAGGAGTGAAGTGAAATATTTTATAAACAAAAGTCTGATTATTGGTATGTTATTGACATCATTTAAATATTTGATATGTTTTTAAGAAAAACTACTAAAGTAATAACTATCTTAAAATTAAAAAAATAAAAAAATCAAGGTTTTATTAGAGAGTATATTGAGAATTTTATGGAATAAGATTATCTACAACTATGTTAATAGGAGTAACTTATAATGGCAACTAGGGTCATGGTGGAGTGTAATAGTGTGAGATATCAATAAAAATGGGCAACCTTAAATTTGACGTCTATTTGACTATCATACAAGATTTTTTCTTCTTGCTTGGAGAAGGAAATAAAAAATTGCAATATCTTGGACATATGGTGAGTTTGGAGCCCATATATTTTTAGGGAGAATTTTATCAATCTTAGTACAATGGTACAACTAGATTATGGACATCTATTTATATTCAAAAGGAAATTTTAAGGGAAGATAATGGAGTTGTTTAGTGTGGTATGTGACAAACTAAGACAGGCACCTCAAAATTGATATCTCTCAAAGTTTTTTAGATAAATATATTTAAGGTATATGATGCTCGGTTTGACTTAGTAAGCACCCATAAGCCTTAGACAAAGTGAAGTGAGTTTCTTTCAAACATTTAACTACCATAATTTATAACATAATAATATTGTAAACTTGAAGAATATACAACTGGCCCTAGATGTGTTCGTACACTTATATGATCAATGGTTCAAGGACCTATTAGCAAAGTTGACCTATCGTTTGGACTCATCCCTTCATATAGTATGGTTCATTGGAGGCCTATCTAGTTATCTATAATACGATCTAGTGCAATAAACATTCACCATATAGGAGGAGGCATTGGAAGCCTCATTGAGGTTAGAATTAGTGGGATATCCAATGGACCCTCAGGGTATTGTATCTTTAATTGAAGCCCATATTAGATAAGTTATTGTTAAATTACAGAAGTTATCTATCATAGTGTAACATGATTGGAAATCAATGCTACGGTGTGTTGATTATCAAATAAAGGGCCACACAAGGGTCAACTACACTCAAGATCAATCAGTGGTCATAGTCTCATTCCATATCCCACCTACCATATCACATTATGAAATATGTCATGATAGCCATAACACCCACATGCCCACTTTTGTAAAAGATGAAGTGGTTCATGATAAACTATTGGTGTTAAGTTTGTGAGTATGTCCCCCATGACAACTCAAAATTTTGAGTGGTTGAAGCTTTGTGTGAACAACATTATAAGTATAGATTTTGAGCCACTAATGGGAGGAGGTCATGTGGGTTGAAGATATTTTGGCAAAGTACACACTCTACATGGCCCAACCACTTTTATAGTTACGACAACATAGATTATACTAGTTGTAGGTGTCTAAAGTTACTAAGGTGTGGACATTATGATGGTGAGCATAGAACAAAACAATGCCCTAACGTCTTGGTAAAGTGGAAGGAATGCCAAAATAACACTCATATGATTTGAGAGAAGTTACACACTAATATTGGGAGCAAAAAATTTAAGCTGCACTTAGTTCATGTGTTAACTTGAAGTGGTGCCCAGACCAACCATGACATAACACATAAGAAGCCAATTTTCTCAAAGGTCTCACCCAAACAAACCATGTAGAAGGATTTAATCCCCACATACAACAACACATATATGAGAAGGTCATGCAACTACCAAAGATACCCATACTTAGATTATAACTGATAAGTTGAGGAATGACTTTGACATGATGATGAAGCTATGGATTGTCTATGCCATTTTAAAATTATTATGATAGGAAGGAGTTCCCTCCAAACTAAAACACTAGATAGAGATTTGGTTCAAACCACTCTTTCCCCAAAGACCATGCAACCCTAGAAGTTTTGATAAACTAAAACCTCTAGGTATGAGGTAAAGCTTCTTATAGATGTTACCATGAATGGTTTTGATGTTCAAGATGTAGTCATTGATATTAGGGTAAAAGTTAATGTTATCACCAAGGATGTGTGGGTGGCCATGGGGCAACCCCATTAATCCATCTTTATGTGTCTTAAATATGGATAATAAAACTAAGGAGAAATTATTGGGCCTATTATATAAACCTATATTTTTCAATCACTAGCAACTCTGTTTGATCTATCATTCAAAGTAACTCAAACATTGATATATTAGCTTTGGTATTCTTTGAGTCTACAACAATGTTGTATACAAATTAGTTTTGCTTTAAAGTTTTATTTTGTTAGAGGTACAATCACTGAGAGGGGGGGGGGAGTGAATCAGTGGTGACAAATAATCCAATTCAATTTCCAAACCATTCAAATACTTAAGCATTCAATACAACCATTCATGAAGCATACAAGATGTTTATAACAATGAAAAATGAAGATAGTGCAAGATCACACACATAACATAAAATCTATGTGGGAAACCCTCTCAGGGAATAAAACCCACTCTCAAGTCTATAAACACATGGACTATTTATCCTATAAGATGATCATAAACATGAGAATGGTTAAGTCCTTCTGAACAAAATTTAGTAAAACACATGTTTCAAAAGGAACACCTGCCCCTAAGATGATTAAGTCTTTCTGACCAGCTTTAGTGAAACACCATCTTCATAAGGATCACTTGCCCCTAAGATGATCAAGTCGTTCTGACCACCTATTGGTCAAGTCCTTATGACTTAGATGTTGAGCACCCTCCCAACACCTATGAAATAAACATCTCTTAATCACTAATTTCCTACCAATCTGATGGAGATATAATGTATATCAGCTCTCTTCAACTCTATACACTACATAGTCCACACTTTGATCTATCTCTCAAATCAACCACCAAGCTCACACATAAATCATCTATCCTTCACTCATACTCAGGGCATCCAAAACATCCTTTTGAATCACTCTAGACCTCTTCGCTCATCCTCAATATTTAAACCTAAAAAAACACTATTATTGACATTAGAAATATGACCTATAGGTTACACACAACTATAAACATGCTTTGTTTTACAACCCACCCACTGGTCACACACCCTTTCCTTCACTCCACAACTCTCACATCTATTCAACAAGCCTAAAAACCATCACATTTAATTTCACCTTTTATAGAGTCTTCATGATTATTATGATCACAACCTTCCTTATCAGTCACAACACATACCTTCACTCTTAAGGCATCTAACATGGGTCACCTTTAAGCACAACCCTCTTTCAAATAGGCCTAAGTCACCTTTTAGGTCCTATGAGGACCCATTCACCTCTTTGACACTTATCCGAGCAAACTAAGAACATAGGAACACTTTCAAATACATGGACCCATGCCATACAATCTATAGGTCCTCCTCTAGTGATAAAAACCATCACAACACCCTTATACTAAAGCTTAATTCACTCAAACAACATTCTATGCACATAACCACCATGAACAAACACACAATCACCTTCTAAGCCTTTGATCATACTAAATATGATTAGTCAAACTTTTATAATCCACATAGATGGTCCTCATGGAGTCTAAAACACTCTTCGATAGTTATCTTATTTTGAAACATCAAAATACCATCAAGAACAACTCTATTACCCTTCTCAGGTTACTTGTAGAGCATGAATGAACACAATCAAATTTAGAGCTCAATAAATTTGATTGTACAAACATTTAGGCCTTTAAATTAATATTAAAAGATGCATCTTGATGTCCTCGATAAATTTGATTTTTATTTCAACATTAAATTCTACATAGATAAAAATTATGTCTCAAAAAATAAGCACTGGTCTTTCTTTTGTTAAATTCAAATATTTAAATCCAAATGGTCACAGTTAAACCTCGGTCACTTAAAACACATCTCATGATCTTCACTTAGCTCACTCAACTTACATCATCAATATTATTCAAAAGGATTTCAAACTTTAAATCACAATGCTCCACTATCCAAATGTTAAACCTCGAACATGTTGACCTCATCTCGTGCACCCTTGTAATATTGACCAAATACCCATTACCAATCTCTATGAATTAACTTGGTCTTTATCTTGTAGAATTCACCATTAGTCTTGATCAAATCTCCCATGATTATGACACTTGGAACCCTCACATGCCTTATAAACATATTTACCCATTGACTCGACTCGCACTATCGATTTTTTGACAGTACGAACACCCATGAACCATTGATCTTCTGTTCAAGCTCTGTGAACGTGACACATGTAACTAGTGCATTCATTCTTTGAAAGTTTGACTTTAAACAAAATGTTATATCATAATCTATGATTTAATGCACACCATTATATCTACTAAATAGATGACTTTAGAATTCAATGTATTTTAACTTGATGGTCTCTGGTCCATCACAGTCTGTAAGTGCAACTTTGAAGATTTATATCTCAAGCTAGAAAATACTTCAAGACTCCAAATATTTAGGGTAAATTCTTGGCATTATAGAAAACATCATCATGAAAACATTTTCCCACTATTTAATTTTTAATTACTTTAAATAAATTCACAAACTTGTTGGTACATTCATATCTGCATGATGTGCAGTGACGGTCTGGCTAAGTATAGAAACTTAGTGAACTTCTATTTGAGAGGCCAAATTTGCACCCACATATCTTTATATACGTTCACGCTCATGACCTAAAATTTTAACCATATGAACTTGGGACTAATTTGATCACACCCATATGACCAACTCCCCCTAACTCATCCATATGTGGTAATGGTGACATCAATAAACTGCCTAATTAGATTTTTCTGCCACTAAACCTAAAATGTCTAGATGAAAACTATGAACTACTAGATGAAATATACTCATACACAAAAGCATCAAAACCATATAAGACATATTATGAAGCCTATTTCACAACCTAAAATCACCATACTCATCCCTAAACATCCCTAACCATGCCAAAATTGAAGATCAACCAAGCCTACTTCAAGCATACTAGGACAAACACACTCCACACTTTGTCATTAACACATAGACTATCAAAAAACTTCATCCACTCACCTGAAGACCTCCATGACATCATTTAAAAATATCTAATAATCTCCCCCTTTGTCATTGATCTCAACACCCATCATATAACTCATCTCACTTCTCTCTCTTCAAGCACTCTCATAATAGGAACCTTCTTCACCTTTGACACAATGACAAAGTGAGCACAAACTAATATTAAAGACCTAAAAATACCATCAACAAGAGATGACCACTTTAAAAAGGTGATACAAACTCCCTCTTACCTTGAGCTTACCTCTTCTTGCCTTGACAACTTCCTCTTGTTACATGCCAACACTCTATTCAACCAAACACTACAACCAATGAAGAAAGAATACACAAAAACACTAAAATATAATGGAAATAACCAATAAACATTTTAAAGGGACTCCCCCTAAGATCTCTAAGCCATTTCACCTCTTGAGCATCTTCATATCTTCACACACCATGAAGAACCACCACACATGCTTACTAGCCTTCTCTCTCAAGCCACCTCAAGGACAACCAAAAGAATTTAATTCCATTAAAAAAATAGGAAACATACTCTAAACCAACCTAAGAACTCACCTTGAAACACTCATGCCTTTCTCTTTTGGAAAATTTGAGCAAAAACATCAAATCTTCACACTAGGCCTGTCTAGACTCCTCGTAGCCCTACCTGGAACTTGCAAAGCTCATAAATTTAAATAGACATACTTTCAAGACATGAAAATTCATATTTAAATCACTATAATATTCCATATTTAGCACACCAATTTTAATCACCTAGATCTTCCTATGAAACATACTTCCTTCACAAATTTACTAGCCAATTAAGCCTCCATTTTGACCAAAACTTGAATAATTTGAAAAACACAAACCTTAAAATCTCTGTGAAGTTTGATTTGACAAACCATTTGGTGTATTAAACCTATTAATAAGCTTCATACCTCATCTCATAAGTTAAAATCAATTTTATAGCATAGCCTAAAACTATAGAATCTTAAAACAAACAAGGTCAACAAACCTCCTTCTAGTCAATGCCCACCTCTGAATCTTCTTGCACACTTGGAGACAACCATTACACAATTTTGGACCAAGATTTGAGCCTTCACATATTTGGGAATCTTGACTTCCTATACCATGGATTTGATCTGTAATAAGAAAGATAAACCTAGGAGCACACAAAACCCTCCACAAGGCACAAATAGAATCATCAAGACACAAAACCACTTGGAACACGTTACAAAGAAGTGCACAAACCTTTTTGAGCATCAAAATCTTCTTGATATTACATAAATCTCATTATACCACCTAAAAACACCCATTTTGATCTTGCAAATATTGCATACACAACAAAAACACCTTATGACATCATTATAACCTCATGAAAACACTTCTCACATATTGACACACCAACTTCAACTGGAAACGCTCATCTCTTGCCTTCTAGGACCTTCTGAAGAAGACCATAGAAACACTTGCTTCTCCACTAAAAGGAGTCTCTTAAGAATCATAGAAAAATACCTCTTCTACACCACAATGCTCTTAAAACAAAGTGAAGCTAGGAGTGGCCCATATTTCCTCAATAACCACTGGAATCCTTTTATATCTATAAGACTTCTTGCTGTTGTCTTCCTTAGTCTAAAATTTGACAACTTGTTGCTTTTCTACATCACTCACTTTCTCTTCTATGATATGATATACAAAATTTGGAGCAAATATTGAATCTTGACATACTTTGATCACTGAAGTAGCTTCTTTGCATTGTAGAACATCATTTTTAGACCTTGACAACATAGTACTAATATTTTTACGTCAATAGATGCTCCTTCTAATTCCAATGATATCTAGTGATATACAGAGAAAACCACGATAGGAGGTAGGGGCCGAATGGCTATGGCTTCAATATTACTCAAACACTCAATTATTTACACACTTATTTTTACAATTTTTGATTCAATTTTCTGATTCCTAGGTTCTTGAAAGGGCAAGAGAAGAGCATACACTTGATCAATAACAAACTATTAGAATCCTAAGAGATTTCTTTGATACCTATACAAAGTAGAGAGTCTTTTTTTATAGCAATCTGGAGCTCCTGCCTGGAATCTTTTGCCAAGGTGGTGTTTATCCCATCATGCTTTACAACACAAAATTTAACTACAATGAGATGCTATTGAAAGCGATAGATGAGGACATCTAGCTTGGTGGGTCCAGCATTGCTTCCGCTTCAGTGAGTAGATCATCTTCACTAATGGGTTGAAAGAGACATCTTATCTGGAACATATTGGAAAGATGCCAATGCTGGGGTCTAGCTTCACATGCATGACAACATAGATTGATATGGAAATAAGATTCCCATTCTAGTTGTCATCAAATGATGGTATGTATGACTGTATCTTGATCATTATTTTCTTATTCATGAATTCGGTGTGGTCCATACCATGTAATCCATCTATAAAGATGCTCATTGTGAGATGATCTTATCTTGATATGCCAGGTCCACAAAGGTCTTTTCACTAATTTAGTGAATGGGTGAAACAATAATACACTATTTAGCCTTTCTATAGTTATAATGCCTGTGTAGTTATGGTGGTTTGCTTGGATATAAGCAATAAATGACATCTATAGATCTGATCATGCTACATAATAAATCCTTGTATACGGAGGATGCAACCCTCCTCAAAGGATTTATTCTTAGACAAGGACATTTAAAGAAGAAAATCCTTGGTTATAAATTTTGGTTAAATTAAAACCAGGATAGGGTTGGTGCATTAAAGTGGCTGATGGAATTCTACTGAGCCTATTATATTATCAGTGCCTTTTATGTGTTCTACAAATAAATTAAACTAATTAAAAAAGGCCTGCCATCTAATATATTTACCAAAACCATCTTTCTCCCCATGATCCTTTTCTCTAAAGGTCAAAAATCTAGTACAATCAGTTTTTTCAATAAAATGTGGCAGATGAAGAATTTTCAACATAAATTTCTCTAGACACTTTTTTACACCATAAATCTCTTTATCAAAAGAGATCCATTTTAAAACATCTGCACTGAAGATGCCACTAGAAAACTCACAAACAAACTCTTTATCACAATATTTATAAACAAGTACTCCTCCCCATGCTATATCAGAGGCATTAGTATAGACCAAGAATTGGTCAGATTTTGGGATGTAGAGTTCTGAAAGCAATGAGACTTTAGTCTTTATTTTCTAGATAGCAACTGTATGTTCTTCCTTCCATGAAAATGCTTTTCTTTTCTAGAGAAGCTCTTGAATTATGAGCCTGTCTTCACCATAGTTAGGATAAAAGCTATTCAAATAATTTAGCAATCCCAAAAATGCTTGGAGTTTTGGCTTGTCAAGATTTTTATGAAAACTAATAACCTTCTTTTTGATATGCGACTAGACTTGTAATTTTGAATCATAGACAATCATTCCAAGAAAATTACATTCTATTTTACAAAGTTGAATCTTTGTGTCTGATAGGACTAGTCATACATTTTTTGCCAGCTCTGAGAATTTTAGAAGATGGGAGTAATGATCAGAAAGAGAATTATTAAAGATCAAAATATCGTCTATATATACACAAAGGAAATTTGAAGTGCCTTTGAATATTTGGTCCATATGAGGTTGTTAGAATGGTGGAGCATTAATTAGACCAAATGGCATAACAGTCCATTGAAAATGGCTAAAATGATAGCTGAATGCTATTTTCTCTTTGTCAGCTTCTTTGACCCAAATTTGATAAAATCTAGACTTACAGTCAAATTGTGAGAAATATTTACATTTCACAACTTTTTATAATAGATAGCTTTTATCCGGTATAGGATATGGATAAGGCTGGGTAATGGCATTCAATGGTCAATAATTGATGACCATTCTCTTTTTGCTCCTCTTTTGTTCTGAATGTTTGTTAACCATGAAGGCATAAGAACAAAAAGGAGAGGTAGATCTTTATATAAAACCATTAGCCTCTAATTCTTTTATTTGGACTTCCATATCATTATAATCTTGTGCTAGAATTGGAATTTTCTTTTTGATCTTTATCTATTTGCCTGCCATGATCTTAATTTCCATTTCAGGCATAGACTTGGACCAGAACTACCTAGGGTTGTTAGAACAGATAGTGGTTCTAATCTTCTTTCCTATTTCTTGGATTTCTGTAGGGATTATGGTTTCAAGAGTTTGGGTCATTGAACTCAGAAATTGCTTAGTAGCATATATCAGGCGAGGAATCCTTAGCCTTTCATTATCAATGGTAAACATGACACTCTTGGTGGTAAAACCATAAGGTGAATACCTATCTATAAAATCTCCACCTAGAAGGATATCTACATGCATTTTATTTAAAGCAAAGAAATCACAGTGGAATATTTTATTTTGAATCCTAAGGGGTTGCTAGTGTTTATACATGTTGTAGACAAAGCTATTCCCCTATACATCTATGCTCTTATAAGCAAGTGAACCATCCAATTTCTCCCAGTCTTGGATGATCTGTGACTTTGTAAATGATAGTGAAGCACCTGTGTTAACTTGTGCATCTACCAGTCTTCCATTTATTTCTACAGTAATAAACTGGGCAAACTTCCCATTGACTAATTGAGTAAGATAAGTTGGTTTTGGTATTTCCAAAGGAGGAATTGTTGCACATACCAATTTTTGATGGGAAGGATATTAAAGTGGAATCTGATAGAACTCATCTTCTTCTTGTGCTTCTTTTTCTTCTTCTTCTTAGAGATTACTGCATTGTCCTTGTTCAGGGTAGTATTCTGGTTCTAAAAAGAAATAATCATCTGCCTCTGTATTTTATTCATTATCTTTAGTAGGTATCAAAACATCCCACTGGGGTTCAATTTTTGGAGAATGGATTTATCTTGGGGGGTCGGTACTGGTAAACTTGTTTTTTACCCAAGAGTTACCAGGCTTGAAGGAACTAGGGAATTTCAAAAGGGGATTTAAAGGCCTTTGCATGGTTAGAGGAATTCTAGGCATGAATGGTTGCCTTCCTCTGGAGTTACTTCTTCCTCTAATATGTCCTCTATTTCTTGGTCTTGGATCTCACTCTAGTACTTCATCATGATGGTGAGACCATCTGCCATAGGCTTCAAATGGGAGACTGGAATAGTCATGAGATCTTGGCCATTGCATGTTGGTGAGTAGTTACTCTAAATCATCGGTTAATGATTCGAGGGTGTCAGCTTCATCATCAAAGTCTTTGTCAAAGAATTCATCTAGAATTGGTTCATAGATGTCATCTTGTTGGAAGAGATCTTATTTTGTGTCAAGAACATCCCACCATGCTATTGCATTGGAGGAAAAAATGGCTTTGATAATAGGGTTTTTGCAATGGCATTGCAGAACAATATGGCTAGGTTTGCGGTAGATATAGCAGATAGGAGTTTTGGATGGAGGATGAGGAGTTCTATGATTTTTCAAAAAGTGGTGAGGAGGAGCATAAGAATGCTTGCAAGGGAATGAGCAGTGCTTAAAAGAGAGTTCGGTGTGGTGCTATTGCTTTTGGTGCTTGCAAGGCTGGACAAATTGCTCGTAGCCAAATGGTGTAGTTTCTAGAAAGATAGGAGTGATTTGAGAGGCTTGATGCTTAGTGATATTTTGGATAGTTTTGGTTTTTGAGACTAATTGCATGGCTTGTTGCTTGGTAAAGTCAATGACATCATTAAGAGACATGTCATTCATCATTAGTCCTTTAAGATCAATATATGCAATGACCTTATCAATGAGATTATAAGGAAGTGCAGCAGAAACTTTAATTTTGGTTCTGTGGAACCAGAACTTCTACTTTTATAGGACAATTCATGTAATTTCTTAGCAAAGGCATCAAACTATTTTAAATGACATAGCTCCATTTTGAGCAACCATTCATGATTATCGATTGGGGGTGTAAACTCATTAATCAATAAATGATATAGTGCAGCTAAAGGATCTAGTTGGTGATGAACCTTTTCATTCTATTCATGCTCTGTCATAGAATCCCACCATTGGGTAATAATTCCCCAAAAGAACTTTGAAGCAAAAATAGTAGTAGCAGGTGGATGTAGATGAGATGCTATAGTGATTACTCTCATTGAATTGCACCAGGTAGATATTTCATTTAAAGGATTGAGAGTATCATCTATATTAAGATACCATGGGTGTAAAGGTATTTGTGACCTTTGCATCAAGGTGGTATTATGATTCATGCTCCACTTATGAGGTTTGAAGTTAGATCCAAACTTAACTTCATATGATGAGATGGGCATTTGTGCTTCATTACAAGCATCCATATCTTGTTTAACTAACTAGTCAAGGCTATCTTCTAAGGTGTAAGCTTAGTATCAATACAAGACAAATGGTTATTGAATACTAAATTAGTATTAGAAATCTCATGGCAGACATGATTTGTATCATCTGCAAGAAAGGTTAGTTTATCTAGACTATGTCGAATATACAAGACATCTTTACAAAGGTCATCAAAATTGTCGGCAATGTGTGCATTGAATCTTAACATATAGTTCCTCTGCTTAAATTCATTAGAAGGCTCATATTCTCCTAGGTAAGTAGTAAAGAAGTAACTAACAACACCTTCTTGCTATTTATATACACCTTTGTGAGGTGGCCATCTTCCACCTTTATACAAATTGACTTGATTATTTGTATAAAATTCAAGAGTCTTTTCCCTAGGAAGACTCATCATTATATATGGTAACTGATCTCTAGGATCAGGTCCTTGATTTATATCTTCATATTCTATAGTAATATGACCAGACCTAATAGACAAAGATATTCCCCTGTACATCTATGCTCTTATAAGCAAGTAAACTATTGACCAAATTTGACTTTTAAGTCAAATTAGGGCACCCTTATTAAAAAAGATTGATTTTTAGGCCTATAAGGGGTATAATGTATTGTCATAATATGTTTTATAGGTCATTTTATGTTAATTAATTTTGTAATAGCTTTGGTCAATTAGTTTCTAGGTCCATTTATCATTTTGAGTCATTTTAAGGGTAAAAAATAGTGCATTTAATGCTTTGTACAAGTTTCTTGGAAAATGTGCAAGTTTCAAAGAGTTTTATCACATGCCATGTGTCGTAGGAGGTCTTAGGAAACTGACATAATTGAAATATGAAAGGTTCATCAGAAGAAAAGTTAGTTATCTTTAAGAAATAGAAGAGAATGGCACTTGTATATCCTCTTTGGGAAGTGTGCAACTTGGAAAAGATTGAAATGTGACTCTTAAGATTCCCCAAGCTCAATCCCACATTTTTTTTGATATAGAGATGTCATTTATTTCTCAAAACCATTTTTATTCTTTTTTATCTTTCTAGACAAGCAAAAGTGACTTGCAATTTTTTACTTGGTATGGTCAACACAAGTAGTTTCAAGACAAAATCTCTTGGAGGTGTATTATAAAATTATATACCTTAATTTTCATATAAATAATTTATAGACTAATCAACTATACTTTATGAACCATCTATTTGAAGTTGACTGTTCAAATCTGCCTATCAATCTATGCACCCTTCAAGTTTTGGTCTTGTTTGGAAAGTCCATACAATATAGCTATTGAGATTACTTCCAGATCATGTTGAATTCCTTATAAAATTCTCCACACACTTTTTTTCATGAGTTTTTGATATGATAATCATCCCAATTTGTAGGAAGATACAATTTTCTAAGTTTTGAGTAGTTTTCACCATTTTTAGGAGTTTTATGATTTGTCAATGGATTCATAGGGTTGTGCTGGATTAATATACATGTTTTAAACGTATATTTGATTCCCATTTTCACCTTTCATCTTAAAGGAGATGTTTAGAACTTTTTAAAATACATCTTTGGTTGAAATCATGAATTTGAGGTTTGATTTGATTTTGGGGATTCATTCATCCTCATTTTCTACTCCACTTCAAGCATCCTGCCTACATACAATTCATATGTACCTACATGAGTCTTTAATGTAGTCATGATGAGAAGAGAAATTCTTGATATAGTTTTCAACCTCTTAGGATTGTTAAGAGTGCATTTGGGGGACATAAAGATAAGCTTAGAACTCATGGAGTCAGGAAACACATACTTTGTTCACAATTTTGCACTTGCTGCCTATATACTAGAGTGAGTGTCTACAGGTGTTCCTAGCAGAGAAGGAAAACTCTCAATGGAGGAATTTGGAGCATGAAAAAGACTTATATGAAGTTATATTGTTTGGTTTTAGCATAGAAGATATTGGATAAGGTTTCAAGTGGGAAAATTGAAGTAGGAAAACCTTCCAAACATGAAAGGACTGTGTTTAGGGAAGCTTTCTCTAAAAGTACAAAATATAAATCCTGAAGGTTTTAAGAATAACACACGATAAGGACATGAATTTTTTTGAGACATCACAATGCTATAGTTTTGAAGATAATATATAAAACAATGACTATGAAAAATTTAAGGGGAAAAGGATCAATGAAAAGTGGCTTTTAGGGAGCTCAAAGTGGCCTAGAAATACAATAAGAGACTGCATTCATGACTACATGCATGAAATCAGGAGGAAACATTTTCACAAAAACTGCAAGCTAGAACTTGTGTCTATGATGAGAAGGTATCTAATAGTTGAAAGGGTTATTTATGACCTAACATTGATCAAATAGGTCCAAAAATTGTGTTTTAGACATTTTTTCATACCCTTAGTTTGTATAGGTGGCCTAGAAGACACCTACAATAGGGTCCAAGGAAAGGGTAAACAATCAAGAGAGGGAATCTCCTTTGTAATTAGCATTCCATAAGAATGAATTGAAAGGAAAAAATACTTAAAAATGATCTCAAAGGATTGTAAGAGGTTTCAAACGACCATAACCAAGTCCAAAGAGAAATCCTCACCTATAGGTGTCCGTACACAGGGACAAGGTATCTCAGTTAGGACAATAACCCAATTGATAATTGAATGGTGTTTTAAGGATTTCAAGAAAGAGATTAGTTAAAATACATATTTTTTGACATATATGGACTCATTAAAGATCCCTAAACATTAAAATCAACCCTAGTAGCACCTCATATGCACCTATAACAGGGCCTTAAAAGTGGAGTGTCTCAGTCAATAGGAAATGAGCTAGTGTGATGTGTAGGTGTGGTTGTAGAGAACATAGGATGATTGAAGAAGGATAGGAATATTGTGTGACCTCAAATTGTTTCAAGGGAATCCTTTATCATCATGAATAAGCAAGTTTGAAACACAAACACCTACAGGGGCAGAGAACATGGTATTTTAGTCAGAGGATACTGAAATACCTAGTTTTGACAAAGCACATAAGAATGGTTAATGGGAGGATAGAGTGGTGAGGAGGCCTATGAATACATGATCTATCAACCATATTAATTTTTTTAAGCTCCAATAAATGTGGTAAAATTTTACTCAAACATCCTAAAACCCCTGTACATAACCTACAATCATGTGATGATTGTGTAGCAGGCAGTGAGCTAAGAAAAGATTCCTAAATGATGAACCAAGGTCACCCAAATGAAAAAATGGTCCTAAAAATGAATTAATGACCTTGGAAGATGTGATTTACCCCTATTCATTACCTATAAAGGCCTTTTTCAAGTGGAAAGGCAGAACACAGTTTAAAAGGACACTTAGTCCTGAATAGATAGTGAACAAAGTTGTGAATCCTAAGGGATAATCTAGGTAAAATAAGGTGAACATGAGCCAAAAATAATTAAAAGGAACCTAAATATGTCCCCATAGCATGAAAACCAAGCACAAAGGAGGGCACTTTCAAGTGCATACATAGTTTGCTCTTGGAACCCTGCAGTTTATTGCTTCTTTAGAAGTCTGTTTGGAATTCGAAAGGGTTTGAGGGTCATATGACCTATATAGGAGCTAAATTTTTGTAAAATTAGTAATTTAAAATTTTATAATCCTATGAAATACCTAGTTTTTATGATCAAATAGGGGAAGTTCCCCCTATTTTGTCTCAGATAGGGGGCACTTCCCCTTGTGCATAAACAAACAAATTTAAGGAAAGGGGGTGATAGGGTGAAATTGAGGATGTTGTGACTTTTTAGGAATGCATGAAAAGTTGGAAAATACATATTAAAACATGTAAAAATAGGCAAGGAAGGGTGAAACTTAATAGGTGTTTCTAATCCATAAGGGTTACAGTCAATTCTAAAGGGCAGTGTTTTGTCCTAAAAACCAAATGAGGAATCATTTACATTTATAACTTTGGATATGGTATAAAATACATTTGAGAATGATTTTTGGATCATATAAGATGTTTAAATCCATTTATGTGTATATAAAATGCAAAGAGGGTCATTTCTAACTAAAAGAACAACTCAGGCCTGCTAGGCATGGTGAAACCTAGACCCCAGATGAGTAGTCACCTCCATTTATAGCATAAATTAAGCATATAAATGAATTTTAGAGTGTTTTTGGGGTAAAATAGGAGGTGATAAATCCATTTATAGTGTATAGAAGACATTAGAGAAGCAATTTTTGGCCCAAAACCAATTCAGCCATGCAAGAATGGGAGAAACAAGCTCAAATGACTAACTTCAAGAGCTCACATCCTTAATAAAAATTTGCATGGAGGTATAATAAGTTTTAAGGAGTTATTAATGGTATTAAGAAACCATTTTTTTGAATTGGATTGAAACTTGGATGTGAAACATTTATGAACAAAACTTAAGAAGCCAAACTTCTTAGAAACCTTACTAAACCCTTCTTAATGACTAGTTTGGGAAAATGAGCTTGGATATGCAATATAATGGAAAATTTTGACCATAATAACTATTGGATGTTGAAAAATACTCTCTCAGTCTCCCTCCCATGTAATATAGATTTATGAACTTGTATATATGGGGGAAAAAAGATTTTATTCACTATTTTTTTTATGTTTTCTAGGTTATGGTAGGAGTCAAGACATGAAATAAAGTTTGGGAGGAATATTAAGACTTGAAATAACTCCATAAAATAATTTAATTCCAATAAAAATCTTATAAGTATGCGAAAAAACTTCTTCAACTCAGCCAGTCAAATCTGGCATATTGGACAAGCTAGTGAAGAAGATGAAAATTCAAGTGAGATGAATTTAAGGTGTCCCTAATGATTATAAGGAAATAGAGGGACTTATAACTTATAATTCACTCACTCTCATATATTTTTATGGAAAATTTAAGGCATTTTGGAGGTCAAGTGTGCAAGGTACATGAAGGGGCAGGTTTTTGGACAATAAATGATGATGGTTTACTTTCAAAGGTTTCCAGAGGACAAAACATGAAACCAATGAATGGAGAGGCATGTTTGATATCCTACCTTTCCATTCCTACCATTGGACCTACCCTTGATCAATTACAAGTCACAAAAATAGGCTTAATCTTGAAGGTAGTTTTTTGTGCAAGAAAAGGCATTTTAGGCCATTTTGCAAGAGTTTAATGATTTGAGATGACACTTTTATCTCATAATATTACATGGATCACACCATATCTCTCTCAAATTAAAAATTAACTGATTATCTTATCTTGACAAGTGTCCTTGTGATCCTTGGATTTCTCTTCTTCTTTCTCTCTCTCAAACTCTATAAGAGTTAGCCATTTTGGCATTGTTATGAATACTCCACCTAAGTATGGAGAAGCCCTACTAATTTTTATACCTTTTGATCAATAACATGACTAATTGTTACCTCACCCATGATTTTACTTAATGTGTACACTTGAAGGTTTGATTTTGCTTAAGTGACACTCTTGTTTTCTTAGCATGTTAACTCATTCTTTCAACCTATTTTTAGTTAGAAAACTTCTTCTTGCAGGGCATGTCAAGTGTTTTGGGTTATGCCAAGGATTAAGTGAGTTTATATCTTCATCATTTCCATTTAATGCCTCTTGTCTAGTTTTCATTAACCTAGATATTCATCTTGACCTCACAATATAACATTAATGTGAGAAGTTGTAGATTGGAAGAGTGTATGTTTGGTTTGTTGCTTGGTCTCAAGTGTACTATGCATATGGTTGGATGTCATCAGTCAATTTGGTGTATCACCTTCATTAGTTTATCTTTTATTTTAGTTTATTTCTCCCTTTTCACTCCCAAAATTTAGTCTTAGTTACAATCCATAGTGGTACATCAAGGGAGCTAGCCTTATCTATAGACTAACCTCATTCCTTAGGCTGCCCACAAGCCTAGAGGTGATTCCATTATTCCACTTGGATGAGGAGAGCTTTGCATATCCTCAAAGGGTGAAAATCTTAGTGAAAACAAGAACAAGCTTGAAACTTACTCACACACAACATGTTGCTCATTAGCATCCAAACACACCTTAGAACTAGCCTTAACCACAACCTTGGTCTTCTCTTTGAGCTTGGTCTCTCCATTCACAATATGATCAGACAATGAGAGCTCTTGGAACTTTCCAACTTTTGTATAATTATAAACCATAACAAATAGATTAATTGGACCTATAGACTCATCATGAATTACACTTACCACCTTTGGTTTCCATGAGTTAACTTGCCTTCTTTCTTGCACTCTATGAGCCTGATTAAACCTATTTTGTCTTGTAGGCCCTTGCTTCCAGAATCTAGCAATGTGACCTCTCTATTGACAGTTTAAAAACACTATACCTTTTGTAAGAATCTTATCCTACCTTTTCTAATTAGAACAAAATATTTCAATATGTCCATTCTTTTGACAATTGAAACAAACTACTCCTTTTGAATAAGACTTACCTTTTGACCGATGACCCCCATCATAGTTCTATGCAAACTCATTTCTAATAGGTCTCTTGTATTCTCTATCTCTATGCATAAAATAATTACATGTGTAATAATAACCATTGAAACTTTCATACCTAATGGAATTTGGTTGTCTGATCTAATTTGTCTTCATTCTACCAACATCTTCATTTCTTAACTAATTGTTGACCTTCAAGATCTGATTTACATTAAATTTCATCTTGTCTTGAGTTGCATTTTTTGGTTCTTCTTTGTATCCAAGACCAATTATATCACTTACATACATTTGAACACTTAGAATATTGTCTAAATCACTTGATCTCTTTTCAAATCTCATAAATGACTGCATCTTACTAGATGTCTTCTCTAACTCAACTTTTAATGACTCATTTTCAATTACATACCTTGGATATTCATCTTCCTTAGCTTTCAGGCTTATAGATAGGATTTCCAATTGATAACTAAGATGCTTAACTATATATTCATGCTCCTAGTGTCTTCATTCATTCTTACCTCAAACACACTGAATTGATCTTAATAGTCCTTGATTTGAGACTTCATATTCTTGTTAATCTTCTTCTCAATCTTTAATTCTTCAAGAAAATTCATCAATTCAGTCTCATAGTCCACCTCATCTTTATCATCATATGAATCAATCTAAGTATACTCCTTTTGATATGAGAAACTTCCTTAGGCATGAAGAGGTCTTCATCTTCAATAGGACCATCATCTTCATGATCATACTCTGAGTCATTGTCTTCACTCTCATCTGATGAGTTGCAGTCTTCTTTGGTGTAGAGACTCTTCTTTTCCTTGAAGTACTTCTTGTTGTCAAACCTTCTAAATCCCTTCTTGATTTTATCAGATTTAAATGATATCTTACCATAATCATGACCTTGACCATGCTCTTCATCATCATTCTTCTTATGCTTATGAGGGCACTTGTTAACAAAATGTCCTACCTCTCTATAATTAAAGCATTTGAAGGGTAGTTTATGCTTATACTTACCTGAACCTATTTTTAATTTCTTTATAAACAAATAAATTAGTTCATCTTCATCACTATTAGATATGCCATCCTCCTTGAGTTTATTACCTTGAAACTTCTTCTTTGGCTTTATTTCTATCTTGAATGTTGCTTCCTTCTTTGGTGGTTTATCATCATCGACTCTCATCTCATAGGCAATAAGAATGCCATGTAATTTATCCATCTTCAACTGAGTAAGATCATGAATTTATTCTACAATAGATACTTTAGAATCAAAATTGAGATAGAGAGACCTTAATAAGTTTTTAACTATATTAGCTTCTTCAATCTTCTGTCTAAAACCTCTGATGATGTTCACAATCTCATCAACTCTCTACAGAAAGGATGCCAAAAAATATTTTCCATTCATCTTAATACTCTCAAATTATCTTTGATGAGTTTTCAACTTTTAAAACTTAACCTTTGAATCTCCTTCATAAATAGTCTTCAATTTATCCCACATTTCTTTGGTAGATATGCAATGGATTACTTTGGTATATTTAGTCTCTGAAAGACCATAAGTGATAGCGTTCATTGCCTTAGAATTTTTATTAAAAAAATTATTATTTGTGGAACTAGATGGAAGAATAGTAGGTGCATAATAACCATCCAAAATAGATTTCCAAGTGTCAAACCCTAGGGACATGATGTAGGTTCTCATCCTCACACTCTAAAAAGCATAATTGGATCCATTAAACATTAGTGCTTGCTTAGTGGAAAAACCTCCTTGAATTTGATGGCTACCCATATTTTACCTTGGTTATCCTTTAAGATGTCAAGACTTTACCAAAGGACCTATTCTGATACCAATTTTTAGAGGTACAATCATTGAGAGGGGGGGTAAATCAATGGTGACAAACAATCTAATTCAATTTCCAAACCCTTCAAACACTTAAGTATTTAATACAACCATTCATGAAACATACAAGATGTTTATAACAATGAACAATGAAGATAATTCAAGGTCACACACACAATACAACATCTAAGTGGGAAACCCTCTTGGGGAATAAAACCTACTCTCAGGCCTGCAAACACATAAACTACTTGTCCTATAAGATGATCATAAACATGAGACTAGTGAAGTCCTTCTGACCAAAATTTAGTGAAACACTTGTTTCACAAGGAGAACATGCCCTTAAGATGATCAAGTCTTTTTGATCACTTATTGGTCAAGTCCTTCTAACCATCTTTAATGAAACACCTATTTCACAATGAACACCTACCTCTAATATGATGAAGTCCTTTTGATCACCTGTTGGTTAAGTCCTTCTGACTTAGATGTTGAGAACCCTTCTAAAACTTATGAAACAAACATATCCTAATCAATAATTATCTATCAATCTAATGGAGATACAATTTATATCAAATCTCTTCAACTCTACACACTACATAGTCCACACTCTGATTTGCCTCTTAAATCAACCACCAAGCTCACACAAACATCATTTATCTTTCACTGACATGTAGGGCATCCAAAAAATCTTTTTGGATCACTCTAGACCTCTTCACTCATCCTCAATATTCAAACCTACATGATCACTATTATTGACATCATAAATATGACCTAAAAATTACACACAATCATCAACCTGCTCTGCTCTACAACCCACCCACTGGTCACACACCCTTTCCTTCACTCCACAACTCTCACATCTATTCAACAAGCCTAAAAACCATCATATTTAGTTTCATATTTTATAGAGTCTTCATGATTATTATGATCACAACCTTCCTTTTCAGCTATAACACATGCCTTCAACCTTAACATAGGTCACCTTTAAGCACAACCCTCTTTCAAATAGGCCTAAGTCACCTTTTAGGTCCTATGAAGACCCATTCACCTCTCTGACACTTCTCCAAGAACACTAAGAACATAAGAACACTTTAAAATACATGGACCCATGACACATAATTTATAGGTCCTCCTTTAGTGATAACACCCATCAAAATACCCTTCTGCTAAAGATCAATTCACTCAAACAACATTATGTGCACACAACCACCATGAATGAACACATAGTCACCTTCTAATCCTTTGATCATATTGAATATGATTGATCAAACCTTAATAATCCACATATATGATCCTCATGGAATATAAAACACTTTATGATAGTTAGATCATATTGAAACATCAAAAAATCAAGAACAACTATATTACCCTTCTCGGGTTACTTGAAGAGCATAAACAAACATAACCAACTTTGGAGCTCAATAACTTTGACTATTCAAACATTTAAAACTTAAAATGAATATTTATAGATGCACCTTGAAGTCCTCTACAAATTTTATTTTTATTTCAACATCAAATTATACATAGATAAAAAGTTATGGCTCAAAAACTAAGCACTGGTCTTTCCTTTGTTAAATTCAAATATTTAAATCCAATCAGTCATAGTTAAAATTTAGTCACTTAGAACACATCTAATGATCTTCACTCAGCTCACTTAAATTACACCATAAATATTCTTCAAAAGTATATCTAACTTTAACTTATAGTTCTCCACTATCTAAACATTAAACCTAAAACATTTTGACCTCATCTCGTGCACCCTTGTAATATTGACCAAATACACACCATCGATCTCTACAGATTAACCATGTCTTTATCTTGTAGTGCTCACCATTAGATCTTGATCAAAACTCTGATGATTATGAAACTTAGAACACTTGTGTGCCTTCTAAACACATTGATCTATTGACTTGACTCACATCATCAATCTTTTGATAGTACAAATGCCCATAAACCATTGATCTTCTGTCCAAGCTCCGTGAATGTGACACATGCCACTAACACATTCATTATTTGAAATTTTGACTTTATGTTGTTATTGGATCATAATCTATGATTTAATTTACATCATTAGATCTACTGACTAGATGACCTCAGACTTGAATGTAGTTTAACTTGACGGTCTCTGTCCCATCATAGTCTGTAAGTGCAACTTTGAGGATTTATATCTTGAGCGAGAAAATACTTCAAGAATCCAAATATTTAGGGTATATTCTTGGAACTATATAAAACATCACCATGAAAATTTTTTCCCACTATTTAATTTTTAATTATTTATAATAAATTCACAATCTTTTTGGTTCATTCATATCTGCATGATGTGCAGTGATTGTCTGGCTAAGTATAGAAACTTAGTGATCTTCTGTTCAAGAGGCTAACTTTTCACTCACATATCTTTAGTACACTCAACCTCATGACCTAAAATTAGAAACATATAAACTTGGGACTAATGTGATCAAACCTATATGACCAAATCCCCTTAACTCATTCATACGTGGTAATGGTGATGTTAGAAAATTGCCTACTCAAATTTTTCTACCACTAGACCCAAAATGTCTAGATGAAACTATGAACCACTGGATGAAATATGCTATTACACACAAGAATTAAAAGCATATAAGACTTTTTATGAGAAATATTGGATATCCTCAAATCACCATACTCATCCCTAAACATCCCTAACCATGCCAAAATTGAAGATCAACCAAGCCTACTTCAAGCATACTCGGATAAGCACATTGCACAGTTTGTCATTGACACTTAGACTATCAAGACACTTCATCCACTTACCTGGACACCTCCATGACATCACTGATAAATCTCCAACATATTTTATTATGGATATGGGACATTTTTATTTGATTGTGATGATGTAATAGGTCCTTTAGGTGACAAAGGGTGATTACTAACATTTTCATCAAGTGAAACTTGAATGTGATTAAGAGGAGTAGAGGTTGTCAAAGGTGTTTGAATTTTACTCCTCAACATTTAATTATTTCCCTTTTGATATTATCAACATGCCTAAATTTCATATAAATTGTCTACTATTCATTGTCACTTTTACTTGGGAATTCACAAGTCTCTAAAACTAAAGTGGTGCTTAGAATCACTCCGGTTTGACTTAAATCATTTTTAGGTGTAGGTACTATCTCTATATTCTCCATTTATTTTTGAAAAATACCTAAAAATTTCAAATTCAAAACAATAAATTTCCACATGTGTAGTTATATAATGTAATCTACACTAATTGGGCAATGTTCGATCTGCTAAACTCACTGAGTTTCCAACATTACTATTGGTTTAGTTTACATTATCGAAAGGATTGGGCACACCTCCATTATTAGGCCTAATATTCCCTTGATGATTAATTATTTGTAAATTAAAATTTATATTTTAAGGGTTATTCAAATATTTATTTTGATGTTGAGGCACTTGTCTCCATAAATCAACCACGTCATTGGTTAGCCTTTGGACCATCTACTACATATTTCCTATTTATGCATTCCAATTTGAACATTGATTATTTATACTTTATCGAATTGTGCTAATTGTAGGTGTTGAAGTATTAAAAAATGTGGGAATAATATATGTCATTTGGTTAAAATCAATGTTAAAAGGCATTTTATTACTTATAAATGTTGGGTTAACTTGTTGAGTGCTATTTAAGGTAGTATGACCACTTGTATTAGGTGCAACAAAAGTTTTATTATGGGATACATAGACAATTTGTTGATTATTAATTTGAGGCAACATTTGATTTTAAGGAATGATCTTATTCAAAGGCATGTAACTTAAAGGTGTTGGATTATAAACTTGGTTATCGGTTGAATATATGACACCTAGATTTGAGTCCATTAGTGGGGTGTTTTGCATGAGTGCTTGATTAACCATTGGAATTTGATTGTATACACTAGAATTTCATAATGAAGGTAATAGACCAGCACTATATCCATGTGGCATCATTTTTTTTTCAATAATGATGGATTGATTATATGTTAAAGATAAAGATGCAAGTGTTTCTCGAATTCTTCTTTTAAACATAGAAGTCATTGGGTCCAAAGATTTAAATTAAAGTTGAATAGCGATAGGTTTCATTTATGTAGGATTTTATAACCTCTTAAAAAATTTAAGGAAACACATGTGAAATATACTCATGGGTTCATTTGATTCTCTATGGTAGTTGCAAATTGATGATATAAGATCACACGATAAATAGGTAGCCTAAAATGATTAATAAATACAGTCTCAAGATCATTCAAAAATGTAATGGATCTATTTAGTAAGCGAAGATACCAACCATAAGACATTTCATCTAAAATATATGGAATGAATCAACAAGCCACATCCTCATGTTGGATTTGAGTTCTTATTATGACATATTTGAAAGCTTGTATGTATTTTTCTATGGCTCGAATCCCATCATGTACATATCTTGTACATAGTTTATCAGGATTCTTAGGTAAATAATGAGAAAATCCTATAATATTCATACAACAATTACGTATTCCCATCCAAATAAAAACCATTGGTGGATTTAGATGGATAGTAAAAGGGTTGACAAAAAGAAAAATAGTTTTTGGTGAACTATTAGTTGAATTAATATGTCTAGTTTTGGATTTTCCTTTGTCATCTCTAGTTTTTATATGTTCTGTGAGGTATAATAGATAAAATTCATCCTCAATATACTTTGAACTTTTGTTAATTCTTCTATTTACTATTTTGATCCCTGAAATACCTCAATTTAGGCAATGCCTCTAATATGTTAAAGTTTAGGTACGACCCTCCTACCGTCAATATGTTGATGGGTTGTTTGACACACCAATTCAAATAGGGTGGAAATATGCCCTACTTCTCTTGAAAGGAAACAAAATCTCCCCAAGGTATAAATCACTAAGTCATGGTATATTGGATAACGTAGTGGTTGATGTGTTTACCTTTTTGATCAAGAGGCATGTTGGTTAAGCTTAAACAAATTGAGAAGAATCAACACATTTAGATTTAACAAATAATTAAAATTGATAAATCATTATCATTTAATTGCATACATTAATCATTTTCATATCAACAATGAATAACATTTATAATCAAAATATTTAAATTTACTAAAAAAGATTATAATTTTTAGTCCTATTTTAAATCTAAACTAACAAATTTTGTAAAAAAGGGAAAAAGATAAGGATAAAGAGAAAGAAAAATGAGCTTGTTTTGTGATGATGATAGAATTGATTTAGTTGATTATATAAATCTATTAAAACTAATTTTATACCTAAATAATATACACACAACCATAAATAAAAGATGATTTTGAAGTATGAGGAAAAGTCAACTATGAATAAAGAGGAACAAAACCACCATATTCATGCATAGATAATAAATGACAATCTTCACAAACTTTTAATTCAAAATATATTGCATGAAATACTTTTGTAGATTCATCGTACTTAGTTGAATTATAAAAATATGCTCATAGCATTAGAGCTCATATGAAAATAAAAGAAAATTAGCTAAGAAAATAGAAATTATAGAAAAGGTCTGATTTGTCTCTCTCTATCTATCCCTTCTATAGAGTTTGATTATTGGTCTTATATAAAGTTTGAGTCCAAAGATGAAGACAAACCATCCACCCACTAGGTGGTTACAAACATTAAATGAGATACACCAACCAAGGGCAAGATTCAATGAAGAATTACATATTCCCAAGGTGTTAGATGCCAACATAATTAATGATAGGCTCATATTAAATGTTGGTGACAAGTCCTACCTTGAGTTGTGTGTCCTCCCCATTCCATCCTAATAAAACAATAAATAAAACACATTATTTACTTGATAAGGGAAATAGACACTAACCACATTAAATGTGGAATACATCACTAAAGTAACAAAGCCATTAAATTAGATCACTGACAAGTCTTAGAACCTACATTAAGTCCATGTAAAACATAATTTATTTCAAAGCCCATTAAACCACCTTTACATCACAACTAATGACATTAAAAAAGGAGCCACATATCAAAATATATGCTAAAAAAATGCCCACATTTCATTTTCTAAACAATGTTGGTATTTTAAGGCCTTTCTGAAACTGACCCTATTCTAGGAACAAAGACGTCAATTGATTTTGTTCCACTTGGAATAGTTTCAGTTGATTTTTTATATGTGGAAAAAAATTGGTTGCAATTGTTCCCATTGGAACAAAATTGTTTGAAATTGTTCAAGTGGAAAAAAAATTGGTTGAAATTGTTCCAAGTGGAATAAAATAACTAAAATTATTCCAGGTGGAATGTCTAGATCCAACTTGACATTTAGGGTTCAATTTTTTTTTTGGTTGTGTTATGTATAAAAAATCATCACTTTGACTTGGTTAATACCATGGAAAAGTGTTTGAGACCTGATTCTTCACCTAAAAACACATTCATTCCAAAACAAAAATTAGACATACAATCACCACACAAACACATCTGAAAGTAAGACTACATTTCAAAAGATAAAAAAGGGGTACCCTAATTTCTCATCATGTAATTAGGGTGTTTTTTGTAATAAAAAACACAACCAAGTAAATGAAGATATGCATATGCATTTATGTTCCTTTTATTTATCTTATTTTATCAACATTTATTTATAGCCTTATTTTCACCTTTCATGTGGTTATGATTCTTTAACAAAACACCATCTCTTGTTACATTATTATGAGACATGATGAGATTCAAGTGGGGAATATGTATACACTTATATATTTTAGTCACTAATAATTTCATTTTCAAAATTTGTTGACACATCTTTCTCCCTTATTGCATATCCTAAGGAGTGCATTGAGATTGGGGTTGGGCCAACTCTTGGAAATTTATGAGAAATATTTATCATATATTACCTATTTTATATATTTACACTCATTATCTTGTTATTTAGTCATTCTAGTCTCTATCGGTACTCTTTTCTTTGCTTTTTGCCTCTTCTACCTAGTCTCAAGTTTTTTCCCGACCAACTCAATCAAGATCGAATTAGTTATGTTTTGGCCCCTATGTTTACAATTGTATCAGCCATGTCTAACATAATTATTTTTCCTTCATGTTTCCCTTTCAAATTATATTGGCCCTATTTGATTCATTTTTTTTCCTTTTTGTACTATATTGGCAATATCAATGTTGTTATAGTCACTAAATTTAACATTTAATGCTAAAAGAATGCACTTGTGACCACTCCTTATACACACTTAGTTGATGCTCAACTCCATAGTTATAAACCACTATTATTTTACTTTTATGCATATAATCCCTATCTTTAAAAAATTCTAATAATTGATAGTCATATTCCTCATTCCAAGTAGCCTAGCCTCATCCCTTCACTGAATCACACTTCCAACTTAGTTGTATCTATTTTTCAAACAAAGATGCTCCTTTAGGACCATCTATCTCACCAGTAGTGTTTGAATCCATTGGTTATGTCATCCTACCAAATAACAAAATATTCTCAAATTAAAATTCACCTAACAAGTTATGCCACACATTTCATAAGTCCCATAAGATAATTTTTGCAAAAGGCCACTATAAAAGCATATTTTCTATTCATTTGTTCACTAGCTGGCAAGAGACTTATTTATTACAAACACTAGATTTATTCTAACTACACATTAAGAGGAAAACACCTATTCTTTCCAATTTTAAGTCCATATAGCCCAAGTAACCTTGAACTAGGTCTGAATACACTTCTAAGGTCACAAACCATTGTTGAAGCACATAATTACACCAGGATTGCACCAACATATAACTTTACATCAATATCTCACACACACCACCATAATACAAATTTAAATAAATTCTTGACATTAAAAGAAAATAATTTTCAACATTGGGTATAAATTTGAAACCACGAGCCAATATTATTTGATCTTGGATTTAATTTGAAACTGAATAAATTATCTTGTCACCTTGAATAACATCTGACGAACCTCTTTATTTTGATCTCAGGTTGAGTTTTTTTAATCTCTATACATCAAATTATTTGATTTTTTTTTCTCATTATTTTGTATTTACTTAGTTCTTATTTTAAGAAATTATATTTTGGCACTTTGAAAACTACTTAATGACTATCATTACCGGCTAAGTGGTGCTCTATTTTATGGATATCATAGTATGAGGGGTATTGCCCTAATTTTAAAGCCATTTTAAAACACTAAACATGGAGTTTAATTTCCCCATTATTTACTATATGGAGTTTGATCCCTCTTTAGAGTAATGACTCCTCATAAGCGCTCAACATAGTGGGGTGTTGAAGTTAATCACAACTTTTGCTCCTAACACTTTTTTCTTATTTATTTTGTTTGTTCCTACTTGTCATTGAGCTAGGTTTCCAAGTGAATAAGAAATTATACAATGACTCCTACAATAGATCAAAAGTTTTGCATAATCACATATGACCTACAAGCAAAAGTGCACTAGTCAGAATTCACAAAGAGGGTAAAAACCCTACTGGATGTCGGTGCACCCTATAGAATCTAACAAGGGTTTACCTCATTCAATTAGCATAACCTTATTCTAGGAAAATGAAGAGCCATGTTCTTGATTCACAGTGACCTCACATAGTCTCATAGCTGATTACATAGTCTCTATTATAGTTTTATTAGACCTGAGTTCCAGCTAATTTATTTATCTTAGTTATTTACCCTTTTAGTATCTTTGTACAAAAAGTAAGTTATTAATCAATATTGTGTGATTTATTTCATATTTCATATATTTTAATTTTACTCAATAGTTTGTCTAAATTATATTAACATTTTTCTTTAGCCCCACTTTTGATAAAACTTATTGGTGAACCCAACTATTGATTGAATATTGTAAACCCTAACTATTCAAGTTGTTAGGGTTTATTTCCTTATTTTTATTATTTATAATTATTATAATAGGGTTTTTATATTTGGTAAATTCTCTATTAACAACTATCTTCCAAGTTTCCATTTTATATTTTGTTCGATTTAAGAAAGTTTTTTAACATATCTTGGAAAAAATGCTAGACCAAGTGGTACTCAAGTTAAACATAGACAAATTTATTTTGATAAGGCACATAAGATGGATAAGAATAAGGATATATCAAAACCTTCATATATTAATAGATAAACTAAATATATATAAGTGCATAATAATACTTTAGAGAATGAACAATATAATCAGGACAACCTTGAATCTCAAGATGAACATCAAGATTTATTTCCACCTATAGGTGGTGGAAAAATAGAGTTTGATAAAGTACAAATTATTGAGAACTTTAGACAAACCATTCATGATAAATCTCAGGGTTATCATATGATTTTGCAAACTCATTTGGAAATAAAAAGTGCAAGCATGAATCAATCATTTGTAACAACCAATGCTATGGGTTTCATATATTTATCTATACTCATTAATAAAAATTTAACACCAAGAGATACTATTAAGGAAACCCAAGGGTTTCAACATATTAGTATGTCAATTCCTATTCTATCAGTTATGACACTACCTTTGGTTAGCACACATTGTATTCTTTATGCACTATCCCTTATGTAGGCTATTTTAGCTCTACAAACTTAGGTGTTGCAAATAGAACAAAGTGTTTTGAAACCTAATTAGGCATTTTATGTACATACTCTATTATATACTCCACTGACTTAGCTTATTTAAGCTTATCATTTACCAACTGGTTTGTTGACACCTAATCCTACATTTTATGATGGAAAAGGTGATTATGAACAACACTTGAGAGCATTCACATAACATTTTTGGACTATGCATCCAATGATATGTTGTTGACCAAGTTATTTCCATGAATTTTAAAAGAGTATGATTTAAGATGGTTTTATGATTTACCATATCAGTTAGCTCATACATTCAATCCATTGGCATATTTGTTCCTTGAATTTTTTTAATCATTATAAGTTAAAATATTTCATATGCTCAAATTGCTTAGCTCAATTAAGAATCCAATGAGTCTATCATATAATATGTATTATAGTATAATACCATGTTATCCAAGATGATTAATCCTATGACATACAAGGAATTTCAAATCATATTCAAATAGATCTTTCTTCCACCTATACATGAATCTATTATGTTTAATAAGTTTATATCATTTATGGATTTATGTCACACAATTAAGGAAATACAAGCTAAGGTGTTGGAAATAAATAAAAGTATGCAACCAATCAGGTTTATACTTCTTATGTAAATAATCCAAGCTAGAAACAATACAAGATGAGACTAAATGAATCTAAGAATGATCCAAAGACAATAATGAATATAATTTCAGAACCTACTATGTGATTTGTATTATCAAATCCTCTGAGGAGACAATTTACCAACTTGTCAGAAGCTCCCTATAAGGTGTTGTAAAATCTATTGGAATGTAATATCATATTGATTTCTCCCATTAAAGAGGTCAATGTGAGTAACCCTCTTCCAAAATTATTTGATCAAAATATTTTTTGTGATTTTTGTAGAGCACTAGGGCATACTACCAATAGATGCATCAGTTTGAGACATAAGATTTAGGATTTGATAGATGAGAACATCATTGATGTGGACACATATACCAATATTACAAAGGCAAAACAAAGTGAGAGTAGAGAAATGAATATATTCACTAATCCTTTCCATAAACATCTACATCAAAAAATAGTAGATAAATCATAAGTCTGTTACACATACAATGCACATCCTCCACCAATTACCTATCATCCTCGTACAAAGGGCCAAAATCCTTTGAATGACTTTATTGGTGCATATCATGTTTTAGTGCCATATCAACAACTTATCACATTCATATAGCATGATACAATATATTTTGACTTGTAATCCTTATTCATTTGAGCTTACACTGATCACCAACCTATACAAATTATCATGGTTGATAATGGTTCAAGTGATTATATGTGCATTATCACACTTCTCTCACATTTCAAATACTTAGATAAGGATATATTTCCTATATCAACAATAATCAAAAGATTCAATGGCCATGTTCAAAGTTCTATTGGTGACATCACATTACCACTACAGATTGGTCCAACACATGTGGCCACCAAGTTTGTATTAGTACCCAATGCAAGAATATTGGATATATTATTGGGATGTCCTTCGATTTAATAGCTTTGTGCAGTACCTTATATAGTATGCAAATATTTGAAATATATATTTGTTATTGAGGTTATTATAGTTCATGGCATTCCATATGAATACCCCATCCAAAGGTCATTTTTATTACACAAGAGATTATATTGAACAACTTAAATTTGTTCAACCTACTCAAATAATTCAAAAGCAAGTGATCCACATTCCACAGAGACCTATCATTGAAAAACCACTTAATCAAAGATTTGTCATAGAATTTAGAGATCTACTCCCTACACCATCATGTCCTAGATTGGTATTATAAGACATTAAGAGTGTTTCACAAATAACACCAACATAAAGATTGTACACTCCATTATGGGTTTTGAAGAGTCCTAGAGTTCACCATGGTAAACCACATATATAACATACTACATATTATCATCATGATAATGGTACTTATGTTATAGAGTTAGATAAATTTTTAGATTTTGATTTAAAACTAATTACTTCTTGGTGGAATGATACTTTCCATTCATGAGAGGTCATCCTTATTATGTTAGATTGAATATCGATTGATTGTGAAGCTCTTGTGAGAGTCATTGGTTAGTATGTTCCTTTTTTGTTTTATATATTCAAAAATATAATATTTCAAAAATTATAAAAAAGACTTTTTTTATTTGATAGGTAACTATCAAATTTTACAAGGACCTAAAAACCACAATTCAAAAAGTATAGAAACTAAAAGATGAAACAAGGAAAAACCAAGCCACCATAGCCAAACAAACACTAAGAGTTGGAAAAATTACAACAAAAAATAAGACCTAAAAAATAAGACCAAAAAAAAATGATACCTATTAAATTTCTTCGTAGTCTCTTTCTTAATGCCTCTAATTTTCTTCACGTTGCTACTGATCATGCCTCTAGTTTGACTGTCATGGCCTTCCATCAAGTTTCTCCTATGCTCAGCCAAACTTTTATCCTTCTTAACACTCTCTTTTTATTTCTTAGAGTTAGAGCTACTTGGGGTGATGGTGAGGATGCCATTACCTTTCCTATTTGGGGTTCCCTCCAACCTCTGTCTACTTCCTTTTACCATCTTTGGGTTCCCTATACCTTCCCTCATTCTATCCACTTCCTGGTTGAGATTTTTCCATTGTTCCATCAATGGCACCAACTATCTACCCATTTTCTATAGATTATCATGAAAATATGATAATTTTTCCTTGAATCCCTTCAAAAAATGTGCCAAATCTTCATCCCTCTTCCACACTTTAGCATCTTTTATTTTGTAAATTTAATAATAGGGGTTTTAATGCCCTGGGAGAATTGAAGACTTCTATTAACCTTATTTCCCACACTCTTTTCCAAGGGAGAAGAATCAAAATATTTCCTTTTATCCTTCTTCTCAATCACCTGGGGATAAATTAGGTAGGGGGAAGGAGAATACTCATCCTTCTTACCCTCGTCCAAGTTGTCCTTAGCCTCCCCAGAGCTCTTCTCCTTACTACTATCCTCAGTGTTTATCTCTTAGTTCCTCATGGGAGTCCCTCTCTTGATAAGTAGGAAAATTATCCCTTGGTGGATTATATCAAAAGAGGGTTTTTATTAGAAGAGTAGGGTAGAGGATTCCAAAAATATGAAAAGGTAATATGACAAACTTAAATGAAGTCCTTTGAAATGGTATAACAAGAAATGATGCAAAATTTTATGTGTAAACTTTCTTTCCAAGGTCAGATAATACATTACTTATAAGTAAATATATGGCTATCTCCTCAAAAGATCAACCTTAGGAAAACCCTTTTCATTAGTTTGAAACATGAAATCCATCTCAAATAATTCCTGCATAGGTTTCTACTTCTACCTTTTATCTTTGAAGGACTTAGTGCCTTCACATGACATTCTCATGACATCCCTAATGAGTTCTTCCATGAAATCCACCCGAATTCCCCTAAATAAAACTTGGTGCTATTTACATCTTGCCACAAAATCCTTAGCCAAAATTTCATCATGACCTTCATTTTAGAGCATAAATTTCATAAGTCCACACTTTTTCATATTTCTCTAGACTTTCCAATTTGACTAAACTTTTACATAAGAAATAGGTTCACAACGGTCCCTATCTTCCCCCATAATTTTGTTCTTCCTTCTGAGTGTTGAGAGTTGTAGAGAGACAAATAGTAGTTCATATTTGTTTTGTTTTGTTTTATCTAATAGCCATTACTGAAACTATTTGAAATGATGTACTTCATCACCAAATTTGAATTTAGTGTCATAATTATGACACATAGTGTGACTTGAGCTTTGCTTAGGCATGATTATCCTTCATACATGTGTCTCCATCACTAGTTTCATAAGCTTGAAAGTGAAAATAATTATTGAATAATTAATAGATACGAGAGGCGATATTGAGGGGTCTAATCCACGTGGAAAAAATAGGGATGAGTACTCCCAAATTTACAAGTGCATCAATAATTGTGTTGCCCTATCGATAGATGTGGGAGATCGAGCACTCAATTAAATGAAGGAGACAATTGGCATCAGTAATGATTTAGATAATTATAAAAAATACTTATGCATAATATGTGTAGTTCATTTACATCAGTTGATTTGTGCTTCGATATACATAGTAATTCTATATATCAAATTTTATATAAAAAATGCTTCACAAGTGCACATGAGTGAGTTGCAGAACATACATGTTGTCACTTTCAGATGCATTTATAAGTGTGATGTTATCTTAGAATTAGAAAATTTACAAAGATAAAACTATTCTTTTCTAGATAATAACACACTGCACTCTTGTCTGATTCTAACAGACTTGTCCCAGTGAACATAGGCTCTATTTTATTAGATCTAACCCAGTCATAGGCCTTCTACAACTTATTTACATCTCAAAAATAGCACTAAGGGAATATTTTACACATGTTTTATCATTCCATTACTATCTCTATTTTTCATTCTTCAATTTAATACACATCACAAAATCTATCATTATTGCTCACTTACTTTCACATTGATGTCTTACTAGATACACAAGTTGTTGAATATACGAATGTTAAAATTTAATTATATAAGTTAATTTCACTTATCCATGCATGTTTATCATGTTTTTATTATTTTATTCATGATTTGTATGTATTCATTACTTTGGATTGTGGACATTTGAACATGTTTTTGTTTGTGGCTCTAAGCCATATTGTTTGCTTCTATGTGTGTAAGTGACATTTGAACATGTCCCTTGTATATGGCTCCATGGCATTCTTAAATGTTTTATGTGTTTTTTTTTGTGTTATTTATGTATGTGTCATCATCATGAGTCTTATTTGTGTTTATTTTCTCAGTTTATAATGCCATGATGGATATCATGCATCTCCTCAGTTTGTTAATGTAGTGATGGATATCATGCATCTCTTTCAAGTTGTTCTATATCAGTTTTAATTACTCAATACTAATCATTTATTCACTACATTTATCATTATTAACATCTATTTAGACATTACTTTATGTATGCTTAGTTATACATGTATCATATATTATTATTTTGATTAGATTATAATATGATGTAATGATCTCTAATGTTATCATTATTACTCTATATTTTAATCTTTATATAACATCATTGACATAAATTTTTATTTTAAGTTAAGTTATTGTGTATGATTCACATCTCACCTCAAAATAGGGAGCATACACAATAATTTGTCTCAAAGATTAAGTTGAAATAACCATTTGCACAAATAGGAAATACCAATACTTATTCAAGTTATCTTGGTTTATACTTAGTTTTTACCTAGAAATCCCTTTCAGTCAACAATCCTTCATTTGGATGATAGCACAAGCCATAGCCGTCTAGAACAACATAATTACATTGTAACAATCTAAAACAATATTTTTTAGAATTCTCATAATTGTACCTAGTTTATAGAATAATTTATAGTATGCACTTAGAAATAATTTATAGATTTGTGCACAAATTATCATAATTTTTTGTTCAGATTAGGGGCATCATGTGTGGCATGTATTTTAGAATATTATACTATTTTACTTATAAATTTAATTGATTTTACTTATCTATTAAAATCAATATTCTTGTATATTATATAGGAGGCATGTGCATAAGACATTATCACTTCTTTACTCAATTTTGCACTAGTTCTATAGAAGGAATGACAATTCATGTCATTCTCTATGTTGTATACACCAGGTTTAGATCCTGCTATTTTTGCACAAGTTTTACACCAAAAACTAATCTTATTCCATTTGTAATGGTTAATACAAAATTTACACCAATTTTACAAAAAAATGATCTATTAAAATTCATACAGGTATTCTAAAATACTTTACTACTTCAAGTTGTGTAATGATGGAGTCAAGCACATCTTGAGTTGTTAAGCACATTCTCCTACCAATGAGGATTAGAGTAAGCACAATCTAATCCAAGTCTTTCAATGAAAATAAAACCTCTAGGGTCATACCCTCTCCAACCACTAGTTTTGAATTAAAAAACACAATGGGTCACATACACAATTAGGTGTATTCATTCCTTGTTATTTTGATCTATAAGTTTTTTGTCTTTGCTTTCAAATTTTTTTCCTAAGGACTGACTTAAACATGTTTCATTGTATGTTTGCATGAAACATAATTCAATATGTGGTCTACATCCAATACTAATCAACATAGGTAAGGTAATGTTTAACTCTAATTCTTTTACTCTAGTAATTTCACTTTGTTACATTACTAGAATAAAAGGGGGAAAATTTAGTCACTAAAATTAACATTTAATGCTAAAATAATGCACTTGTAACCACTCCTTTTTTTTCCCCTGAGAAAAATTCATAACTTCATATTAATTAAAATTTGAAATTACATGTCGTAGATGTAACATCATTCCAAGGAAAAAGGGAGCAAATAAGGGAAAATAATACAAATCGCCAAACCCACAAAGAGAGACAGTAGCATCAGATGCAATGAATCTAGTCCAAGGAAGGCCCAAAGGACAACAAACATTCTAAAAAGTAGATAAAAGCCCCATAATAACACCAAAAATAATCTAAGTACCTAATGCTAAAACAAAGTAGAAAGAACTTGCTCATGACAACTAATACAACTAATAAAAGGGGAAATAAACATTTGACAAATGTGTCCAAGATATAAATGTGACCAATAATAAACAATAAGAAATGTAGACTAATTAACACCATGAACAATAGATAAAAACAAATAAGGAAACTAAATCATCAAAATAGTGTATAGCAAGTGTGTACAATAATAACACATGCCCAATAAGGTGAATACAAAATAGGGGATCAAGGAACATATTTGTTTCAATTTACCAACTCCAAATCAAGGTGAATCCAAAGAATGCATAGGCATCTAGAACTGAAAGTAGATGAGTTTGTAGACATACTTTATCACAAAAATCATTGATGACCCAAAGGTTAAGATCCAAGTGAAACCCCTCCTTAGAGAGTGTATCATCTTCATCATTTATCACCTTGTAGACATGCCAAAATGTGATGGCTTCAAAGGAGAGTGACATATCATAAGTAATGATGAAAATGAGAAATAAGCTCAAATTCTCCATTTTATATACCCCTTTGAACCAATTAAGGACAACCATAGATTCCCAAAATATCTACATAGCTCCTACTCTATTATCCCCCGTAAGCCTTAGAAGAAGCTTCAGAGCCATAAGCTTAACAAAATTATTGGTACCAAAACCTAGGCTTACCTTGAAACATAGGTAATGTTTAGAGTTTAAAAATAGGATACCTCCATCACCACAGACAACTAGGGATCCTTGAAAAACACCATCAAAGTAACTCCAAGCACCAGAATGATCAATGGGAGGATGAATAAGAGTGCATTATTTATGAATTCTCATTATAATTTTAAAGTGCCCAAAAATGATCAAAATCTACAAGAGACATTGAAATGTAGGAATGTATTTTCCTTGAAAGATAGAAGAATTCCTAGCTAGCCAAATTTCCCAAGACACAATCCATGGAAGTACCTTGAAGTATTTAAGCCCAAGTCTCTTAAACCAATTCTCAAGACATTCAACAATAGTGTGGCCTTTCTAAGAATATTTCACCCTGGTAGAAGCCTATATATCAACCCAAATATTAATAGCATATGGACAATAGACAAGAATATGATTTATGGTCTCTAATAAATGAAAGTAAAGATTACATCTCCATGACCCATGCCATTTTATTTATTGAAGCACTTCTTAGGTGAGAGATTTATTGCTTAAAGTAAGTGACATAAAGATTTTAGTTTTGTGAGGAGATTTTATCTACCAAATTTTCTTCCACCACCACTATCTCACATTAGGTACCTCATTAAGGAATTTGGATTGATAACCAAGGTGCATAAAATATTCCCCCAACTTTGGGTTAAGGGACCAAGCCAACTCATCTTCCTCCATAGAAAGTTTGATATGACTCCATTTTGATCTTTGAACATAAGCATCCCATCTTAATCTAACCACCCCATCCAAGCCCAATGTGAGGGCACTTTTCTAGCCTTGATGCTAAGGGCTTATGAGGTTTTGGTCCTCCATTTGAAATAAAAAAGTGATACCTAGCCCTTCCAATATCATAGTTAAGTCCTTAGGTAGTTTGTAATCAGTGCTACAACCAACCCATTTATCAATCCCCACTTTGATTTTAGTGCCAGATCCCACCTTTTGGATAAGCTAATTTATAATGATTGAAAAGGATTGAGTAGTGGCTTTCCAATTTATAGATGTATTGTGACATATTTAATTAGGGATGTGAGTCCACTCTTCCACAATAAGTGGTTCAATGTACTTTTGAATACATATTTGGTTTCATAATCCCTCCTTAGTGATAAGCCTCTAGAGACTTTTGACAGCTAAAGGCTATCGAAATATGTGAATATATTTTACTCCCCAACCCTCGATTGCTTTAGGAGTATCAATAGTTTACCATTTAACAAGGGTTGTGTCATCCTTTACTTTTCTACCTATCCAATGAAATCTTAAGCTTTTTTTATGGATCTTATCAAGGACACCTTTGGGGATATGGGCTAAAGTAAGCTAGTAGACAAAGATAGCCTCCAACATAGATTTAGTAAGTGTAAGTCTACCTCAAAGTGAGAGATAATGATTACACTAACAACAAATACACTTATCCACCTTATTAATAATCCAATTCCAATATTTATTCATGTAGTCATTTGATTTCAATAATAAACCTAGATACTTGAGTCCTTATAGATCCATAATTTGAAAAGGGAAAATGTCGAGAATCCAATGAGTCGGTTGGGCCTCCATTGCATTAAAAGAGATGATAGACTTTTGCATGTTTAAGACCATACTTGAGGCTACTCTAAAAATATATATAAATTCCTTGAGTAGTATGATGTCCTTTCCAATGACATCATAAAATAGTAGCACATCATCCACAAATAATAGGTGCGTGAGAAAGATGTACCTACTAGACTTAACCCCCTTGAGAGATCCAAATATTTTAGCCTCAATGAGGAGTCAACTCAACCCTTCAAAAATAAGAAGAAAAAGTAGAGGGGAGAGTGGACAACCCTATCTAAGACTATGTGATAGACTGAAAAAGGTAGAGGTCGAGCTGCCACATCCTAATTTCTCTCTAAGCTAAATAACCTATTTACTCCATGGATTATTGTGTTTGATTAGTTGATTAACTAATATTTGATTAAGCTAGATGACATATGCTGGTTATGGGACAATTGTGTTGCTTAATTTACATGATTAGATGCTATGAGTTAGAGGTACTTTTATATTTTGTACGTTGTGATCTTGTTTGATTATTTTACAACATTAATTTATGGATATAATGATGTTTCAGGCTAACTATATTGGCATGAGGTGGATGTAGGACAAATTCTTCCCTCAGATTGTGATGGAGGGAGAGTATCATCAGAAATGATGGTTAGATGGAGACATTGGGGTTCAAAAAATATTTAATCCAGAAACCCTTGCACACACCACTTAGTATATCATGTTTCATAGTTAATTGATTGATATGGATAGCGTAGCATGTTTTGTGTACTTTTCATTTAGGTGATTATTAATATGTTTTCTAGTATGATTTTGATGGTTGGTAATGAACATGGTATTTTGTCAAGTAATTTCATTAGTTTAGTGAACATGTTGGCTTATCTTATATGATGCATTTGTTTGAAGTAAGAGCTGAATAAATGAGTAAATTTGTACATATAGTAATCATTAAAAAAATAGATGGATTCTATTGTTATTTATTTATAGATTTAGATAATAATAATTAAAGTTTATTATTATTATAAATGCTAAATATATATATCAAAGGATATAAATAACAAGGTTTTTAAATATATTATATTTGATTAACTGTTAACCTAAGGTTTGATTTTTAATATATATGAATACATTATTTTAATTGTTGAGTGATTTTAATAAATCATTGTATTGATATTTATGTTAGTGAATAACATAATAATGTAAAACTATAGCCTAAGGGTATTATCATGCAATATAATCATTGTTTTATTTTGTTGAGGGTCATTGCATGGGAATACATTGGCCAATAGCTAGTTTAAAGACTTTGCATGGAATAAACATTGGGGAATAATTGATAAAAGTTTAGTTAGTCGATGATTGTTTGTTATCATGTGGATGTTAAAAATAATTTAAAATGATTAATTAGGGATTTGGGAGAAGGATCAAGATGATTAGGTTACTAATAATATGTTGAGTTTGGTTAAGCTTCATTTATGGAAAAAATATGGAGTTTAATATGTGTTTGCATGGTGGTGAATGAAAAACTAATGAATGATTTGTTGAGTTATTTGGGCATGCATTTATGCAGTTAGTTTGATTATCATGCATGAAGGAGAAGGAAATGGTGAGTAGGTTGAGGAAAAGAGATAAAAATAAAAGAGAGAAGGGCTATGGGGGACACGACATTGCACACAGAGGAGATATTAGGAAGAGAAGAAGAGACTATGAAAGAAAAGAGGAAGGAATATTATCAGAGCATTAGCATACTTCCAGGTTGGTTATGTATTTTCATTCTTGTGTGGACTATATTTAATTTTTTTTACAAAATATTAGTCATTGGGTATTCTTTATTTTATCATAAAGATAATATGGGTGTATATAGGGTCTTTTGGAAGTCTTGGCCTCCATAGAACCCTAAATCCACTTAGGGTGACTTGAGAAGGTTGGGGTAGAGTCTTTGGTTGTGGCCATTGTTGTTATTGGCTTTTATAAACTATGTCTTAATCTCCTCTTACTAATTTGAATAACATTATTTAGTCATAAAGGATTTTTTGATTATATGTGTATATACAATGTGGCTCAATTCGAACTAGTTGTTATATATTCATATTTATAGATAGGGATAAACTTGGGTTGGTATGTGTGTTTGACTGTGTAAACCTATTCAAATTTTAAATGGGGTTTTAATATAAGGGTTTTCTTATTTTAAATCAGATTATGTAGTGTATACACACATATAAATATATATGTATATACTTGAATGATGTTCTCAAATATATATATATATATATATATATATATATATATATTTGTGTGTGTGTGTGTGTGTGTGTGTACACACACAATTATATATAAATGAGTATTTTTGGGGAAATATAGGGGTTTACAATTGAAACATAGAAAGGGTTAAATACACTGGCCATAAGAAGTTTATATAGAAAGAATGGACATATGTGGGGTTTGAATGGAATTTGGTTGATTGTTTTTTAAACAATTTCACCCATTTTGATTATGTGTTTTTATGTGACTATGTATAGAGGCCGAACACATATTTAATTCTTGTTTTGGTTTATCATAACAATTTGGGTTAAGACATATTTTATGAATACCTAGGTTTGGGTTTATAAATGTATGTTTGTTATTTAAAAATTGATTAAATAAATGAAATTATATTCAGAGGTTTAAATGAACTAATGGAATGTAGACTAAAATAGAATGTATAACATAAATACATGTGTATTAAACATGACTACGTATTATATGGACCTGTATAAACTATGAAAGGGGTGTACAAACTTCCTCTATATAAAGATTAGGTATACGATATTTCAATAATGTGTTTTGAATAGTATATATTTGGCTGAGTCTTAGTATTTATATACTCAACTATGTTATTATTTTAAATGTGACTGTGTATAAAGGCTTATACTTAAACTAGACTTTTATACAAGTATGTAACCAACTGAGTATAGTTGGTTGAGTGTTTGAAATTTGTATGAAATGTCAAATTTGAATCAATTACATTGTGAATTGATTTAAAAATAAATTGGTAAATTGGTACTATGTATGAAATCTTTTAGGTTTCATAGGAACAAGTATTTTAGTTTCATTTCATTTAAAATATAGTTATGGGACTATTTATTTAAATGGATAACTATGCATTGAGTATACACAATACCTAAAATAATAGACAATGGATGTCGTCTTAAGTATATTGCATACAACATGGTAATTAATTCGTATTGAATTTTTTTTTAATGTTATATATATATATATATATATATATATATATATATATATAACATTAAAAAAAAATTCAATACGAATTAATTACCATGTTGTATGCAGTATACTTAAGACGACATCCATTGTCTATTATTTTAGGTATTGTGTATATCCATTTAAATAAATAGTCCCATAACTATATTTTAAATGAAATGAAACTAAAATACTTGTTCCTATGAAACCTAAAAGATTTCATACATACACACATACATACATACATACATATATATATATATATATATTGTAAATATTCAAATATCTTTTTAATACTAATTAGTTACCATGTTGTATGCAGTATACTTAAGATGACATCCATTGTCTATTATTTTAAGTATTGTGTATACTCAATATATATTGGTAAAACATATAGTAATCATCTATATTAAATCAGTTTGGCTATTGTTATTACCAAATATTGCACCCTACAAGAGGGTGTTTAAGCCTCCTCTAGATTTGGGCAACATGGGAATACTTCTAGTTATGTGGGTTTACCTATTGTAGATGTATACCTCTAGGTTTAAGGGCTAGCTCCCTGAATATACCTTGAAATGCTTATCAACTACCAAACTAGTTGCTTGTGGGAAAAGAGATAGAAGTTTTCATGAGATGAAACTAATCTAAGGGGGTGATACACTAGAATTATTTCCATAAGAACATCATACTTCTATCACAATTAAACAATAACTCCAAACCGGCTTCCAAGTCTTATTGGGTTCTAACATAAGTGTTTCAACATAGAGGTGATATGCATGAGGCAACACAAGGTAAGTGAACCAGAAGTGTTAGGATGTGGAGCTAAAAGCTTCAACTGGTGCAAACAGGGAGGAGGTTGTTGAGTTCCAGGGAGACCGGCGTCGGCAGGGTGCAGTGCACAAGGAAACCAACGACGGCAGGGTGGACAAGAAGGCAACCGACATCGGTAGTATGTCGGCTGACGTTGGCCACCTCCAGGTAGACAGGGACTGACGTCAGTTGCCTGTGGCAGTTCCAGAACTGCTTGTTCCATGGACAGTTAGTTCGTTGAATCGAGTGTTTGCATGCAAAGACTATTTTTAGTCTTGAGTTGCGAGTCTAATTATTGTAATTAGGTTAGTCTAATTATTGTAAGCATGAGATCTATATATGGACTCATGGGATGTATTGTAAACTGTAGCTAGTGAGAGAAGAGAGCAATGGTGCGTTCCTCCTAGTGCCACAGTACCAAGGTGGGTACTGGATTGGAGAATCAGAAGGGTTCTTCGTGTGTGTATGATCTTGGTCAGCATGTGGGCATGACTTTTTATAGGAGATCTACAATGGTGAGTAAGGTCTAGTGATTTGTAGGTAGCAGTAGAGAGCAAGAGATCTACTTGGAGTACGGTTGTGTACTTGGTGAACTGGTAGCATGTTACTGACTGGTTGGAGAGGTGAACATCAATTCTATATTGGAATTGATTGTTGTGACCAAGAGAGAGAGGGAAGAAGGTCTTGAGGAGTGGCGAACCTTTGAGGTGGAGGAAGAAGTGGCATCTTCCTTATTGTATATTCTTTTGAGTGATTATTAATACAATTGTGTATTGTCTCTCAATTCCTGTGTTGTTTCATATTTCTAGTTACTTTATATTTTTGGTTAAATTTCGTGTTTAGTTGCTAATACGAGAAGTAATCATATGTGCTCTAATTGGTAGAGCAAGATCCTGACAAATTAGGGATCAGAGCATGTTTATTGTTTTGTTGTTCCCCTGACAAGTGGTATCAGAGCTTTTGGTTAGGTTGACTAACAGGTGGTTTCAGATTTGGTAGTGTTTTTTGATTACAGGTCACTCATAGGGGTTTCAGATTGAGTGGGAGTATAGCAATGGCAGAAGAAAGTAAGCTACGAATGGAGAAACTAAATAGCACGAATGGTCTGATTGATGGAAAGAAAGAGTAGGTAAAAAGAGATTGTTGGTCGGTAGAAGATCAACGCGTAGAAGCATATGTTGCAGGTAATATTGCACAGGATGTTCTGGATAAAGTGGAATCTTTGTTTACAGATTCTTTTGCCTCTTTCCATGTAGCCCAAAATAGAGCATCTTTTCATGGGTATGTCTTTGGAGACTTTGGAGAGATTTATTTAGGGTTGGAAAGCCTTGTCAGATTATTGACGAAGGGGAAGTGACGCTGAAATTGCAGACGGATGACACACAGTGGTTGAAGGAAGTCATGCAGGTATCAGTCTTGGAGATGAGTCTAATTTCTTTAGGAAATTTGGGTGATGAGAGATGCACTGTAACTCTCACAGTGGATATACTTGAATTAGATGGTGGTAAGAAAGTAGGTATCCTTTATCTATCTACTTATATTGCTGATTCACCTTCTATTGCAGAGATGTGGCTTTATAGGCTTGGCCACATATGTAGGAGGGGAATGCAGGTTTTGAAGTGGAAGTCAGATGTCTTTGACAAGCTAAAGAACTGGAAAGCCTTGGTGTTCATGGAGGAGATGATGGACAGAGATCAGGTGAAGAAGTTGAATTATTTTGAGCAGAGCAGGGTTGATTTGATTAGGATTTTGATCCATGGAGAGCTCGCAGGTAAAAAGTTATCACTCACAGATGAACACAGGTACCGGCATCGATTAGACAGTAACTGACATCGATAATAGGAAGACCGACATCGATCATGAAGGAACTGATGTCGGTAGGAAGGGACACCGACATCAGCCAGGGAAATGACATCGGTAGTCAGGTTCAGTATAGGGAGCCAATATTAGTCAGGAGCAGACTGGAAGATGGCCGAGATCGGTCACTGGTACGGATGGTGGGTGGACAACAAGCTGTCAACAAGTCTCAAACACTCATGTTGAGGTTAAAAAGGGTAAGTGAACCTCATATTTGTTGTTCACCTTCTTTATATTGCTTATTGATGGTCAAGAACCAGGAAGATGGAAGAGGCAATGCAGGTAGAATCTAGATACAGTGGGAGCTTGGCATGGATGAGGAGTGCGAGTCCTTGGAGAAGAACCAAATAGGGATTTGTTGGTAGATTTGTCAGCTGGAAGTAAGCACTGAGAGACAGAATGGATTCCCAAGTTAAAGAAGAGAGTGGATGGATACATGAGACAGAAGGCCAAGGCATATGGTCTTGAAGAAGCTGCAAGACAGTGGTATAGGTATTGACAGGTGGATGACTAAGCATGGCTTCAGTCAATGTCAGTGTAACTATTGTGGTTTTGTCTTATCAGGTGGATGATGAGTCGCAACATTATCCAGTTACTGTATGTGGGTAATTTGCTAGCAGGTTTTATACATACAGGGATTCACTGAGCTAAGGGTAAGGTTAGTTCAGAGGTATGTCATGAAGAATTTGGAGCAGCAAAATTCTTTGGCACAAGAGACATGGAGATTTTATCTCCAGTGGGAGCTGATGTGAAGACGGTGTTGGCGGGGTTCATGATGCAAGTTGCAGAATCAGAAAGCACACCAAGGGCTGGACAGTTCAAGCTTAGCTTGAAACAGGGTTCAAAATCACATGAGGTCTAGTGTAGACCTGAGTTTTCCCAAGCAGTGGAAGTTGTCAGAAAGTATGGAGCCAATTTGAGGAAGAGGTACTGAAGGGCAGTTCAGTGGATTCTTACAGGGATCAGCGACAGGTCGACATGCTACACAGGGTCAAGTTATTTTCTACATAGGTTTGTAGATGTGGATTTGGCAGGTTACTTGGATGACAAAGGCACAAAGGTTAGAGCATCACAGGGTGTGGTGGTTAGTCTTTAGGATTGATCTTGAAGAGGGATACAAGCCAGGGTACAAATTAGACAATGTACAGATACAGGTATAGCTGCAGCTGTTTATCTCCAAGTGGGAGATTGTTAGGATGTGGAGCTAAAAGCTTCAACTGGTGCAAATAGGGAGGAGGTTGCTGAGTTCCAGGGAGACCGGCATCGGCAGGGTGCAGTGCACAAGGAAACCAACGACGGCAGGGTGGACAGGAAGGCAACCGACATCAACAGTATGTCAACCAAAGTCGGCCACCTCCAGGCAGACAGGGACCAACGTTGGTCGCCTGTGGTAGTTCCAAAACTACATGTTCCACGGATAATTAGTTCGTTGAACCAAGTGTTTGCATGCAAAGACTATTTTTAGTCTTGAGTTGCGAGTCTAATTATTGTAATTAGGTTAGTCTAATTATTGTAAGCATGAGATCTATATATGGACTCATGGGTTGTATTGTAAACTGTAGCTAGTGAGAGAAGAGAGCAATGGTGCGTTCCTCCTAGTGCCACAGTACCAAGGTGGTACTGGATTGGAGAATCAGAAGGGTTCTTCGTGTGTGTATGATCTTGGTCAGCATGTGGGCATGACTTTCTATAGGAGATCTACAATGGTGAGTAAGGTCTAGTGATTTACAGGTAGTAACAGAGAGCAGGAGATCTACTTGGAGTACGATTGTGTACTTGGTGAACTGGCAGCGTGTTACTGACTGGTTGGAGAGGTGAACATCAATTCTATATTGGAATTGATTGTTGTGACTAAGAGAGAGAGGGAAGAAGGTCTTGAGGAGTGGCGAACCTTTGAGGTGGAGGAAGAAGTGGCATCTTCCTTATTGTATATTCTTCTGAGTGATTATTAATACAATTGTGTATTGTCTCTCAATTCCTGTGTTGTTTCATATTTCTAGTTACTTTATATTTTTGGTTAAATTTTGTGTTTAGTTGCTAATACGAGAAGTAATCATATGTGCTCTAATTGGTAGAGCAAGATCCTGACAAAGTAGGAATCAGAGCATGTTTATTGTTCTATTGTTCCCCTGACAAGAGGGAAGATTACATACTCTATGAAAAATTTTACTCTTGAAAGGATCCTAACACACTAGTTACACTCTACATGACCTATTATAATAGGAACAACTTGCATCAAGCATGAAAGTATTGAGATAAAGCAAGGATAGATGAATATCTATTAACCATTCACTATACATCTTTTTGCACACTTCAAAAAATGTTTATGAACTCAAAATAAGACTTGAAGTTATCATTCAAAGGCAAAATACAATGTCAATATAGTAGGGCTTCACCATACATGATGTGGTATTAGTCTACAAGAGCCAAAATGGCTACTAATTATAGAATTTGAGAGAGAAGTGAGAAGAAAGAAGTCCAAAAATCACTAGACCATGTGTCAAGATAAGAAATGGAGTTATAAAACTAGGAAAGAGGAATTTGGAACATACCATGCAAGGTCTACTTGGACAAATGTCCCTCAAAGTATGAAACTCTTGAAATGTGGCATATGACTCTTCAATTGATTTCTTATAAAATTTCCTTCATCATTTGGCCTTCTTGGAACATCCCACAATAGAATAGGGATATATGATATGATTTAAATAAGAGAGAGGGGTTATAAACAAGCTCCAAATGCATTGGTTTCATCCCTAATCACTGATATTCTTCTAAACATGAGTTATCAATATCTGCAGTCCAAATAACTCCTTCACTCACTCTTCACACTTGGCACCAAAGTTGTCTTCAAATTTCCAATACAATATATAAATAGGAGTGTATGATACCATAAATAACCCTCATGTCATTATATTCATCAAATAGACCTTAAAAATCCTTCCATTTAGAGCTTTCACCTTCTCACTTGTTTATTCACTATGCTAATTTGGACTAGCATAGATGAAGGCACTTAAAAAGGCACTTGTGAGATATTTTTATGCATGAAATGGACATGATGGGTTATATTATTTCCCAACCTATCTCCCAAAGTGACTTTCATCCTTTTACTCTCCCTTGAAGCTACAAAACACCAAATTTTTTCAAATAAACTAGTTTTATGCCCTATTTGTACAAGTAGGGTACAATCCAAATGGGAAAAAAGGATCCTTAGAGAGTCTTATACAACTTCCAATCATTGACCAAGCCATTATATCCCATATGGATTCATATCCTTCTTCATTTTCCCAATTAGGTCACTAGAAAGGGTTTTAGAGGGTTTAGAGTCATTTTGCCCTCTAAGGATTGTTCATACAGGTCTAACATCCAATTTATGAGAAAATTACACAAAATCATTGTTCAAGACCTCCTTCAACATCCACCAACTCCTCATACTCCCATGAAAAGTGTCCATTTATATGTGAGCATCTCAAGTTAGCCTCTTGAGCTTTGTTCTCTATTTTGCACACCCTGTGATGGTCTTAAGCCAAAAAGTGGCTTCCTTATGGTTTCCTTTGCATGCCAATAGTTTTATAACACATTATTTCTTCCTATAAACATGTTACAATGAATTACAATGTATATTTAGTGTTACAAATGATATTGACCCCCCAAATGGGCTTTAGTCTTGACCTAAACCTAGTAGGTCTGCTTTTATACTTGTAGGTTTGGACCTCCTTTTTTGGTTCCTAACCAATACACATTATTTTTATTTTTTTTCCATGTCTATCAAATCTCTCAACATCCTATTTCAAGGCTCAACAGTCTCTATCCAACCTTATTATCTTCCTTCCTCAAAACCTACAGGTTTGCACCCTTGGGGAGTGACCTCTATTTGAGACAAAATAGAGGGAAATTCCCCTATTGCCATAGACCAAAGGGTGATACGAAAATATTATAAATGTTATGAGGACCATTTTTTTTAAATTTCAAGGTTTGATGATACTCCTAAAACCTTTAAACACTCTAAAATTTGAGATAAACTTTTGAGAAAGTTGACTGTGCAAGCCTTATACATGTGATTGTAGGTTACTTGTATGAGAAACCTTCCATGTCTTGTTTATAATATATGAGGGTCTTAAAAATACATTAAAACCATGATTAATGTGTTCCATACCTACTTACCACCTAAACTTTACCAAACACTTCACATATACCTTCTTTTTGACTGAATACAAGTGTAGGTTGACTGTAACTGTATTGTTTGCTTTAGAGATTGGTAAACACACACACACACACACACACACACACACACACACACACACACACACACACACACACACACACACACACACACACACACACACACACACACACACACACACACACACACACACACACACACACACACACACACACTAGAACTTTAGTCATTGATCCTCCATGTCCTTGAAGTCTCTAATTCCATTTTAAAATCATTTTAATCTATTCTCATCACTTATATGTTAGGTAAATCACCAAGACAATCCTACCTAAAAATAATGTCAATTACAATCAACTATAGTTGGTCATTAATTGAAGAATAAGGGTCTTGTAGGTGAGTATCCATTTTTAAATATGTGCCACATGGTCTATGATCTTTATTAGGTATTTGGAGACAACTCCCACTAGTAGGTGTTTGTGTTTTCATGTCTAATATCATGTTATGGACCTATCGGAGTCTATAGTCATCTGTAGGTAAGTTGTCTCAGGTTTAAACACACCTATAGATGGTGATACAAGTCATGACCTAATACATTTACTCCTTTTGATGCTCTTTGGAACACTAGTTTCATCTTTACCCTTATAGGACCACTTTTCATACACGTATATGCTATTATATTTTATCTTAGGCTTCAAATCTATTTGGAAAATCAAAATCCTATAGAAAGTACTACCAAAGTGTAGTGAACAAATGATGAATTTGACACCTTTTTTCATCACTTGTGGGACCAAACACCCACTCTCATTTTGAAATCTAATATCCCTAATATAGGGATACAAGATGTAAACATTTAGGTGAATCTAAACTCATTTATACATCATTATATAATGGCATCAAAAGTGCCTAGGGATATGTTTTGGAGATTTTAGGGAACTTTTCCCTAAAACATAGTTCTTTCACTTGAGGTGACTTCTCAAGTTTGCTTGCTAGTCCAGTGTCTCAAACATGGTTTTCATGCTATCATCAAACTATTCAAACTTCATGAAGGTACATAAACATGCCAAACTCCTCCATACAATACCTTTAGATCTCTATGTAAGCCACCTGTAGGTGGACATTATAGTGTATAGGTAGTTAAGAAAATACATAAACAATGTGCATATTGTTTAGGATTTTAATTAGTCATATATCCTGATAAGGTGATCAAATGAATGTTTTTCACAATTAAAAACTTTGAACCAATTTAAATACTTCCTTTCAATGTGATCATCTTTTGAGGGCAGTTGTAGATGTACATTCAGTTGTAGATGTGGCAGTGAGTATAAAAATGAACAATGTGCATAGTGAAGGATCCTATAACCAATCTTAATTCTCCTCAAGATTTATAAATTAAACTCTTCAATCATAAGGATCTTGAAAATAATCAAATGCATTATCTCAAAATGATATTATCTTGCAGGCACTTGTAGGTGTACATCAATGGATTGTGTATGGGGTTGAACTATCATCATAGTTTACATACATCATTTAAGAGAATATCCTTATGCTTGGTTTGATTTTTATTATTGTAATAACATGTTAAACATCTTAAAATACTTATGGCATCTCCATGAACATCCTCAGGTCCTCACACAACATGGTTCAACTGACTGTATATAAAATCATGTAGGAAATTGACTGGGTACTATGCTTTTGATTGTAACTCTATGAATGATATAGTTTGAGATTTTTATGACATATAATATGCATAAGACATAATATCATATTGATTTAAAGCCATTTTAGAGAAAGGGACCTTATACCATTGATGAAATCTGATTGCAAGCTCACTAACATACTCCACCTACAACCTAAGAGGTTTGAACTCATAAAATGACTTAAAAACATAAAAAATAATATTTAAAACATGTGATAATTAATTTTACATCCTATGGAATCCATTTCATCTATTGGATTATATGAACAAGCTAATACATAAGCAAAACTTGTAGGGTGTGGGTATTAGCTAGCAAAACAAGACAATCAACTTGTTAAGAATGGTTCATAAAGTATAGGAAACCATTCTTCCAAATACAAACATGAAAATTAATTAGACCACGTTTAATATCCACCAAAATGAACATTTGACCTAGAAGACATTCTACTGACCATACCATCTAAAAACTTGTTAACTAGTTTTGCTTGCTTAGTGGAGTGATGGAAAGATAGAATGGTTTTGGTCCAGTTTTGGCACTTCCAAAGTAGATAAAGTGTGAAAATGGAGTTAGATAAGTTGAATTGTCACTCCATAATATTTTCCCACATACCATTCTCTCCCTTATGCCGTATAACCATTGAAACTCCTTCATTTTCACTTATTTTATTGAATTTCAATAAGGAACCTACAAGTTTTAGTTAGTAATAACATTCATAACAAGGAATATTACATATTAGATGTTGGAAGAGAGATTAGAACACTTGGACATCTTAGAAACTATACCACCTTCATTTATGACCCCTAAATGACATAATGACTAATATGGACTATGACCAAGGCTAGAAGCACATTAAATCACATCAAATGAACCATGACACACCCTATGAAATTATATTAGACCCTTATATCAAGTTTTGGACTATAGAGGGTTGACTTATTTTGACTTGTGGTTAAAATGGTCAACATTCTTGGTGATTTCCTAAGGGTGGTATGCTTGATATGCCAAGACTAGTTGCCTAATCCTATCTATTGGGATATGAAATCACCTATACACTAGTTTGAGACACAACTTGCCTTTGACACCACACCAAAAAATAAATAAAGGACACAAAAAACAAGACACACCAAAGGAAAATAAACATGTGTTCAACTAGAACACTTATGAAACACAACACAACTAAAAGAAAGATACACTCACCTACTTTACTATTTACAAAACCTCACTTTTGAGGTGAAAGACATATTACCATACTTCAAATAGGGTCAAATGTGGTTCCTCTTGCATATTTTCCACTCCATGAAGGCAATCTAGCATGAGAAGCATGTTCATCATTAATCACTTGGATATGTGTATAGTCGAGAAGCTTACCAACTCTATGCCTTCTCATGCCTACAAGTGGGTTAGTTAGAGCCTTCATGATCCAAAAATAAAAATATTTGGTTGAAAGATAATTCAAGAAATAAGAACAACACAATAACAATAATGCTATCTCTGAGAAGAGATGTTTTATTCATTATATTTATAGACCCAAACATATGCCTATCTTTGAGAAGAGATGTTTGATTTCCATTTTGGGTTACATCTTCATTTATACATGTTTTTAAGGTAGGAGGAGGATGTGGAAGGTCACCAATCTCAAGGGAGATTAAGTGGTTCTCCTTCCATGATTTACAACAATACAAAATTTGAGGAATTAAGATTTTTAGAAACTTACTATTTTTAGACTGCACTAATAAAATTAAAATTTGAGGCACTTCCATTGAATTTTATGGGGTCAAAATCCATCTATCAGAGCTCCATGCCATCTCACTGTGTTCTTCTCTTTCTTAGCTTTCCAACTGTTCAAATGATGAGTCAATTGGAGCTACGGTGTAAAATTTATGGCTCCTAAAAGTTTCATCATCAATTGGGGTAGAACCGTCACCTGAATTGTTGCCTGAATTATTGGATGAATCACTTCATGAATGCTCTTTCTTTCTCTCTAAGATCCTTGATTGGATCTCCAATCCTCTTGATCATTGTCATATTTGATATGCTTTCCTCAGGTTGTAGATTGAAATGTATGATAACTACCTCAATCTTTCTATCTTCTTGTACATGATGTGATTGATACATGAAGATATTAAGATATTATTATTTAAGTTCCAATACCTTTGAATGTGACTCAAAATTAGATGGAGATCTTGATTGTCCTTAAAGCACAAAAAAACTTGCCTTAGACTCATGAAACTCCTCTTTGACTGTAGGCTTTTAAACAATAATAAGGTCCTTACTTTCATGCTTGATGAACCTTTCTTTTCTTTTCTCAGTAGAACACTCAACATCATGCTTGTTAAGATCATTATCAAACTCATCAGGTATACATTTCTTGGAAGTGGAAGGAGTCTTACTTAAGTGGTCAAATTCTTGACATATGCCATTGAATTTTATCCATAGGTCATCCTCCTCTTCCTCATGAGTGTCATCATCAAGGGAAAATTCATCAATAACAAATAAAAATACATCATTCTGCTCACTATGGTGATCAATTAGATTCTTCAATCCATCATAATCATATACATGAATCAAATATATAATATCAACTTGTGAAAAAGAATGTTTGACACCTACCTCAGCTCCCTCAAATGGATCTTCATGTATGATATATGTGCCAAGGTCATTTTTATCAACGTATGCATAAGGGTCATGATAATAAGCATCTACACCATATTCATCTATAAACAAGTTAGATATGCCCTCAAGTTTATAAAAACCATCATCTACATTAGACTCCTCCTCATTGATCACACAATTCAAGTTAGAGCTTGCTTCAATATAGGGTTCAATGTTAAACCTTGTAAGAGGCTAAGTTCTTATGGTTACCTTGGTTCCATATCTTGTCCTAAAGGCTAAGAAGGACCAATCAGCTAAGAGGTATCCACCTATCTTGGCTGTAAATTCTCTTGAAAGATAGATTGCAAAATGAGCAAGAAGTTCTACAACAACAATATCTTGAAGGATGGGAAAGCCAATACAGTCATGGAGGAAAACCTTCAAGTTTTTTTATCAACCCTATTATCTTAGTAGGTGTATAATATATATAAAGCACTCCTTTGCTATGGGGTTTATATTTTAGTCCCAAATTATTAACTACAACCTTGGGCATGACTGATGTAGAAACTCCACTATCAACTATGCAATTGTGTACTAGTTTGTCCCCCACTATGAGAGTAAGGTAGAAAGGTGGTGGCTTCTCAACTTTAGTAAATGGTTCAATAATGTTAATAGGGTAATTTTTAAGAGAAACATGACTATGAATTTGAATTTAAGGTGAAAGGCTAGTAGAAATAGTGGATAACTACCTTTTTAAGAGTTCTTTTTGGCCAGGCATATAGAGGACATCCCATATAGATATAGATGCTTTGGCATTCTTTAATAAATCCACTATGTTTAGGGAAGTAGTAAACAACTTCTCTTGAGTCCTTGGAGGCAAAGAAGTTATTTAAACTTGAGGAATTGAATCATCTTAAGTAGAGCTTGCCACATTCTAATTTGGAGGAGGTGTAGGAGTGTTTGTGGCTATCATGCTTGTAGCCATGCTTTATTACCTTGTAGAAGGATTAGATGAAATTTTTGGCATGCTATTTTCACTTCCTAAAGAATCCTTATTGGATCTAGTGTTTTATTCAATAGAAGTTCCTTTATTGAGCATAAAAGTATCTTACACCAAGAAGTTAGTAAAACTTGCTCCATGAGGCTGCCAATCCTCATTTGCTTACATCATGACTTCATCTTTAGCTGATAAGAGAGGAGTGAATCCTGATTGAGAAACTATAGCTTGATCTCTACCCTCATTTTCATCCATGAATTGGAATTTTACAATATTTTCCTTACACCAAGTTGCTATGCACCGTTACCATCTCTCTTGTATTGGTGGTGGAATTGGGATTATACACATTGGTAGGCTTGTTGAAGTTAGGCTGACCTTGACCTTTTCCTCTCCCATATTGATGACCATGTTATTATTGATATTGATAGGGGTTTTATCTCACACATATTTTAATTCTCTCTTTCCTAATATTAGCTTTTAAGGTTTGAATTCTTTCATATGGATCAGGTTCATCTGCCTTCTTAGGAGCAATCCTAGGCTTAGCATTAACATTAGGAACTTGAGAAATGTTTGGAGTATTAGTAGGAGTATTAGGAAGCATAGGCATAAACACCTTAGGATGGAAATTTCCTACTTTAATGAGTCCATTATCATCTCTAATGGCAATTTCATATGTTTCAGGAAGAGTGAAACCACCCATGGATTGAAGCATAATAGCAATATCAGTACAATTGGCTCTCAAGTATGTAGGAAACACAAAGCTAGTAGGTGGTATCATGATGGGATGCAATGTATTAAGTATTTTAAAACATCTCATTGAAGTCATTAATTATTTCATTAGGGGTTATTTTGATCATATTGAGTTGATGTATGAGAGAAGTATGGTAATTTTCATCTTCAAACCTTAAGGTCAACAACACTCCAAAGTCATCCCATGATATGATGCATCCACTAGGAAAAGTCCTATACCAATCAAGTGATTTCCCTCTAAGGGAAATGATAAGTAGTCTAATGGAAATATTCTCTTTAGTGACATTGTGGAAACTACAAAAATTAGAGATATCCTTGATGTGTTCACTAGGTGTGACATGACTCTCACCATTAAATGTAGGCACACTTTTTGTAGCGTTATGAGGAATGGCATCATATGCCTCAATATGAATTGTATTTTTAGTATTAAAGGTAGGTAAGGCATGTGTAATATCCATGATTTCTTGAATTTATTCAATATCTTCACTCTCTTGGATAGAAAAATCTTCTTGATCTTCAAAAGACATATTAGGTTGAGGGTATTGAGCTTTAAGAGAAAGTTCAGGATGAATAGGTGGATTGATAGAATTAAGAACTATAATAGATGATAATTTAGTAAGGAACATGAAGTATGAGAGAAAATTTATGAAAAAATAGTGGCCTTGAACCAAATTTTACCCTGAATAGAGTCATCAAATGTTGAGTAGCACACTAATTTGTAGTTGATGTTGTCAAGACCAACATGCACTTTGACAAGTTGTCTTGAGGATAATGGGTGCCATCGGGTGTGCTAGAATTATTGTCACCAAATAATGTACCCTAAAAGAGGGTGTTCAATCCTCCTCCATATTTGGGTAACATGGGAATAATTCTAGGTATGTGGGTTTACCTATAGTAGAAGTAGACCTCTAGGTTTAAGGGTAGCTCCCTGAATATACATTGAAATGATTATCACCTAATTAATTAGTTGATTATGGGAAAAGAGAATAAAATTTGCTTGAAATGAAATTACTCTAAGGGGGTGACACAATAGAAGTATTTCCATAAGACCATCATACTTCTATCACAATGAAACAAGACCTACAAACCAACTTACAAGTCCTATGGGGTTCTAACATAAGTGTTTCAACATAGAGGTGACATGCATGAAATAACACAAGGTAAGTGAACTAGAGGGAATACTACACACTCTAAGAAAAATTTTACACCTGATAGGATCCTACACACTAGTTACACTCTATATAACCTATTAGAATAGGAACAACTTGCATCAAACATGAAGGATTGATAGAAAGCAAGGATATATGAATATGTCTTAACCATTAACTATAATTATATTTGAACACATATAAAAATGTTCATGAACTCAAAACCAAACTTTAAGTTATTTTTCAAGTCAAAATACAATGTCAATCTAGTAGGGCTTCACCATACATGGTGTGGTATTAGTCTACAAGAGACAAAATGACTACTACTTATAGAATTTGAGAGAGAAGTGAGAAGAAAGAAGCCCAATAATCACTAGAACATGTGTCAAGCTAATAAAGGGAGTTACACATGAAGGAGAGAGGAATGTGGAATAGACCATGCAAGGTTTACTTGGAAGTATGTCCCTTAAATTATGAAACTCCTAAAATATGGTGTAGGACTCTTCAATTGCTTGCTCAAAAAACTACCTTCATCATTTGGCCTTCTTGGAACATCCCAAAATAAAATAGGGATATATTATATGATTAAAATAGGAGGGAAGGGTTATAAACAAGACCCAACATTCACTAGTTGCATCCCTAATCACTGATATTCTTATAAACATGAGTTATCACTACCTACAGTCCAAATAACTCCTCCTTCACTCCTCCTTTACACTTGGTGCCAAATTTATCTTCAATTTTCAAATCCAATACATATATAGGAGTGTATGACACTTTTAAAGAATCCTCATGGCCTTAGATTCCTCAAATAGACCTTAAAACGTCTTCCACTTAGAGATTTCACCTTCTCACTTGCTTGTTCACTATACCAGTTTGGACTGGTTGAGATGAAGGCACTTGTAGAGGTACTTGTGAGATTTTATGATGCATGAAATGTACATGATGGGTTATCTCAGATCCCAACTTATCTTTTGAAGTGACTTAAATACTTTGACTCTCCCTTGAACATGAAAAACATAAAAAATTGTCAAAGAAACTAGTTTTGTGCCCTATTCATACAAGTAAGGTACAATCCAAATGGGTGGGGAGGAGCCATAGATATTCCTATATAACTTAAAATTATTTCCAAAGCCATTATATCCCATCTAGATGCATTTACTTCTTCATTTTCCTAATCGGGTCACTAACAAGTGTTTTAGAGGGTTTAGAGTCATTTTTCCCTCTAAGGATTGTTCATACAGGGCTGACATCTAATTTGTGAAAAAATTACAAAAATTCCTTGTTAAAGAGCTCCTTCAACTCCCACAACTCCTTATACTCCCATGAAAAGTGTCCATGTAGGTGTGAGCATCTCAAGTTATCCTCTCAAGCTTTGTTTTCTATTTTGCATACTCTATGATGGTCTTAAGCCAAAAAGTGGCTTCCCTATGGTTTCCTATGTATGCCAATAGTTGTAACACACCTTATATATTCCTATAACCATTTTATAATAAATTTTAATGCTTATCTAGTGTTAAAAATGATACTGATCCCCCAATTGGGCTTTAGTCTTTAACTAGACCTAGTAGGTCTGCCTACATACTTGTAGGTTTAAACCTCCTTGTTTGGTTCCTAACCACTTTACATTGTTTTTATTATTGTTCCATGTCTATAAAAAATCTCAAAATCCTATTTCAAGGTTCTAACAATCTCTATCCCACCTTTTTATCTTCTTTCCTCAAAACCTATAGGTTTGCACCCTTGGGAAGTGCTCTCTGTCTGAGACAAAATAGATGACACTTCCCCTATTGCCACAGACCAAAGGGTGATGTGAAAGGATTATAAAAGTAATGGGGACCCTCTATGTTGAATTTTAGGGTTTGATGATACTCATAACACCCTTAAACACTCTAAAATTTGAGACATATTTTTGAGAAAATTTACTGTGTAGGCCTTATACATGTGATTGTAGGTTGCTTGTATGATAACCCTTCCATGTCTTATTATACTATATGAGGGTCTTAAAAATAAATTAAAACCATAATGAAGGTGTTTCATACCTACTTACCACCCAAACCTTTCCAAAACTTCACATATACCTTGCTTTTGACTGGATACAAGTGTAGGTTGACTGTAACTATATTGTTTGCTCAAGAGAATGGTAAACCTATATATATATATATATATATTAGACCTTGATTAATTGATCCTTAATTTAATTTAAGTCTCTAATTCCATTTTAAAATAATTTTAATCTATTCTCATCACCTAGATGTTAGGCCAATCACCAAGACAATCCTACCTCAGAGCATTATCAATTAGAATCAACTGTAGTTGATCATTTATTAAAGAACAAGCAGAAGTAGATGTACTTGAAACTGAAAAAGAATTTAGTGAGAAGGTTCTTAAATTATTATCCTATATATTTACTTGTGTTAGAGGCTCTTTATTCACTTGAGAATTTGTTGTAGGGGTTATTGCTCCCCTCATAGTGGTCTTAGGTTTCCTTTTCCTCTTATAGACCTTCTCATGTTCCTCCCAGCTAATACCTACACTTATTTCATGAAGAGACCAATGCCTTGTTTAAATTACTCAAAATAAATTTAAATAGTGTCAAGCTAACCTAGGATTTCCAAAATAGCTCTGATAGTAGATGTAGAGATTAATGTGGGCCCTTGGGAGGGGTTAGGTTGACTGCTAGATCCTCTTTGCTCAAAACTTTGAGGTACATCGTAAATGTTTGAAGTGGCAAGTCTTAGAGGTCTACTTGGTCTATTCCTAACAAGATGAACCTTATCTTCATCTTATTCATCCTACCTTTACTCATAATTAACATCAAACATGTTTCCATGTGATGGTGGTGGTCAAAAGTTAGAACTATCTTCCTTTTTCTTCTCTCTATCCAGTCTCATCTCCAATTCAATGTTTTTCTTTGCAGCATTCTAGATCACCACCTCATCATTCAGAGCATCTCTACATATCAATTCATGAACTTCTTATTGATTCTTGTATTCCATTACTACATCTTTTTTAAATTTGAAAAGATGCTTGGATATGACATTGTTGGGATCCCATGGTCTGAAGTCATCTTTAGGCAATAGTATGAATCCCTATGCCTAGAAGCCACAATAATATCATGCCACTTGGTAATATTGGTTCTACCCATTTTTTAAGTAACCTTATGGGGGGAAATATTCTTCTTGTTCTTGAATACTCCATCAAATCCATGTATAAGTTGGTAGGCCATCTATTCTTTAGCTAGCTTCATTGGTACAAACCTCAGTAATCTAAAAGGGGCCACCATCACTCCTATCCTGATGACTATACAGTCTGGGTATAACTAGTAGCTACTCATGTCTCTCAAGGTTTTCCTAACTTTAGGGGGAACCCTATGTATTTTACATTTAGTGATAAACTTATAAACCTCTGGGTATAACTCTTCTACAATCACTCTTATATTTCATTTGGATCAATGAATATGCATTACAGAGAAGAGTTGGGGCACAACCTCTTATTACTCAGGAGACCATCAATTTTGACCTAGTTGAGAGGTTTCATAGATTACATCTATCAAGTATCTCATCATAAATAAGTGGACACCATTCTTACAAGTGTCCTAGATTGCATAAACCAAATTATTGCTGATAATTTCCCTAAGTGGGGGAATCTACTAGTCTTCTAGGAAGATTTGCATTAATGGAATAACTCTTATGTCCATATAAGAAATGTGTGGATTGCCAAATACTCTAATCAAAAGGTTCATGCCAATCCTAAATTCTTATTAAAATTTTTGTTTGGTCAAGTTTCCTTGATCATCCATGAGAATAACCCCCATCGAGTTAGTCACCCATGAATCCAAGACCTTCTCCAAGGATTACACTTCATACCAGTTGTCGATGATGACGTAGTTATACTATATTTATGGTGAGGGAAGGTCATAATACTTCTCAAATATTGACCCTGCTATGAAATCAATAGGGAGCCCTTATGATATTGACTTAAACAACCCATATTCACATTTTTATCTCCCAAAAATATTATAAACTAGGTCAGCACATGGCATGACCTTTGGATTAGCTGTGGCCTTGTGGAGACTAACTATGTTAATGGCAAGGATATTTGAAACTAGTTTGATTATATGAGGCATGGTCGCATCCTCATCAATATCCCTAACTACTTCCACATTGAAATATATGCTACTATAGTGCATGTCACCATATGATATGGCCTTAAGAATGAATTTAGAATCTTTGAAGATGAATAAAGTATCATTTTGAAATAAAAATACATCATTCCTGAAGGAAATGCTCTTAACTAGAGTCTAAGGACCTATTTGTGCCATCTTTTACAATATTTTAGGTAGAAATCAACATATTTTGTATCCTTTTGTAACTTTTAAGCTTTGATAATGGTGGTTAGGAGTGAAATTTGCAAATGGCTTGAGCTTTGTCGAACTATGAGAGCACAAATAATAGAGAAAGCAAACACATATAGCTTTAAAATGCAAATAGAAATAACCTTGATTGTGTAGCCTTTTAAAACATCACTCTAATTAATATAATGTTGACGGTGATCTTAGTTCATGCTATATTAATGGTGAGCTTGTAAATCTTGAATATATTTGAAATAATCTTTAAACTATTGCTTTTAGCAATTAATTTCACTAAAATTCAAATTTAGATTTAATTCATCTTTGATTTGTCATCAATTTTAGCTTTAAATATAAATATTGGCACCTTTTTACATGTGGCTTCCATCTCGGATCTAGCTAGGTACTCGTGAGGCCTAAATATGATTAAACTACCTAGTTGGCTTGAAATTTGAATACATGGCACCATTTGATTACTTCACAAAATCTCAGGATGTATCTTTATGTGATGACTCATTTGCATCTCTCCATGTGGTATCTTTCAATTCATAACGAGCTCTCATGCGGTGCTTTTTGATCTTGAATGGTCGTGAGAATGCCATGCATCACTTTCATGGGCAATCAAAGCTTTCATTGTTAAGTGTATCCCTCAAAAGGCTTTTGGACAACTATTGACAACTTGGCATTGATTGGATGGCTCAGGTGGAAACACACATCCCTCTTTGAGGTGATCTCATGGATCTCAAATAAAAATAATGTAGGAATGACACCTGACATCATCACATGGGCTGAAAGGGGGCATGCATCATTCTTGGGGGTTATTATTTATTCTTTTACCAAGTGTCACTCTCAGAAGGAAACTTAGAGAACTAAATATTAACAAACCTTGATTGGATAGCTCAGGTGTAACCACGTGTCTACCTTACAAGATCTCATAAGCTTTAGATGGATGTAATGCAACACAGACATGTGGTGACCTTGAATGAACCCAAGGGGGGCATGCATCACCTCGAAGGGCTACTTGAGTTTTATTGGTCATGGTTGAGACACATAGTGCTATTTTGTGGGCTTCTACACTGTGGCAAGATGTGTTGTAGTTTGGATTAGATGAGTTTGCTCGTGGAGTCTAAGATCATGACTCATAGAGCTTGGATTTGAATTCTAATGGATAGCTTCTTATGAGCTCTCCAGATGATGAGACATAGCTTTGTGGACTTGGTAGATTTGTTCTAGGTGTCTTGTGTGGGATGTGATGAATCCCTAAGGCATTGTGAGGCCTGACAAGGTGGATATCTATCCTTCTTAGGCTACAGTATAAACTTTAACATCTCGTAAGGTTCCATAAGTTATAACTTTAATTTGACATCATATGAGGTCAATCAAGAAGCTAAGTTATATTCTTGACTACGTCATATCCCGTCTTAAGCAAATTTAAACAAGTTTTAAATTGAAACTTTGCAAGCAAATGCCTTAAACACAACATAAAGTTAATCAAATAAAACCTAGTGAAGCTTGTTGTGTTTATGTCAATTAAAGATCTAGGTCACACTTCCTTAACAAAAGTATGTCTATAGGTTATTGAACCATCAATGGTCAATAATTCATTGTTGAATAAAACTTGAAGAAAACTTGAAATAATTTGAATATTTCTAAGTATCAATCCTTATTGCAAAATGAATGATTAACCAAAAAATTGTAGAAGTATTAAATCAATTCTCCATGTAGTCAAATGATTTAATATACTTAGCATATTTGTAATCTTTCAAAAATTGAAGAAAGGAGGGTCCCTATTCTAAGAATAGGGGAATTTTTATCATTAATAGTTTCTTGACGATAGGTGCACCTAGAGTTTTGAGTTATTTTAGAAGGTTTTTCTTGTAGGTTGAGCATTTTTCTCCGTCGGTTAACTTTATGAACATTTGTTTTCATCTTTAAAATCTCTTATCATACATCCTCACTCTATCATAATCAAAGTTATATGACTAAATTTTAACACTCAAAACCCAACACCAAAGTTTTCCCTCTCCCTTGTATTAGAGTTATCTGATTGTAGTGTAGCCCTCAAACCCTGATGCTAGAGTTTTCCCCCTTCCCCTTAAACCTCAATATTAGAATTATTTGACTATAATGTATCCCTCAAACCTTGAAACTAAACTTTTTTGGAAGTAAAATGATTAAGAGGGGGGGGGGGTGAATCAATCTTCAAAACTTTTACAACTTTAATTTATCATTCATGAACTAACAAAATAATTTAGTGAACTAGCAACACATTAAGAACCATAAGCATGAGATAAGAGCATAATACATAGAACACTTATTTGAGTGGGAAAACATCAAGGGTAAGAAAAACCCACTAATTATTAAAATGACATAATGTCCTATAATTCAAACATAAATATTTAGTGAAACACCAACTTCACTTGGAACACCAACCCCAACTAGCCAAGCACTATCATGACTAGGATTTAACAAGCACCCACTTGCAAGGGGGCACCAACCCCCTAGATGACTTAGAACCAAATCAGACACCTCAATAATTTGATAAGATTTATAACCCTTTGTTTCTTATACAATATATTATGATCTCATTATTCATCTCTTCACATACTTCTATCCTTCTCAAACTAGTCTCTAGACTTCTTCACTTAATTTGGTCTCTTCAAGATAAATTAGGTCATTTGACATTGATATTCATCACAATAACCATATTATATATTCATGATATTTTATATGGACCCTAATTATGGTCTATAAGACCTCATTTATCTCTTCAAAATTCTATATATGTTGCTTCAACTCTCATACATTCTAATTAGCAAATTAGGCCTATTAGGCCTTGCTCGTATACTAGGTTCTTGATCATACACCTCTTGGTCAGACATACACACTTGAAAACTTATATTTTTTTAATAAAAAAGGCCTTAAATCATGCCAAAAATATTAATCAAACATTAAAATAATATGGTCATAGAATATAGTACCAAAACACCTTTTAGGCCTTAAGGAGACCTAATTCAATTAGGCCTTTATTAGCACACATTACCCTTTGAGCTCCTTGGAACACTCTTAAAATTATCACATGAAAATAACATATCATATGTCACTAAAATATACCTTATTATACTTTAATTTAGGTCTAAAACACATTTTATATCCAACCACTACTTGAACCTTTTCTAAAAACACTATTCACAATATGCCTGTGCATACCCAAAAAATTTGTCTTGAACAACTGAAGCAAAAGCATAATTTTGTCAAAAAACCATGGAAAAAAATCACACATACATAAGATACATGAACTTAATATCATAATAATGTGTTTTTAACTTCAAAATATATGGCAAAATGACTCAAACCCTTCTCTATAAAGAGCCCACTTAGAACTGCCAACTAGCCTCAAAACACAATCAAGGAAACATGAACATTTGATACATGAAATATAATATTAAATAAATTAAAATGTATGAATATGATATTAAAACATTCTTATAATAACCTTCAATAAATATATAATAATCTATAATATAAATATTGATCTTGCAGACCAATCTCATGACCTCACTGTACATAAACCTCATTGAGCTAGACAAGTCAACTTGAGAGCAACTTTTTGAAATATATAACAATATAAAAATATTATAACCAATATGAACATGTATTAAAGGTATTTAAAAATAAATACATGTACTTGGATTCATCCCTAATCCATGATAACACATCCCTAATCACCTTCTCACTTCTACCTGGTTTTCTCATTGTTTGCACCATTAGGCCTATTAGCGATAGGTCAAATTATATGACTGATTTAGCACAATTGAGGTTTATAAACTGATAAAAAAACACCATGGACATTAAATATAATTATTGAGCTTCAACCTTCATCTATTTATCAACTTTGACTTGGTCAACTCTAATTGCTATAAAAAATCTCTAAGAAACAAGGCTTTTCCTATAGGATCCACTCACTCACTTGACAATCCAATCACACTTGGAGGTGCCTTGGAGAGTTTAATACAACCTAAAATCACTTAAATATCTATACCAATCAATTATTATCACTTGATAGCAACTTATTTCATATCAAGTCATTATTAGGGTTCTTTGAGGGTTTAAACAATCTTCTAGTATTAACGATCATTCATAAAGCTTAACCCCTTATTCCAAAAACCAATGCCTAAAAATGTGAGATAGGACCCTTATACATCTGCCATGAATGACTTAGGTTATTATTCAGAGGTTACACATGCTAATTAACACTTGAAAGTTATTCTTGGGTTGAGAACCCTTTATTCTATGCACATGAGAGACCTTAAAACACTTTGTCTTGCCTTACTATACAAAACATGACCTAAAACTTTGTGAACATGCTTGAAAAAATGTATCATAACTATTAAAATACTCACCTACTCACACATGTCTTGTAAAATGATCCTAATACTTCATTAGGCCATGCTCTATCTCTTTGCTCTCTAGGCTTTGACCTGCAAGTCACATTAGGCCTTGAAACTAACTGTCTAACCACTGTACAAGCTATAAAAATTTGATATATAAAATAAAAAATATTATCCCATGATGAAACATTGATTTAAATCCTTCATAGGCATTAAAAACTCATCATGACACCTAATTAGGTCAGGGAGTGTCTAGAGGTGGTTTAGTTACATACTAAGTCTGTAGGTCCTACCCTTGTAGGCTCACTCTGAAACTCTCATGAGTGATCCAATGCCTCATATATATGATCAAACAAATTAATATAGCCTTTTATGCCTATGTAAATCCATATCACTAGTCCACCAAGCTCATACCTTCTTACAAGGTCTCTTTATGTAATGACCAGTGTCATGACTAGGCTTTTCAAGCTCTTGAAACTTGACAATTGACATTGAAACACTTATTCATGTTATTATACCTTTCTCACATGTCTTACATGATCCTTATAAAATGTTATATCTCTCAATGATTATATAAAACAAATATATTATTCAATTACCTCATGAAAACCTTTATTAAGAACCTTTAACATCAATGACAACATTAATATCAAACTTCAACAACATGAATAATGCTCAATAATCTCCCCCTTTGTCATTGATGGCAAAACATACTGTATATGATCACTCTTATCTCCCCATTCTATTATTTTTACCCCTTTGACATAGATGACAAAGTCATGTCTGTAACTCCTTGAATCACATTTCTTGCAACCATTATACTCAACCCATAGGACTCATGAGTTTATGAGACATAATACAAACATGATCCCACTATCTCCATGCATACCTTATTGGAAAAACTCACTTGTTCTTGGAGCTAATTATCATGATTATATCCCTCTAAGTACTTGACTTTTTAAATGATTTATAGGGATACAAATTACACTCAATTCCTATCTTAGGTATTCAAAAGTTACCTTTATAAGTGGTTTGGTCAAGATGTCTGAAATCTGATCTTGTGTAGAAACATATTCAAGTTTGACAGTTTTTTCACTTACCTGATCTCTTAAAAATGATACCTAAAAGGCATGTATTTGGTCCTTAAGTGTATGATAGGGTTATTTGAGACGCTTATGGCACTTGTATTGTCACAAAAGATAGGGTTAGAACTAACATACTCTACCTTGTAGTCTTTTAGGGTCTGTCTCATCCATAAGACCTAAGTGCAACATGAAGCTAATGAAATGTAATTAACCTCACAATTGGATAAAGCTACTAATGGTTGCTTCTTGTTTATCCATGAAACTAGGCACCCAATTAGAAAAAAAATCCTCCACTAGTACTCTTCCTATCATCTATACTTCTTGCCCAATCTGCATCTATGTAGTCTATCAAATTAAACTCCCTGCTTCTTGGATACCACAATCCATACTCCATATTACCCTTGAGATACCTAAGTATCCTTTTTAATTATTTTAAATTATTCTCTTTGGATCCACTTGAAACCTTTCCATAAGATCTACTTCTTGCATGATGTTAGGTCTAAAGGTAGTGGTGTATAAAAAACTTCTAATCATTAACCTATATGATGTTTGATTGACCTTTAGAGACTCATCTTCCTTGCCCAGCTTATATCTTGTGATCATGGGTATACTAACTGCCTTGAAATCTTCCATCTCAAAATTCTTCAACATCTCTGTTATGTATTTGGCTTGTGAGATGAATATACATTTTTCAGATTGAGTGATTTGTAACTCAAGAAAGAATGATAGTTATCGTAGCATGGACATGTCAAACTCTTTCTTCATCACCTCTACAAAGGCCTTGGTCATGTTCTCATTATTTACACCAAGTATGATGTCATCCACATAGAAAACTATAATTAGCTGATGGTCATTTGCTATATTGATGTATAGATTATTATCTGTAACTCCTTTTTTGAATCCTTGATCCAACATATACTTGTCTAATCTAGCATACCAAGATCTAGAAGCTTGATTTAAACCATAGAGAACCTTTTTAACCTAAAAATATAGTATTTTTCATCTCATAGTGATAACCCTTTAGGTTTCTCAATGTACACTTCCTCTTCCAAATTTCAATTCAAAAAGGCAAGTTTGACATCCATCTAGTATACCTTGAATCCTTTGAATCCTGCATATGCTAGAAACAGTCTGATGGCCTCCAATATTGATAATGGTACAAAGGTCTCTTCAAAGTCTATCCCTTTAACTTATACATATCATTTACATACTAATCTAGCCTTGTTCCTAGTGACTTATCCATCTTCATTTAACTTGTTTTTAAACACCCATTTTGTGCCAATGACAATCTTGTTTTTAGGCCTAGAAACTAGTTCCCAAGTCTCATTATTTTATATTTGATCTAACTAATCATTCATAACACCTATAAATAATTTGTATTTACTTGATTATATAAGACTATGAGGTTTAATCTTAGATAATAGAGCAATATTCTCTTGATTTAGATTACTTACTAGTCTTCTCTTTGTTTGCATACTGCATTCTTGTTGCCAATGATTTGAGATTCAGGGTCATCTCTTTGAATCTGTCTTGAGGGTCCTTTTGAGTCCTATCTCTTTTCAACTTATTATTATTTATCATAAAAATCTATAGTCTCCTCTTCATTATTAAAGTCCAGATTCTCTAAAGTGTTCTTTGACTGGGAGTGAGATTTCCTTGTCGCATCAACCTTCATGTTGGTGATTTCCACTATTTTTTGTAGTCTCTTGTTATAAAAACTATAGGTTGAGATAATTAATGAGTATCATAAGAATATGCCTTCATTAGTTATGTAATAAAACTTACCGAAGTATTCATCATATCTTTTGATGAAACATTTACTCCCAAACATTCTAATGTGTTCCACAGTGGTAGGTTTTCCCTTCCATAGTTCAGAAGGAGTCTTGTTGCCATTTGTCCTTATTTTTATTATATTAAAAATATAGATAGAAGTGATTAAATTCTCTCTCTAATATCCATTAGATAATATAGATTCATTTATCATAATTCTATCCATCTCTTGAATTGTCCTAGTTATTCCTTTACACTACCCCATTCTGTTGAGGTGTCCTAGCTACCAAGAATTGTATCCTTATTCCATGAACTTCACAGAAGTCATCAAACTCATTGGACCAAAAATATTATCTTGTATCATATCTTAAGAACTTGATCTTACCATTCATCTCATTCTTAACAAGAGTCTTGAATGCCTTGAAATTTTCATGAGCTTCTAATTTTTATTTTAAAAATGCAACCCAAGTTATTCTTGTATAATCATCTATTAGTAACATGAAGTAGCTATCTCCTTGGATGCTTTGAATTCTTATAGACCCAAAAATATCAATGTGTATTATCTATAGGTGTCTTGTAGTATATTTCTCCTTGGAATTGAGCCTTCTTCTAGTATGTTTACCATGTTGATAGGCCTTGAAAAGTATTTTTGTAGATTTGGTGATCTTAGGCATGTTCTTCATAGATTTATTAGTTCTAATCTTAACCAAGTTGTCAAAGTTTAGGTGACCTAACCTTTTGTGCCATAGCTAAATTTAATTGATATTTATCATGAATCATCTATCCTTCTTGATCTCATTTAATAGATATAGGTTGTTTTCAGTCCTCTTGGCATTGGCAATTAGCCTTCTTGATTTGGCTCTCCTTATCTCACACCCTCTATCATGAGAGGTTAGTGTGTGTCCTTGATTGTACATTTGACTTACACTAAGTAGCTTATGTTTTAAACCTTCCACATATAATGCATTTTGTGTCTTGGTCTTTCCATTGTCAAAACTCAAAACACCCTTACCAACTATATTGGTAGTTGTGTTGTCTCCAAACCTCACTATTCCTACAACATTATTCTTTAAAGAGATGAAATTGTTTCTATCTCCTATCATGTGGCTTGAGTAACCAATATCTATATACCATTTTATGACTTCATTTTCAATGTAAAAGGTAGTTTGAATTAGCATAGAGTCCTCTTTGGTCTTCTATTCCTCCATGGCAAATAGTCCATCTTGCTTCTTGAGCTCAATTTGATTTATCCTAGTTTGCTTTGAATTTCATACCAATGTTTGATCCTTCTTATGAATTATAGGATATTAATATGTCATTTTGAATCTTGTGGACCTTATAACTCTTTTAGAACAAAATATTACAATGTGTCCTATATTATAATAGATGTAGAAAACAACATTTCTATACTTACCATGATTCTATAATGACTTATCCTTTATTACATTAGGCTACTTGATTGGTCTTTTCAGGTTGGTACTCTTGAATTATTCTAAATTATCACTCTCTCTCTCTAAAAATTGCTCATTTTTTATGATTTGTTCATGCTCAACCTTAAAATAATGTATCTCTATCTTTAACTGGTCATACTCAATTATCTTTGACTTAAACTTTATGTTGACATCTTCTAACTGATCATTGAGATCCTTGATAGTCTTATTTTGATGCTTAAAGTCATCAAGGGAACTTATGAGATCTATTTAAAAGTATAATCTAGCTTCTCCTTCTTCACTATCATATTAGACTTCTTCATCATATATGTTGTCTTCTTCCTGTTGATCAGAATACATCTTGTGCTTCTTAGAATCACCTTCAAGATGTTAGACTTGTCTAAGAGGACTAGGATCAGATACCAATTATTGGAAGCATAATGACTAAGAGGGAGGGTGAATTTATCTTCAAATTTTTTAAAAATTTACTTTATCATTCATGATCTATCAAAATAATTTGTGAACTAGCAATACATTAAGAGTCATAAGCATGACATAAGAGCATAACACATATAACACTTATTTGAGTAGGAAAAATTCAATGGAAATAAAACCCACTAATGATGAAAATGGACTAATGTCCTATAATCAAAACATTGATATTTAGTGAATCACCAACTTTACCTGGAGTACCAACCCTAACTAACCAAATGCCAATTTGACTAAGATTTAGCAAGCACCCACTTGAAAGGAGGCACCAACCCCCTAGATGACTTAGCATCAATACATCCACCTCAAAAATTTGATAACATTTATAAACATTTTTTGTTCATAAAATAGAGGATGATCTCCTTCTTCATCTCTTCACATACTTTTATCCTTCTCAAACTAGTCTTTAGCCTTCTTCACTTGATTTGGTCTCTTCAAGACAGATTAGGTCATTTGACCTTGATAGTCATCTATAGTACCCACGTTATATTTTAAATATATTTTATAAGAAACCTAATTATGTTCTATAAGACCTAATTTATCTCTTCAAAATTCTATGTATTTCACTTCAACTCTCATACACGTTAATTAGCTAATTAGGCCTACTAAGCCTTATTCTTATACTAGGTTCTTGCTCACACACCTCTTGGTCAGCCATACACACTTTAAAAATTATATTTTTAATATAGTAGGCCTTAGGTAATGAAAAAAATATGAATAAAACATTAAAATATGTCTGTCATAGCATATAGGACCAAAATCCCCTTTAGGCCTTAAAGAGACCTAATTCAATTAGGTCTTCATTAGCACACATTACCCTTTGAACTCCTTGGAATACTCTTAAACTTCTCACATGGAAGGAACATATCATATTTCACTAAAATAGACCTTATAAAACTTCAAATTATGTCCAAAACATCTTTTAGGTCTAACCACTACTTGAACCTCTTCTAAAAACACTGTTCACAATAAGCTTGTGCATACCCATAAAATTTGTCTTGAACAACTGAAGCAAAAACATAATTATTCCAAACAACCATGAAAAAAAGTTACACATATATAATATACATGAATTTAATATCATCACCATATGTTTTTCACTACACAATATAGGGCAAAAGGACTCAAACCCTTCTCTGCAAAGATCCCACTCATAACTACCAACTAGCCTCAAAACATTGTCAAGGAAACATGAAATTTTGACACATGAAAGAGCATAATAAATAACTTCCAATGTATTAATATGATATTAAAACATAATTATAACAAACTCAAATAAATATATCATAATCTATAATAGCAATATTAGTCTTTTTGACCAATCTCATGACCTCACTGTACACAGACGTCATGGAGCTAGACAAGTCAATTTGAGAGCAACAATTTGAAATATACAATGATATCAAAATATTATATCCAATATAAAAATGTATTAAATGTATTTAAAAAATATCCATGTACTTGGATTCATCCATAGTCCATGATAACACATCCCTAATCACCTTCTCACTTCTACTTCGTTTGCTCACTATTTGTACTGTTAAGCCTGTTAGTGATAGATCAACTTGTATAGCTAGTTTAGCATACTTGAGGTTCAAAAATTTATAAAAAAACACCATAGACATCAAACATAAGTCTATATATTCAACATTAATCCCTTTAACAACTTTAACTTGGTTAACTTTGACTGCTACAATAAATCTTTGAGAAATAGGGCCTTTCCTAAAGGATCCACTCACTCACTTCACAAATAAATCACACTTGGAGGTGCCTGGGAGAATTGAATACAATATAAAATCACATAAATAGCCATACCAATCCATTTTTATCACTTTAGAGCAACTAATTTCATATCAAGTCATTATTAGGGTTCTTTGAGGGTTTAAACCATCTTTTAGTCTTAACAATCATTCATAAAGCTAAGCCTATTATTCCAAAAACCAATGCATAGAAATTTGAGATAGGACCCTTATCCATATACCATGAATGACTTAGGTTCTCATGAAAATTTTACACATGCAAATGAACACTTGAAAGTTCTTGTTGGGTTAAGAACCCTTCCTTCTATGCTCATGAGAAATATGAAAACACTTTTTCTTGCCTTAATCTACATACCATAACCTAAAACTTTGTGAACATGTTTGGAACAATGTAACATACCTATGAAAACACTAAAATAATCACATATGTCTTGAAAACTAATCTTGATACCTCATTAGGCCATGCTCTGTCTCTTTACTCTCTAGGCTTTAACCTGTAAGTCATATTAGGCCTTGAAACTAACCTTAAAACCACTATCCAAGCTCTCAAAACCTAATATAAAAGCTAAAGAAAGCCTCTCCCATGATCAAAAATTTATTTTCATCCTTTTTATGCCTTGAAAACTCCTCATGACACCTCATTAGGTCAGGCTGGGCTTAAAAGTGGTCTAGTTGCATACTAGGTATGTAGGTCCTACCCTTATAGGCTCACTCTAAGACTCTAATGAGTGATCCAATGCCTCATATGTATGCTCAAATAACCTAATACAACCTCTTATACCTATGTGCATCCATCTCAACAGTTCACCAAGCTCATACCTTCTTACAAGGTCTCTGTATGTAATGACCAGGGTCATGACTAGGCTTCTCAAGCTCTTGAAACTTAACAAATGACCTTGAAATACTTATTGATGATATTATACCTTTCTCACATGTATTATATGCTCCTCAAAAAAATTTATAGCTCTCAATAATGCTATCAAATATGGACATTTTTCAATGACCTCATGAACACCTTTCTTAGGAGCCTTTGACATCAGTGACAATATTAATGCCAAACTTCAACAACAAGAACAATGTTCAACAAAGTTCTCAGACTATACTATAGTTCCTTGCTTATGCCTCCCCTCCCTCTGCCTCTCCTTTTCCTATTCCCATTCACTATCTATTTCTAATCTCCCTTTTCTCCTATACCCATCACGAGTAGACGATGTCTAGAATGACCAAGAAAAAGGGGGCAAAATAAAAAAGAGGTGAAATGAAGTATTTATTTCAAGGAGTTACTCCTCCACCAAACATTGATTTCAATATAGACATGGTCACGCACATCTAATTGGGTCATATAGATTTGGTTGAATTTTGGAATAAAGTGAATGCACCATTTAAGAATGATTGGGCATAGACTATTTATGATAGTGAATTACCTCAGGATATTGCTTTTTCAATTTTTGTGCAATGTCTAGAATTGGTCATGACATTGCTAAATCATGATGATAGAGAAGATAGAGAAGTCAAGAATCCCAAAGAAAAACTATTTTACTTCTTGGGGCTAATGAATTGAGAAATGTTGAGGATTCTAGACCATGAGGCCTTCATGGAGATTATCCCAGAGTCAGTGCTAAAGTTTCATGAGAAGAACATGGATGACCATGTTAAGTCTTTGAATAAGTATCAGATTGTTAATCCTAAACTTTCCTTAGCTATATTACCTAAGTTAATTGATCACCAAGATTTCAAGTTATAAATTGGTGATATTATCACTCTTCTCAACATAGTGGTAAGACATCCTACAATGAAGGATTACCAAGAATGGATGTTCCAATACATACAAATCATACATGTAATAATCAATATGTTAATTGGGATGAGTCGATTAGTAATTCAATTTATAAACAATTATGTGAGATAATCACCACCCATAGGCTCTACATGATATCCTAATTAATTTATGCAGTTGCATGGAGGAGGTTATATAGTGGGTTGAATACCATTGGCCAAATGTTTGCATCACATGTCTATTAATATTATCCATAATTAACATCAAGGGAAAGTGCCAAACATTTATATAGAGTTAATGATGCATTCCTTAAATTTTTCATTTAGATGTTTGAAAAAGACCCTTATAATCTATGTTTCTCTTTTTGCTACTTAAAAGATAACAATATAGGGTGGATGGTACATATAATTTCCTACATTTACGTATATTAGGGTTTGTAGATGTGATACGGATTTGTATATGATTCTAAAGTTCATTGATGAAAAATGGGAACTCATAAAATTAGTGCAACAACTGGTGGAGAATCATACATTTTTGGTGACAAAGGATGAATTTGTTGGGCTCCACTTTTGAATAACTATCGATAGGTAAACTTGTGCTACATTACATAAGTTTAAATATGTTGAGTTAGATTTGGCTCAAATTAATCTTCAACCATTTCACAATCATCCCTCATTTAATTTAAGGGAAAGAGGAGAGTCCGTTCTGAGCACTATGTTCAAACATGTTCCCTATTATGAGGATTTTTGGATGGACTGCAATGATGAAAGAGAATTTAGTCTTCTTGATTACTCTCACTTCAAACCTGAACAGGTACTCAGGTTCAACATAGTGTACATTCTCAAGGACATAGATATAGCATCTTCTAGTGATATGGTTGGTCTGATAATTATTGATGAGGATATAGTGACAAGGGAACCTTCACCTTAGCTAGAAAAGAGGACCTTGAAGTTCAAAATCAAGAAGTTGATTGGTGGAAAAGGTACTCCTAGGATATCAATTGTGTTGATTGAAACATATAAAAATGTGGTTCATTCATAAAGATTAATCAAGAATACCACCTTATAGTTTGTGACATTAGATACTCCCTTCTTAGCTCCTAAGGATTCTTCCTCAATAGTGGTAGATCTTCCTCCTTCTATTGAACTGCAACATTTTACTTCTCAATTTGTATCTTAGGAGGGCATTGATTCTCTCCTAGTAGAAGGAGAATTTCATCCAAAGATAGAGGAATATATTCTTAAAGTGGTGGATACCCCACCTATCATCCCAGAAAAAAATCAAATACAAAAAAAGTAGTGGAGGAAAAGGTTATATCTTCATCTCAAATGGGAATAGAGATGAGATCTATGATGGATAAGGCTCTAGTAATTCTAGATCAGATGCAATAGAACATTCATATTCATAAAATTCCATTGATCCCAAAGTACCCCAATATATGAATCAAGTGGTTAAAAATAGGAAAAAGATAATTTCATCATTGAAGATCAACTTCAATGTTATCACCGTACCAACTCTTGGAGCATCAAAAAAACCCAAGAAGGTTTTGTTGACCAAATTTTGACCTCAAGTCAAAATGAGTCAACCCAAATAAATTAAAAATTTCATAGAGTTTTCATGTGGTATTTCATGCATTTTATGGTCCCGAAAAGTCTCATAAAACCTTATTAGCATTGTTTAAGGTAAGTTTGGAGAAGTTAAGGTAATGTCTCGTCTTGGTCATATAGTGGTCTAGACATATTATGGAGAGATAAAGATTTATAAAGTGGTTTCATAGGTTTTTAGGAGTTTAAAAAATCCATTGTATGCCTTAATCAACTAATACATGCATCTCATAATGTTTTGGAGTGTTTAAGGTTCATTTATGAACTTTAAAGTGGTGAAAATGAGGAAAAAGGTGATTTTTGGCTAACTTCAATGTATGTCAACACTACCTAAGTGAAAAATATATTAAAAAAACCTTACAAAGACCTTGTATAAGTTACAAAACTGCCACACCTATCATCAAGTCATACAAAGGTCATAATCTTGAGTTTCAACACTAAAGAGAAGAGTTAAGAGACTTGTATGGACTTGTTGAAGTCATTTGCAAGTAAAAATGGTTTAGAAGTGTCTTTTAATATTATATAAGTTAGAAGTAAACATGGGAATAAGTTTCAATTCCAATTGTTTCAAAAATCTCTCTCTTACATCATTCCATTCACAAACTCTTAAAGGCCATTTTTAACTACATGGTACAAGCCATACATGTAGAGTTAGGGGATAAGATTTTTTCTAGAGTTTGGGACCCATATGGGCTTAAAATTTATGGCATTGGTCATTAGATTGAGATACTTAGATTTATGAATAATTTCTAATGATCTAGACTACTTTTTGAAGATTAAAATCCCCATAGGTTGAGTTTTGTGTAACTCCAGTGCAAGTGTGAACTCTCTGAATGTATGAAACCAATTGGAATGAGTTATCATAGGTTTTTAAATGTATCATACTCCTTAATTCACCATGTTTACATGTGTGAATGGTATTTTGGCAAAGATAGCTACTCTTGTGTATACTTTACAAGTGATTGTCAATATTTCTATGTTTTAGGGTTCTATAGATGGTCTAATGTATATAAGTGATTATTCATTGTCTTATAATATCCTATAAATCCATTCATGTCCATATAATTATCTAAACATTCTATACTAGTTTTAAAATGGTCACATCTTCATTCACCTTATGGACTATGTTCTAGTGTGCCTACATAACAGGGTGAATTAAGTAGGTTTGGATATATATATATTTATAAGGAGCTTAAGAATTGTGTTTTAATTATAAGTTTGTTTATTCAAGGAATAAATTTATCTTTAAGCCCTAAGAGTTATGTTTTCACTTTCCCATTTCTAAAACTCAGGGTTGCAGACCCAAAAGTACAGACCTGTAGGTCTAATTTTATAAGAGTTGTGAAGAAGTTAGGGGATTGAGTGGTAAAATGTGTGTTTTTATCAAATTTCATGAGTTAAAATTAAAGATAAAATATGTCTCCACTAATTCTATGTTCATGACACCAATCCTTACCAACAGCCACACAACTCATTGACACCTACAATAATGAGGAAGCAAATGACAATGAGGGAGTGTTGAAGGGATATAAATTGAAGATAAATGTGAGTTAGTGGTTAGAGAAGGTTAAATATTTTGAATATGTCACAATAAATCCCAAATATATTCCTTAGATTATAAAGTGGAAGTACATCTTCAAAATGGGCTCAAGACACCTAATAGACACCTACAAGTAGGGTATTGTACAACGTATATATTTTGAAGATGGGATTTTGGATTAAGGATTTAAGTTGATAAAAATAGGACATAGTCTTAGAAGTGTAAAATAATGGATGTGGGGTCCTAAATCATTAAATATACTCAATTTTTTCTTAATAGAAACCCATAGGTCTTTTACGGTAAATAGGCTAGTTTCAAGCCTAAAGTGAGGAGTAAGGTGCATGATGGAAAGTTATGAAACCTATATCAGGTTGAAAAACTATCATGAAGACAAATTAGGATAAAAATGAATCATGATGACATAATTAAAGTAAATGAGATAAATCCTAACCAAACCCTGCTTAGCCAGTCACACACAGTCCTTATTTCAAGTCTATCTTTTGAGAAGTTTAAGTTTAATTGAGAGGGTAGAGGTCTATTGTGATCTAAGAAGGAAGTGAGACATATAAAAAGAGGTTCACAGTGATTATATAACCTCACAAAACTTTTAGACTCACTTGAAGTAAAGGAAACATTGGAAACTCTACCTACTCAACTAATTGTATACACATGTCTACTTGCTCATAAAAAGTACTTGTTGTTTAAAAGGTATAAAAGACTATAGGAGGACTAAAGGAGATTAAATTAGTTAAATATGTTGATATCATAAGGAAATAGTTACATCAAAGCCTTAGACACAAGTAACAAATAATGGAATTCATAGTCAAACCTTATTCAATCATACATAGTCCTAATTGCATAAACAGACATATAGGGCAGTCTTAAGAAGTAGTAATTTGGAGGTGAATTGATAGATTTTAGAACCATGAGGGGATGGTAAGGGGTATTAATAGGAATCATATGTATTCCTACATCCATGATAGAGGAGAAAGGAGATCAAACATAGTCATGAGGGTTCCTTGCTTTGCTTTACACACAAACCCTAGGCTTAAACAAATGAGAGTGTAGGAGACCTAATAGAGTTAAAAAGGGTTGGAAAAACATGGGTAAAAGTAAAAGATGTTTTAATTTACCTCCATAGAGTGTTCATAAGCATATTCAAACTTAGAATTTGCACTTTTAGGCCCCAACTCTCCTAGACCCCACTAGCACAACTTGCCAAGTCGTGAGGCTATCAACTTATGATCATATCTCACATGATAAAATGAAAAGTGGATCAATATTTTAGGAATGAGGAGGAACACTTATGCACTAATGGTTCATGGTATTTTTTTCATCTATGGCCTCTCCTTTATGAACAATCCTTAAGACCTTGAGACATTTTTAGGCTGCCTAGGAGAGTCAGAATGACCTGATGAGATCTAAATGGATTTTTATGCCTCTAGATGGATTGAATAAAATTAAAAATGACCTAAAAAATTTATAAAAATCTATTGATCATCAATCCATGCCACTAGTTTGTATAAGATTATACAAAATTGTACAAAATAGGCCAAAAATTAATGTTTTTAGCTATTTAGAAGGTCCGTACAAGGTGTTAGAATTCAAAAATTGACATGGAGAATGGGGATGACATCATATAACAAAATAAAATGTTTATTTTGGGTTTATAATGTGTGGGAATCATATAGAGTCAATTTTTAGTCTCTAGGCAAGGAGGCCTAATTGAGACTAGTTAGGAGAGAGAAGCAATAGAAAAGTACACTTCCACTCACTCTTAGGCTATGAAATTGAACATGAAGCTGTAAGGTCATACTGGGTCCTATAATATACCTTCATATTATTATTAAAATTCATAATTTTCTATACACAAGGAGGTTTGCATGATTTTAGGGATACAAGGAATAAGGCCAATTTGGGGCTTTTGGTGTAGAATGAGTTCTAAGGGCTGGTTTAAGACTTATAAATGGATTTTTTTAGGTCTAATAGGAGTTTAATAGGACATACATGAATATTTGATGAGCTGAAGAAGAATAATTCAAGTTCTGACACTTGTATGCAAGATTGGCCTAAGGAGATGAAGAATCTTCTAGACACCTAACAAGAAAATGAAGTGATGTGTCAAAAAGAACCTAAAGAGATTAGTTGAGAGGTGTCAAGAGTAGATCAAAGGATTAAGATAACTTTATCTAACCATCATGAAGTCCACTTGTCCTTCAACATGCCAAGACAAAGGGCAATTTTGGAGAGATAGTCAAGGTGTCAAGCAAGCATTCTAACTCATATGCCACTTGGAGAAAGGAAGCATCTTCAAAGGAGCTACACATGGCATTTAGGACTTGTTGAGGTAGTTTCATAACTTATCTTTTATTTTTAACTCATGAGACACTTGTCATCTCTCTCTCTCTCTCTCTCTCTCTGATACCCTTCTCTTCTTCTCTCTCACTTGTATTATATATTAAGCCTTAATTGGTTATGTTTGTAATCCTCCACCTAGGTATGGTGAATCCTTACCGATTTTCAGCCTTTGATCAATTAATAAAAACTTAGTTTTACCTTCTCCATGCACTATTTAAATGGCATGTTAGACTAATTGATCTTGCTAAGTGATATATTTACTTCCTTGGCATGTTGTCCCTGTTAGCATTGATATTTAGTTTTGAAAGTCTTTTTGTAGGTCTCTTGAAGTGATCAAATGAAGTGTGTATGCATTTAATGAGTTATCTCTTCACTAGTGTCATGTTGTGACCTCTTGAACTAGTCCTCCTAGCTCAATCTTGCTTCACAAACCTCTATGAGAAATACTAATATAGAGAGGCAGATTTAGACTAGTGTCATGTGCAAGTTAAGCTCTTGTTTGAAGTGCAATTGCAACTAGTTGGTAGTGATCAGTTCATATTTGGTGCATCACCTCATTAGGAGGTTTAATTCATGTTTTCTCTCTCCCTTTTTATCTTGACAAGTTAGTAACATAGGCGATGATCTTAAATAGATAGATCAAGGGAGCTAACCCTTTAATATAGAGGTTTACCCCCACTATAGACAACCCATAAGTGTAGGGGTAATCCCATTATTTCACTCAATTAGAGTAGGCTTGAAATAACTCTCCAAGGGTGAAAAATTGAGTGACAACAAATTTCTTGTGTAGTCATAAATAAAAAAGGGGAGAGGCATGCTAAGGTTTTTATTCACCCTCTATAAAAAGCAAAGAATGAAGTCACAGTTGTGGATTATCAATTTTCAAGGATACACTTGGATAGGGATACTCATGAGGGATTGAAGGAATATGGTCAAACAACTATCAAATATTTGATTGATAAATTTAATCAAGACAATGTGACAAAGGATTATCTGAAGGAAAAAGTTGAGTAACTTAAATCAGTGGTCCATAAAATAAATTGATCAACCTAGTTCAGCTTGAACTCAAGGAATATACCCAAAATGATAGGAATTTAAGAATGGATAAAAATATAGGAAATATGGGGAAAGCCATTGAAGAGTGGTCAAAAAATCTTCTTTAACATGGAAATAAGTCAATAACATTTATTGTTGAAGTTTATACTTCAATTGATGAAGAAATCTAATATGCTTACAAGAATGAGGATGTTTACAAAAAAAATCTCAATAAGATAAAACATTGGTTGCCTAGGTTTGAATCCCTTGCCAAAGCAAATGAGGATAGTTTAATCAGTGAAGGGGTATTGATTGAAGAATATTTTAAGAGATCAAATGGAATTCTTGGGATTAAAAAAATTTATAATAAAGACAATAGAAGAATCCCTATGCAAATTCAAGGAGTCCATAGTCTTAGAAATAATTCCTCATGTAATAATTAGGAAGTAATTGAGAAGCTTCCATGTTTTCTCCTTAGATAAGGAGGAAAAGTGGTCCCTGTCAAAGATATATAAGAGGAATTCAAATAATTGATTTGATGGGAACTAATTCATCTTCTGCATTTAGTTTCATATCAATATATAATTTCATGCATTATCAAAATTATTTTGATATATTAGATAAAGATTTTAAGGCATGAAAAATAATTACTCAACATATGATAAATCTACAAGTAGAGGCTAAAATTCTATATCAACATTTTGAAGGTCCATATCATGAAAAGGCCGAGAGGATATTGCAAAGGTTTGAATAATACAAAAAGAAATTTCAACAATCAATATAGAAGGAAGTATTTACAATCGAGGATAAGGAAGAAGAAGAGAAAGTTACAGAGAAGACAACCTGATTCACAATGCTAAGGTGCCTTTAAGCATGATCTTCTTCATAAGTCGAAGGCTAGATTTTTGTTCAAGGGATTTTACATATTTTGCATGTAGTTTGAACAAGTCAACGTGCACCTTATAATGTGTAATGTTTCTATTTTTAAAAGTTATTTCCTAAGTCTTAGGACTTGAATTTACTATAAATAAGAGGATTTCATGCCTCTCTAAGGGATGTCAATTTTTGTAATACTTTTACAAGGAAATAACTTTTGAAAGAAAGGAAGGGTGGAAATAACTTTGTGTTTTTTGAGAAATTAATAAAAGCTAAGTTGTTGCTAAACTTTGTGCTTGTATTTGGTTATGAATGAATGATTTCATGTTTATTTATTCATTTTATTAATCTCTTTACTCTCTTCATGATCAAAGATCTTAGTTGATGGTAAATTTAATTTGAGTTAGTGAATGTGATATTTAGGTGAAATCTACCTTTGTTCACCTATTCACGTTCTTTCTTCTTCTTCTAAGGACAACTTTTTCTATTTTATCTTATCTATTTTATCTATCATGTTTATTTTCTCATACATGCAAACCTCCCCTAAAATAATTTAATATGTATATTTGTAAATATGTTAGGTTTGTGTTTTATTTTATTTTGAATAAAAGTAGCTTCACCTACAAATAGAAGAGGGACTCTGTCCCATCATACTTTTGACAGTGGCACACGTGTTGGAGTGTTAAACACTTTTTATAGCCAATAATTTTTAGTTCCCACTGAGGGACATGCTTTATGATGACTCATGCAACCCACAAATATCTGCAAAAGGTGAAGTTATTATATAATTATGGTAGAAAGACGTTTCACTAGAGCTAGCAAAGATAAAGGAATCTCTAACTCTTTCTTTGAATTACAACTTAGTTTTTAGTTGAATCCTTAAAATAAAATAAGAGTCAGGGAGTCTGTAAGTTTACCTACAAGTTCAAAATTTACAAGGTATAAAAGGGATGTATCTTGGTGAGTTAAGCTCTTGTCCTTTCCAAAATTAGTACATCTAAAAAATTAGTTTTTCAAAAAATGGTAGTACCATGGGGGAATGCCATCAGACCACTAGCTCTGAGGAAATTTCATGAGCTACTAAGAGGCTCACATAATAACTTCCCTAAATTTATTGGTGATGGGAAGCAACACCCAAATGAACACATTGTTTTTTTCTTTTCCATATGTGGGGTTTTAGGAGTTGAACATGAAGATGTAACTATAAGATTATTTGTATCAACTCTTACAGATGGAGTTGATTCTTGGTTATATTATTAGGACATCAGTTCCATTACCAATTGGAACACTATGAAGGCTAATTTTGAATCCCATTTTAAACTAGCTAAAAATGCACATGCCTTGATTTCTCAATTGGCTCAAATGAAAAAAGAGGCTCATGAACCCATGCACAACTTCATAGCCAAGTTTAATAGATTATTGAATAAAATTCCTCAAGTAGTTAAGTGCATAGAAGAAAACCATAATGTTTCTTCATCAATGTTCATCTACCAAAAGTTAGTTTCCCCTTAAGAAGAATTTTTTTTCCTAATTTAGAGAAAACACAAGCGTTCACTATTCAAATTGAAGATGGCATGGTTATGATTGGCAAGTTACAAAGGGATTATTCAAAATATAGGAGCCAAGCTTCAAATCATGAATCTATAGAATAATTGATCCAAAAACTTGCAAATGACATCGTTGATTTAAAAAAATAGTTACCTCAAAGGCAATTATCATCATAAAAATAGGAGATACCTAGGAGGAATTATGTACCAAATAATAATCAACCAAGGTTACCTGTTCCTTAATCGAACTTGGCCATTGAGGTTCCTCCAATCATTGGAGTTTTGGAGACAGATGAAATTTACATTTATGATGAGGATGAGCTTGAAATAGAAGACCCAGGTTTCTAAGAGTATGAAACTGAAGATCCTGGTGGTGAATCCATTAATACTTTTCAAGAATATGAGTGTGAAGAGGATGATTATGAAGATGTATTTGGAGATATGAATGGTCAATCCTATGTGGTGTTTACAAGATCTCTGAGCTTAAATAAAGATGTAAAAAAGATGTAAGTAGTTGATAAGGTGAACAAAAATGAGAAAATTGCAAGTGAGGATGATCCTAAAGTGTCTCCTACACCTAAAATACTTCCAAGAGGCTCTCCTTTACCATTTTAAATGAAGACAAAATATCCAAAAACTATAATAGTCATTTCATCTCACACTCAAAATTTAGAAAATTAGAAGACCAATGAAAATTTAAAAAATACTATGGCTTCAATGCCTACAAGATTTGATGCCACATCTTTATTGCACATTCCCTCATTTGAAATATTAGATCATGTAAATAAATCCAAGATTTAGATGTCTCAAGTAGAATATTTAAGATCAAATCTAGATCAATCAAATTGAATGTATTGTTTTATTAAAAGATGTATAGGTAATACAAATAAATTTAGCTTTAAAGGGGTCCTAGATACACCCCCAAGTGTTAAAACTTTGAATTCTACCATAGATGCATCTACTTCTCATTTGGGAAAGCAATGGCCATTCAATATATTCCTTTTATTAAAGGGTTACAAGTCAAGAAATTACATTATTGATATGAGAGCTTCAGACAATGTGATGCCAACCAAGGTTGCTCATGCTCTAGGTCTTATATATACAAATAATTTTGACTAGTTTTTTTTCCATGGATACAAAACAAGTCCCATTATTTAGATAGATCAAATATGCATAGGTTGATCTAGCTTCTTTCCCTCATAAAATGATCAAAATGATAATTATGATGATAGACATTTCAACTACATATGATATGTTGTTAGGAAGAAGTTTTTTCAAAGATTTGGGTGGTGAAATTTAGATGAACTTATCTCATGTCACTTTTTCAGTAAATGGTATCAAGCATAAGTTGGAACCCAAATCAAAGTTTAAAGTTATGATAAATAAATCTAAAGATCTAAGGGCTGATATTATTTATGAAGATGTAGGTTTGGGTAACTACATGATGATGTCTTAATTAAAAATAAACATGTGATAATTAGTGGAGAGCGATCTTAATTATGTCTGGCTTCTTGAATTTGATATGATTTGTTCATTTGTTGGTGTTGGAGCAAGTGTTATTCTTTTCTTTTTCAAAAATGAAAATTACCCTTTTTCCTTCAAGTTAAAATTTAAATGTACTAATAACACTACATAATATGAAACCTTTCTTCATGAATTGCATACAACTAAATAAATGGGAATCTAGAACTTGAAGGCACAAGGGGATGTCGAGTATATTATGAGACATGTTAGAAATTAATACCAAGTAAAGAATGATCATTTAAGGAATTACAAGAATAGAGTGTGGGATTGTATCTAGGCATTCAATGATTTTTTGATTGTGTTTATTCAAAGAGAAGATAACGCCATGCCTAATACACTTACTATTTTAGCATCACTTATGATTCCCCCCCTAATATTAAACATGATAAGTACACCATTAAAATGGTGGCTAGGTCGAGCATGCCTAATAATGCTGATCATTGTCATGTTTTCAATGGTGATAAGTAGGTAATTACCTTATTGGAAAAGATAGATAACTTTAAGAATTTATATTTCTAAGATAATACTTTTGATTATAGGTAATCATATGCACAATGATATGAGGACCAAGACAATGACATCTCTTTCACTAAAGCCACCAAATGGTTTGATAAACTAATTACTAGCAAGTGTGAAGAAGTAATTTAGTTTAAAGGCAATAAAATTACTAAAAGATTGGTTTCCCTTGAAGATCTATTTGACAAACGTGACATATATATAAAAGGGAAAGTTTAGCTTCAAACTTCATATTCTTCTAAATGTGAATAGGTAAATATTGGTACTTCTAAAGAACCTATGTATGTTAACATTAGGAAGTATTTTTCTAAAGACAAAAGAGATAGATTCATCAATATTTTCAAGTTATACAAATATGTGTTCACTTGGATCTATGATGATCTAAAGCCTTTTTGACCAAAATATATGCAACATAACATCCCTTTAAAACCAGAGACAATGCCCCTTCACCAAAAATAAAGACACTAATACTCAAAGATTGCTTCTACCATTCATGTTAAAATATATAAAAGATGCTCAATGTGTTGATCATTTGTTTGATTCACCTTTCCAATGGGTTGCCAACATTGTTCCTATTTAAAATAAAAGTGGTGAAATTCACATCTGCATGGATTTTAGAAATATGAATCAATCTTCCTTGAAGGATAATTATCCTCTACCTATCATGGATTAGATTATTCAAGCTGTCACATGATCTAAGATAATCTCTATGCTTGAAGGGTTTTTAGGATATAAATAGATTGAAGTGTCAGTTCATAATTAACATAAAATGTCATTCACCACACCTTGGGAGACATTTATGTATAAGAGAATTCATTTCAACCTTATCCATGTAGGAATGACCTTTCAAAGAGATATGGATTTAAAATTTCATGATATGATAAACAAGATATTATTTATTTAATTGGATGATCTTACCATCTTCTCTAAGAAGAGGGAAGATCATTATGATAATTTGGTGAAAGTTTTTTATAAATGCAAAACCCATGACATTTCATTGAACCCAATAAATCTATGTTTGGAGTAACTAAAGGCAATATCGTTAGTCACATAATATCAAAATAAGGAATGAATATTGATTCAGAGAGGGTCTAGGCAATTTAGAGTCTTTCTCTGCGTACTAGCAATTAAGGCATTTGGTTCTTCTTTGGTAAAGTGAAATTTTTGAGGAGATTCATTCCTGACTTTGATGAACTTACCAAGCATATATCTATTAAGATGAGAGGTAAGGTTAAATTTAAATGGAATAATGAGGAGTAAAAAGATTTTGAGGAAATCAAAACTTCTATCTCTATGGTACCCACTTTGGTTTGCCTTGACTTTAATAAGGAGTTCATTATTTATTGTTGTGCGTTTGAGCATACTTTGTCTACAATCTTGGTATAAAATAATGATGAAGGTGTTGAATCACCCATAACCTTCACCTTCATGAGTTGTGGTTTGAAGGATCATGAAATAAAATACTCACTAATTGAGAAGCATGCATATGCAATAGTAAAGGAATTAAAGTAATTTAGATATTATATCTTAAATTTGGATACTATCACCATGGTGCCAGACCTAGCTATCAAGTATATAATAACCTAACAAGAGCTTGGTTCAAAGCAAGGAGGGTGGATATCAAAGGTTTAGGAGTTCAATTTAGACATCAAACCTACTAAACTCATCAGGGGTCATGGTTTGTATCAATTAATTACTAAAAAAAAGCTTGATGATACTATATAAGAAGATTCATCAGAAGAAGTATACAAGGTCCTTTTTATTGGCACTACAAATGAATGGTATTTAAATATAGCTTATTTCATCACTTATGAGGAGTGTCTTGAAGGTTTGAGTAACAAGGAGAAAATAATAATAAAATTGAGAGCTACAAAATACTTCATATGGGATAATGTTATTCTCAAGAGAGGTATTGATGGCATGTTCATGAGGTGCATTGACAAGGAACAATAGAAGAGGTTGTTATAATCTTTTCACAACAAAGTATTCAGTGGTCATTTTTCATCACCCATCACAACACACAAGATATTTAGAGCTAATTAATATTGTCCCACCATTTAAAAAAATTCTCAAGAGTGGATATCTAAGTGTGAAGCATGTCAATAATTTGTAGGAAGACTGAAGTTAGCAACTCTTACTTTGAAACCAATAGTAATTGAGGAACCTTTCCAAAAATAGGGTATTGATTTCATAGGTGTGTTAAATCCTTATTATAGTGTTGGTCACACCCATGTCCTTACCACAATGATTTATTTGACTAAGTGGGTTGACGCCATTCTATTTAAGCAAACTACTTCTGAAGTAGTGTGTAATTTCATTAAAGAGAATATCTTGGTTAGGTATGGAGTTCCTTATAAGATAGTGACTAGAAATGCCTCAATTTTTATTATTTTGAACTCATTGGTTTTTAATATGATTATGAGATTTCCTTGTCTCCTTCTTTAGACTAATACCCTCAAGGTAATGATCAAGAAAAATCAAGAAACAAGAATTTAGTCATGATAATCTGCAAGTTGGTTGATGAGAACCAAAAAAATCTGACATATGAAGTTATATGATGCATTTTAGGCTGATTGAATTAATCCAAAGAGATATATTTGTATGTCACATTTTCAACTCACATACGATATTGATGCAAAGGGATTCAACCATTTGTCTCTCTGGAATGAAAACAAGAAATTTGTTCACTTACTCTTACCTCTGCCTTACCTCCTAGCTATGATCTCCTAGTTTGTCCTTCTTTGGATTCAAATATTTATGTCTTTATTATATATTATCTATTTTTTAAAAAGAATTCAAGTGATCTTGATAGAAAACCTTCACCTCAATCCATGCTTATTTACTCACTCTTACTTGTCTTTTCATATACTTATTCTTGATTTAGCACATTGGCTTAAGGATCACTCTAGGTTCCCTCTATCTCTATATAAGTTCTCTTTATTCATAAAATTCTCAATAGTTACTATTTATCCTCCCATTACATCTACAAAAATTTCTAACAAACACCTAGTATCTATCTTCATTCTTGTTGTGTCTCAGGCTTTCTCTTGTAGCCTTTTTTGTAAGGCATTTCTTGTTGTATAGTTTAGTACAGACCCTTGTGGAGAAATTAATATTTAGATTCAATTTAATATATTATTTCACTTCCCCAAGTTTCAATCCATAATTCATTCTTTAGACCCATTTATCTATCCTTTTAAGCTCTCAGATTAGGTCTTTTAGGTTTCTTGCAACCCTATTTTGACACAGTCTATTTAAAAACATAATTATATATATGGGATCAATATAAAACTTTGAAATAAATTAAAACATGTGTTATCCATACTTTTCATAAAGTTTCATGGGTTTACACTAGTTACAACTCTTGAAAATCTAATTTGTGTCTCAAAACCCTAGAAACAAGGTTCACTGTGATAGTTACTAGCTGAGAAGGGTTTAATTTAGATTTCAAGCTTAATAAAAAGTTTAAAAATTTAAAAATTATTGATAAGAATATGAAAATACTATATATACCTTATAAAATCACATTTCACCATTCATGACCCTTATATTCAACCTTTCTCATAAGAATTTTGTCTGATTGTCTCTTAACACACATTAATTACATGACTAGTCATCCTATTGCCAAATCCTATTTGTTTTCCAATGCCATGGGTCACTTAAAGATTATTAAAATATGGAAGGTATAGTTTTATAATATTTTTATCTAAATTTAAACTCGCTTCACACTGGATCCACTTTGTTATTCACTCTTTTTATACTCTGCACTTGACTGTGTACGCTTGCCAATATACATAGAATTGTATTGCCTATACTATGAGTACATATGAAAAAAAATCACTAAAAGAATTACAAAAATTAAAATGTGTTATAATAATATTACCAAATCCATTTTAAAATTTAGGAACATATTAACATTATGGTTTCTCATTACTCTATTATACATAGACATAATTTATCACATAAATACAGGAAACATGACTGTATTGAATTTTCTCATCCACATGTGTGAAAGTCACTCAATATAATTTAAATATATTTTAAAATAAAATTAAAACAAATAATAATTATTTAAATCATGAAAAAAAATATATTTATCAAGTTCTCTTTACATATTTTGCTTGCACATACAATCTCATTGCATATGCAAGAAATGTAGAGTCTATCACAATTTTCTCTTCAAACAAACAAAATATATATTCATTTTATTGGGGATATTTTACATTATTAATTAGACTTAAAACCATCCATTATTTATCCTAACTTTTATAAATGACTTGTTACACAAAAACCTATCTATTCAATGGACTCCAAAACTCCCACAACTACCTTAACTTCCTCTTGTACATTGAGGAGAGGTAAAACTAACTATCTTCTAATTCAACCACCAAGATGAATTGTCATGTAAATAATGTATGGTTGAAAAATATTAAATCATAATACATAAGGTCATGACATTTTTTACCTTTCAAAACACTAAGAGACTTGAGAAATAATACCAAATTTTCAAATATTTGAATTGGCCTTTTAGGCAGGAAAATGCCTCATTGGGTCAAATTTAAATTTGAAAACTTATTAATGCTCGTAAATGATTCTTAAAAACCTAAAATAACCTTGAAAATCCCTAATGAAAATAGACTAATATATACAATGAATTAGTGATGCTCTTATATCAGGTATTGATGTCATCATGCTTATCTCACTAGAAATGCTAAAATAGTTGAAGACCAGAACTTTAGATGTTCTTTGTAGAAGAGAATCCTTTAATTGAATAAATTGGAGGAAGAAAGGGTTATTGTAGTTGATAGGATTAAAAAACACAAAAAAAAGGTGAAGGCCATATTTGGCAAAGAAATCTAAACAAAGAGGTTTTTAGGTCAGTGACCTCGTCCTCTTGTGGGATAAATGACGTGAGCCTAAGGGTAGTCACAACAAGTTTGATTATTTTTGGATTGGTTATTTAAAGATTAATAACTTATGTGGTGACAATACATATTAATTGGATTATTTTGATGGTACACATCTCTCAGTTCCTTTCAATGGGTACTATCTAAAGCTTTTTAACCAATAAAGACTAGTTCTAACCAATCATAGATTAGCCTTAGGATTTTGGTTTTATTTTATTTCCCACTCTTTTATTTTCATTTTTTATTTGGTGTGTTTTATTTTCATCCTTTCTTTATTTCCAATATTTTTATTGTAAAAGTGTTCTCAAAGAGACTCCATATCCCAATAGATATACAAGCTAGTCTATTAAACCCTCATATTCTAGAGTCCATCCTTGCATTCATCAAATGTAAGTCCCAAATTAGAGCTATCCATTGTCATTTTATTAAAGATAAACTTAAAAGAATAAAAATTTGAAAAAGGTGATGTTTAGGACTTAGTCATTTTCATGAATTTTAGAGTCGGGACCCAACAACTATAGTGCAGTCATCGGGACTTGAAAGTTATAGTGTAGTTGTCGAGACCTGATGATTCTGGTATAGTTCCCTCCCCTTGATTTAGAACTTACTAAGAGAATTGTGTGTGTGGGATTCTCTTTAACCCCACACTATTTAATCTCTTCCCCTTTGTTCATTTTTACTAGTCAAACTTGATATTTGGAGCTCTACATGTTTTCCTCATAAATTAAGGGGTTTTGATAATTCTTTAACATTTAGAGGTTGTTCTTCTTAGTTATTTTCCTAATTTTTTCATGACAGGTGCACTTAGGGTTTGGATACTTTTAGAAGGTTTTTATTTTAAGTTGAGCATTTCCATTTTTTGATTGATGTTGTGTTATTTATTTTTTGTCATTGAAATCTCTTACCATACATCCTCCCTCTATTGTCATCAATTTTATCTAATTGCACTGCAACCCTCAGACCCTGATGCTAGAGTTTTACCTCTTCCTTTTATCAAAGTTATCTAACTACATTATAACTGTCAAAACCTAATTCTATAGTTTTCTCCTTCCTCACATCATATTTATCTAAATACATACACTATAGTCCTTAAACCCCAAAATTAAAATTACTAGAATGAATTACAAACCTCAAACCCTAATGTTGGAGTTCTTAGACTGCATTATAGTTCCTCAATTTTACCTCCCCTCCCTCTACCTCTCCTTTTCCCATTCCCATTCATTATTAACTTCTAATCTCGATATTATTCCATACTTGTCATGAGTAGCAGATGTCTAGAATGCCTAAGAAGAAAGGGGGAAAAGAAAAATTAGGTGAAATGAAGTATTTTTTTCAAGGAGTTATTCTTCCATTAAACATTGATTCTAATATAGACATGGTCACAAACATCGAATTGGGTCATATAGATATGGCTGACTTCTAGAATAGAGTGAATGCACCATTTAAGAATGACTAAACACAGAGTATTTACGATAATGAATTACCTTAGGTTACCACTTTTCTAGTTTTTTTGTAGTGTCTAAAATGGGTCATGACATTGGAAAATCACTATGGCAAAGAAAATAAAGAAGTCAATAACCCTCAAGAAGAAAGTATTTTAAGACTTGGGCTTGAAGATATTGAATAAATATTGAATATCCTAGACTATGAGGCCTTTATGGAGATTATCCCAGAGTTAGTACATGATTTTCATGAGAATAACATGGATAACTATGTCAAATGTCTGAATAAACATTAGCTTCTTAAGCCTAAACATTCCTTTGCCCAAGGTCCTTAAGGTAATTTCTTGATAGGATTTCAAGTTAGAAATTGATGATATTATTACTTTTCTCAACATAGTAGTAGGAAATCTCATAGTGAAAGATTAATAAGAATTAATGTTCCAATACATCCAAATCATACATGCTAATAAGAAATATGTTAATTGGGTTATGCTGATTAGTGACATAATTCACAAGCAACTATGTGAGGTAATCACCACCCATAAGTTCTAAATGATGTCTTACTTAAATTAGGCAGTTGTACATAGGAGGTTATATAGTGGGTTGAGTACCATTGGCCAAATGTCTGCATCACGTGTCTATGAATATTATCCATAATTAACACTAAGGGAAAGTGCCAAACATTTTCATAGAGTTAATGATGTATTCCTTCAAGTTATCATTTAGATGTTTGAAAAGGATCCTTATAATCTAAATTTCTCTATTGTTCTACTTCAAAGATAATGAGATGGGGTGAATGGTACATATAATTTCCTAAATTTTCCTACAGTAGGGTTTATGGATGTGATATGGCTTCATAAATGATTCTAAAGTTCATTGATGATAAATGGGCACTCATGGAATTAGTGTAGAAAATGATGGATACTCATATGTTTTTGGTCACAAAGTATAAATCTACTGGGTCCCACTTATGAATTACTATCGATAGGTACACTTGTGTTACATTGCATAAGGCTAAATATATTGAGTTAGCTATGGCTCAAGTTACTCTTCAACCATTTCACAGTCATCCATAATTTTATGTAAGGGGAATGGTAGAGGCCACTTTGAGTGTTATGTTCAAGCATGTCCCCTATTACTAGGATTTTTGGATGGATTGTGATGATGAAAGAGAAGTTAGGCTTCTTGATCACTCTTGCTTCAGACTTGAACATGTATTTAGGTTAAACATAGTGTATATTCTTAAGGACATAGATATCAAAGATGATGAGGAGGTCATAGATCCCTCTAATTTTAGTGAGAATATTGAGGTAAAGCCTTTTCTTAGGGTTGAGTGGATTAAGCCTGAATCAACATCTTTAGAGGATTAGATCATAATAGTATTTTACAAGACTCTTGCATGGATCTAGAGTAAAGGGGTGGATGTACAAGATGTTGAACTTACTCCACCCCTAAAAGTTGTAGATATACCACCTCTTGAGTTGACAAAATAAAAGAGAAAAGATCTTGCAACATCTTCTAGTGCTATAGTTGGCCCAATAATTATCAAAGAGGAGATAGTGGAAATGGAACCTTCACCTCAACTTGAAAAGAGGACCTTTAAGTTAAGATCAAGAAGCCAACTAGTGGAAAATTTACTCTTAGGATATCAACCATATTGACTAAAGTATCTAAAAAAGTGGTTCATTCACAAGGATTAATCAAGAATACCACTTTACAATTTGTGATCATAGATAATCCCTTCATAGCTCCCAATGATTCTTCCTCAATGGTGGAAGATCTTCTTCTTCTTGTTGAACTATAAGGTTTTCCTTCTTAGTCTATATTTAAGGAAGGTTTTGAATCTCTCCTATTAGAGGGAGAATCTCATCCAAAGATAGAGGAATCTCTTTTTAAAGTGGTAGATCTCCCTCCTATCATCCCAAAGAAAGAATCAGATATATAAAAAGTAGTGGGGCAAAAGGTTATATCTTCACCTCAAATGGGAATAAAGATGGGATTTATGATGGATAAGGCTCTAGTAATTCTAGACCAAGCAAAAATGAAAGCTTCATCTTTGTAAAAGGTCACTAATACCAGCATACCCAAATAGCTTAACAAAGTGTTAAAAAAGAGGAAAAAGGTAATTCCACCATTAGAGATTGACTTAAGTGCTCTCACCATGCTAACTCTTGGAGCATCAAATAAACCCAAGAAGGTTTCTCATGTAGTCAAAAATGAACAAGGGGAGAGGTATGTCAAGGTTGTTATTCCCACTTCTAAAAAATCTAAGGATGAAGTCACTATTACAAATTATCAAGTTTCAAGGATACACTTGGGTAGGGATACTCACAAGGGGTTGAAGGAAGATGTTCAAATAGATATCATCTCTTTGATTGAGAATTTTGATCAAGACAAGGTGATAAAGGATCAACTAAAGGAGAAAGTAGAGCAACTTACATCAGTGTTCCATAAATTGATCAGCTTAATTCAGTCTCAACTCTATGAATATCCCTAGATGATAGGAATTTGAGAAAGGTTGAAAAGATAAGAAATATGGGGATAGCCACTAAAGAGTGGTAAAAAAATCTTCTTTAATATGGAAATAAGTCAACATCATTTGTTGTTGAAATTTATAATTCAATTGATGAAGAAATTCACTATGATTACAAGAACAAGGATGTTTATAGAAAAGATATCAATAAGCTAAAACATTAGTTGCATAGGTTTGAATCCCTTGTCAGAGTGGATGAGGATAGTTTAATTAGTGAAGGGGTATTGACTAAAGAAGATCAAGTAGATCAAATGAAATTTTAGGGTTTAAAAAAATTTAGAATCAAGACAATAGAAAAATCCCTATGCAAATTCAAGGAATCCAAAGTTTTAGCAAATAATAAATCATGTGATATAGATGAAGTATTTGAGAAGCTTCCATGTTTGCTCTTCAAATATGGAGGAAAATTGACACCTATCAAAGATATACAAGAGGAATTCAAATAATAGATCTGGTGGGAAATAGATTTATCTTTTGCATTCAGTTTTAGTGCAATCCAAAATTTTATACACTATCAGAATTATTTTGATAGATTAGACATAAATTTTAAGTAATTCAAAATAATTCCTCAGTAGATGATAAATCTTCAAGCATTGGCCAAATTTTATATCAACATTTTGAAGTCCTAGATCATGAGAAGGTTGAGAAAATATTGTAAATGTTTAAAGAATATGAAAATAAATTTCAATAATCAATGTAGAAGGAAGTCTTTATAATTGAGGATGATGAAGAAGAAGATCAAGTGTTAGATAAGACACCTTGATTAGTAGATGTGAGGTGTATTTTAGCATGATCTTATTCACAGGTTGAAGGATACATTTTTGTTCGAGGGATTTTGCAATTTTTACATGCAGTTTGAATAAGTCAATGTGCACCTTAAAATGTGTAACCATTTCTATTTTTAAATTTGTTTCTTAAGTCTTAGGAGTTGAATTTATTATAAATAGCAGGGTTGCATGCCTGTCTAAAGGCTATCAATTTTTGTAATACTTTTATAAATAAAGAACTTTTGAAAGGAAGGGTGGAAATAACTTTGTGTTTTTCTAGATATCAATAAAAGTTAAGTTGTTGCAAGACTTTGTGCTTGTCCTTGGTTATTAATGAATGATCTAGTGTTCATTTATTCATGTTATTGATCTCTTTACTTTTTTCATGATAAAAGTCTTAGTTGATAGTAAATTTATTTTGAGTTAGTGAATGTGATATTTAGGTGAAATATGCCTTTACTCAACCTATTCACCTTCTTTCTTCTTCTTCTAAGGATAAATTTTTCTATTTTTTATTATCTATTTTATTTATAGTTTTTATTTTATCATACATACAACCCCCCCTACCCTAAAAAAAAGAATTTAGTATGTATATTTGCAAATATGTTAGGTTTGTATTTGTCTTTCCTTTTGAAATAAAGGTAGATTCACTTGAAACTCGAAGAGGCACTTTGTCCCATCGTATTGTTGCATACATGTTTGAGTGTTAAATACTTTTTATAGGTAACATTCACTAAAAAAGGTACACAAGGTAAATATCAATAGTGACCAATTACAAAATAATGTTCAAAATTATTTATTTCAAGTTATTCAATTGGATAAGATAAATACAATTGTTACATTGGTTAAGCAAGGTTTGCTTCCAAATACCATATTGATGAATATGTTTGATATAAATTTGTGTGAAAGTTTCATTGTTCACACAAGGATTTCACTTCAAGAACTACTGCATATCCTTAAAGTCACTATGCCATAGAGATATGAATTCAAAGATAATATTCTTTGCTTTTTCATAGAAGCTAATACACCACAACTATACAAGGCAAAATAGTGGACTGCTAACTATAATTGAATTCATGATGATCCTAATCGTAGTTGCATTTAAGAGTGAAGTGGTTGCTAAAAACAGAAAGAGTAAATAAAAAATTATTTATTTTTTTTCACATGGTGAGAAAACAATTGAAAGGGCCACTACAGTTAGGAAATTATTCTAAGGACCTCTTCACAACCATGCACAAGTGGTCAACAAATTAGATCTTCTCTTTAAAAAGTCTATCATAAATGTATCAGTGGTGGATGAATACTACAAGATTTAAATGTAGGCTTAAAAATAAAAATATATTGTTGGATTTAGCTAAGTCGAGATTTGTGATATTATGGAAGGTTTGATTTCATGCAAGTGATAAGTACATAGGGGCTTGGAAGTAGAATAATTGTCCCAATTATTTTTAAAAATTTGTTTATTCCTTTAAGAAGTAGGAGTTTTAATTTAGAACTATTATTTTATTTTTAATAAGTATGATAACATACAAACACTTTAAATATGTGGCGATGACCAATATTTTGTTATAAATACTTTGTATTGGTACTATTCTTAATTAGAATGTTTTGGAAGATAATTTGCAAGCTTAAGAAATCATTGTGGCTGTTCTATGAGTTTGTGTTTTCCCCTTGTTCAGATTAATTGTATATATTAAGTTTATAATTTTCATTACTTTGATCTATATGTTGTGTTATGAGTTGGTGAGATTGAATGGATATTATTTTAGTAATTTATATAGCTAAATTATGACCCTCATTTAAATTATTGTGGATAAATGTGTTGTGCTATTTTCTGTAGGTAGTTATATGCCAAATGTGTGTGAAATCTACTCATAAATTTATTCCTTGGACTTTGGAACTATGCTTATTTGAATTTGAGAAAATGTTGGATTTGATAAACATTAGTTTATTTACAATAAATGACCATGAATATTTATTTTAGCAAGAGATAGACAAGTGAAAATTTGAAACTTCTTTTTTGGCCTACCTTTCCCTCATTTTGACATATTTTATCAGATTCAATCTTTGTAATATAACATCATTATGAATATCCAAGGTTTAGTTAATTTTTTAGTATTGTTTAGGTAGATGATGAGGTAAACACAAGTGGATTTATTTATGATAACTACATTACAAACCAATTCTATTCCACCAATTTTAACTTGTGCCCTTGGTCCAATTATTAAGATTCTTGTTGGTGTAAATATTATTTGTGCACCTTCAGTTATGTTAACTTAAGGAGTTAGATTTTGCACCAAGTCTAGTTAGCATGCACATGTTTAGGCTTAAATAAATTCACATTTAATGATTACTCACCTCACATGCCACCAACATTTGAGGATGCCACCTGTAGTGGAACCAATAAGAAAAGGAGGGATAATTATTGTTTAAGCTATATATACCCTCTCCTATATGTACACTAAAATATACTTTTTTACTTATATTTTGAAGCCAATACATAATGTTATCTATTTTCATAGTGTTTCAACTTGGAATGAGTCATAACTATGTGGATATAATCCCGAGGTCTTCTTGTTTCTTTCATGGTACCAGAGCCCAAATTTTTTAGTTTGAGTTATGCATTTATAAGTTTTTAATTGAGCCAATATTCACAAACTACTTTCCAAGCACTTATTTAGTTTATAAGCTAATCCACATTATGGGTTTTCAAAATTACCCTCTAAGTATATTTTGTTTGAGTAAAAATTGTAAAAATAGGGACATTTTCTATGTTTTTGCTATTTTTAGAAAAAAATTAAAATTTTAGGGAGAAATCCACTATTTTCCCCAAATAATACTCAATAAATTAAAAATTAAAATAAAAAGGATTTTTTTGAGCTTCTAGTGATTTTATGCAATTTTTTAAAGTTCTAGATCTATATGAGAAACAAAGAATAATAAAGAAGATAACGGATTATTTTTGCATTTTTTTTCAAAATCATTATTCAAAGTCTATATCATTTTATTCATCTCATCAATATATTTCCAAGAAGTCCTAGTTTGTGGAAATTGGGGCATCAAGGCATCCATGGCAAGCAATTGAATTTCTCAACCCAGTTTAGAGGTTGTATTTGGTGCATGGATCATTGTTTAGGCTGAGTGGTACCCAAATCTACTACTCTTATCTCCACTACTACTAATACACCACTAATACCACTATTAAGTCAAAAATTCATGCTAATGTGACCAACCACTAGGTTTTTTGCAATTGCTTGTACCAATGTAACATACTTTTTGAGCACTAAATTTCCAAGGGGCATGAATTTTATTCCAACAGGCTTGGGAGGGTGATGTTTTATCACTATTATTATTTTTTAATGGTCTACACATTGGTGTAGTTATTTTTTAAATGTGTGTAATCAACTTCTTAGATTTTACATTTTTTGCCTAACTACTTGTACTATCCTAGTTTCTGACACCTTCTAAAGGTTATATATTTTGATCTACTCATCATATCTAAGTTTCCTTTTATTTGAAAGTGTGTATTTTTTCTATCTATGTTTTTTGTAATTTCATATTATGTTTATTTACTAAAAAAACTATAGTTATTTTTTTTAAAAAATTGCTTTGTAAAATAACTTGTATCACACTATTTATAAAGTGCCACCTTATTTATATTAAGGGGTTCTATTTTGTGTGTAATACAAAATTTAGGGGGGGGGGTGTTACAAGGCAAAATTAAGATGACTATTTTATCTAGTGATATATTATTTCTTGTGGTTGTTTTCATTTCCTTGAGATTTTTGTTTTTTTGTGCAATGACTGAATCTAAGAATTTTCATCTACTAACTCCACATAACTACCACACATGGAAATGAAAGATGAAATAACTATTGAAATATAAGTGTTTGTGGTCTATGTTGAGTGATAATCAACCAAATTTTCAAAATGGATATGAAAAATTTAAGAATACAAATAAACACGATGAAGTCATTGGGCTAAATGGAATACACATTTATAATAATCTATTTTTCACATCATGGAATGCACCACCAAAAGAATCATGGGAAAAAATTTAAAAATTGTTTGGGAAAATAAATGAATTAAGAGCTTTACAACTAGATGTAGAGTTATACTCTCTTCCTCCTTGTGAATTTCCTTCTATAAAAGACTATCTTGCCAAATTTAAGTCCACTAGCTCATAATTACAACTTTTGTTAAGTCCAAGAAGGATGATGAGTGTGTTTTTATACTTATGTCCAGGTTAAAAGGGTCCATTTCAAGTATTTCCTATACATTTTATTCCACCATGGATGCCTTAGATGAAGAATTTAAGATGCCTTATTTTGAGAAATTTTGTGAACATATCACTAGGGAACAGTCAAAACTAGTTTAACTAGATGTTGTTCCTAGTTCTAAGACATTAGTAGTCAATACACCTACGAGAAAAGTTAATCCAAACCCAAATTAAAGCCTAATGCCAAACCATAATCCACTCAACCTTTTACATATCCCACTTCTAAATCCACCAATCCTAATTTTAATTCTAAAAATCCATCTCATACCAAAAAGATCTCTAGTGAGGAATGTACATTTTGTGGTAAATTAGGTAATTCAAAAACACAATGTTGTCATAGAATGAAATCATTAGAGGAGGTATTGAAAGAAAAAAACATTGTGGTTCCTTCTTCTTCTTATTATTCTAAGGATAAAGGGAAGGCGCTTTCAACTTGGGCCTTTATTGAATCTACAAACAATTTTATACTAGAGTCAGGGGGTTCACATCACATAACACATTAACATGAACATCTCACTTCACATACTCGTTATATCACATCATAGATTTTAGTTAGGTATTATACACAACTAGATATTTTATGTTTAGGAACTATTTAGATGTAAGATGGGTGCATCAATTATTTACTCTTGGTTCCTAAAATCTTGAATATTCTTCTTTCCATCTATCAAATTTTTCATTCTATAAATGGGAAGACAATGGAGTTTTCTGCTCAATTTTTTTTGATCAGAGAGTTAGAAAATACAGAGGTTGTGATTGATTAAAGTGGTATTGATCATATTTCACACTTGTATGTGTTTCATGATTTTAATTATTCTTTAGGGACATCATTCATTCTCATGCTTATTCCTTGAGCAAACTTTGGCATGAACATTTTGGGCACTTGCACTACATATATTTGCAACATATGAGATCACAAAACTTGGTGATAGGCCTTCCTAAGGTGTCAAATTTAGACTGTGTTTGTATAGGTTGTGTACTTGGAAAAAATAATTGAGACCCTTTCCCATAAGGAAATGCATTATGAGCTAAGGCTCCCCTTGAGTTGGTGCACAGTGACTTGATGTCCTTTTACACACCTTATTTTTTTGGGGTCAAGTGTGTTCTTACTTTTATTGATGAATTCTCACATTGTACATGGGTGTAATTTATTAAGAATAAAATTAAAGTCTTTTACCACTTAAAGGACTTTAAATCATTCATTGAGAAGCAATCCTTACTTCCTATTACTAATTTATGTATAGATAATGGGGAAATGTTAATCAATCATTTTAGGAATTTTGTATTGAACATGGTATTCAACATCAATATATAGTACTTATGGGTGATAATTATAAATTATGTAACATCTCATTCTTGTACACTTTGAAAATACATAACATGGATGTACCTTCAACTTCTAGACCTTCATGTTATCAAAAGGATTGCATACATTATCTCTTTGTGCCAAATTGCTTATCTCTTAGTTTGTTTAGTGTTATTCTAATGACCCAAGCCTTATATCATTTTTAGACTAATATAAACCTACTTATCTTTTGTCTCTACAAGTTTGGGACCTATGCCTATTTTATAGCTTCCTAGACACTTGCATCCCAACTAAATGCTTATGTCAACACAAGTTTCATATTCTAACATAATTGTCCAGTTCCCTAAAATCATTAACTTTTTAAATGAAACATATACCTATGGTTAACATAAGTGATTTAATATGATATATTTATAAAAAATATTTCATATATATAATATCAACCCTCATTCATTCCCCACCTAGCATGGACCTAAAAACTCACAAGAAACCTTACCAAAAACATTCTATCAAACATTAAAGTGAGAAAATATTCCATATTTTCTTCTATTTACATATTAGTCATAAGGACAACACATCTACAAATATAAAATACCGAAGGAGTATCCCATGAGTTTTATTTTCCAAGTTATAATCTAGGTCACTATTGTACTTGATTTGTATATATTGCATCTTTGTGTACGCACAAGCCAACACATAAAGAGATAATTAAATTAGTTTAAGGCCCTCTTTAGAGTAGTGGATATGTAGGCAACACCCACTAACTAATTTTATCCACAACCATTATGAAGATGAAGAACCAAGGTTTTATATTTAGCAAGGAGAGACAACCCATGATTTAGACCTGAGCACACCAAAGTGAAGGTGACATAGATGCCATAATATCCTAGGTGCTCACATCTATATCCAATAGGTATTCCATACTGGACACCTACATCCAAGTTAAACAGACCTATCAATACTTCCATTTGAGGTCAATGCATGTGTCTGAAGCTACAAATGTCAAAATTTTAAAATTTGATGACTAATATAGGGCACTAATCCATGCACATAGTTAACCAATTAAGTACTATTGTTTTCATTTTATTATTATATCAATTAATAGTTATAATTACTATTTTTGAGGTGATAGGTATGTCATGCAATGGTATAAAAGCTTTCAAAGATAACAATTAGAAGTTAGATCTTATGCAAAAAAATTTCAAAACTGATGAGGAGATGAAGAGCGACAAAAAAGGATTCCCTAGATTTGACCTCCTAAAGTGATGGCTGAATATCTGCTGCAAGTGATGAAATATCTCACTTTGGAAGTCAAGTTAATTAGTTATTTTCACACACCACTTCCTTTTACTCAATCATTTCAAATGTTACAAAATTAATCTGCCTTTCTACTTATTAAAATCCTTAGAGAGTACTACTTTGGCATACTAGGTGAGTAATAAAAATAACATTATACACCATGGTTTGATTTATCTATTAGTCTAAAAATGAGAGACATTATTGAGCAAACCCCTATCCCTTGTTGAAGACATTTATATAATATGGAACAAGTTGGGATGGCCATGTTAGACCTCATTGTTGACTGGAATTGACTAAAAGTGGCTATGGTGAAGATTCAAAATGACCTGGATGTGGTAATGAAGATGGAAGACACTCTACCAGAAAATAAAATGGAACAAGTGGAAATTTTTGAAGAATCCCCTACACAGGACAAGACTATTATGACCTTAGACGAAGGCCCCTCAAAGTGTACCAAGGGAATAATTAAAAAGATTATGCTGAATAAATCTAGTTAGGAGATTGAGGAAGAACAGGAGACTAGTCAGGATAATACAAGCTTAGATGAGTTTTCTAGTTCTAGCTAATAATTTGTTAGTGGTCTTTAGTGTTTATGGTGTAAGTCATATTGGTTTGTTTTTTGCTTCTGAGCTTCTGGTTGGTTTATGTTCAGTTGAAGGCCTTTTATTTCAAATTGATGTTCTTTGGCTATTTTTTTTACTTTATACTACGTTTGTTTAAACTAATAGTTGCATAAGCCCCATAAAACCTGCTTTATTCATCCTATTTAATAAAAAAAATACATACTATTTTTAGCATATATTAGTATTTAAATTCATAATATTGTTTATTTGAGTTTGTAATTAATTAGCTTGCTATAGATCTATTTATGACCCTTGTGGTTATTCATTTCTATATTCTTAAACCTATACTGTATTGACCCATCTCAATTTAAGGTTAAACATTTGATGAAATCGATCTATATGAATATTTTTTTTTATTCCTAAGTTTTTTAACTAGTTAGGGTTTGACATTACTATAATTTTTCATTTCTTGCTTATATTATTTTTCATGCAACCTAGGCATAGCCTTATATTAGGTGGTGTGCCAATTAAACACATTGAGCTTCCTCTCCTACCACCTAAGATGTCTCAAACCAATGAAGGGCCTAATCTTATGGTCCATGATGATACAAACATTGATAATGAACAACATACTAATGAGGTTATCATAAAAGAATATTTTGATAATGAAAACCATGAATCTAATGAAACCAATGAACATGAAAAAATAGATCATGAACAAGTACAAGAAATTGCATTGTTTTATGAGTGTATTCATCAAAACCTTGAAGATCTTGATGAGATCCTAAGAACCATATTAGAAATTAAAAAAGAAAAAGGCATAGATGCACAAGTAGGTTCATCTATTATTCATGTTATTATAGCTATAGGTCATCCCTATATATCAACAACCCTCCCCTTGGGCACATCACTGCTTCATACTTTTGATGGGGGTATGAGATACGTGTTCACACCTTTGTTCCATGAAACTACTATTACTACATATTACATGGGAAACATAAATAATTCAACTTAATTACCAGTTTTAATGCCTAAATCCAATCAAACTATGGGTACACCTCCTTTGGCAACTTACTAAATGTCCAACCTTAAAGATCAAGTGGTGCATGCTCTTGTCCAAAATATAATTTTTTTACAAAATAAGGTTACAAATATTGAACAAAATTATATGAAATCACCTTATTTTATTAATTCACAAGAGGTGTTGCATAACCCTCTTGCATTAGAGATATATTTGTACCCCTTACTAACTAGTTTTATTACACCTGATTCCATATTTTATGATGATAAGGGTCATCCTGAACAATATACTCAATCTTTCTACGTGACATGCCTTGATTATGTCTCCAATCATAAAATTTTGACTAAACTATTTCCAAGGAGCCTCAAAGACTATTATCTAAGGTGATTCTATGATTTACCAATCCAATCAGTAAACACATTCAAACATCTTGCATATCATAAAAAATGTTTTCTATGCCCAAATTGCAAAACTCAAACAAGGAGTCAATAAACCTATTAATGAATATGTCTTAAGGTACAATACAATGTTAACTAAAATGACCAATCTAATGGAAAATAAAGAGCTTCAATAAATCTTCAAGAAAAGTTTATTTGACCCATTACATGAGTTTATTATTTTCAAAAAGTTCAAATCTTTTGATAAATCATGCCATATTATTCATGATCATGAAATAAATCTTATCTCATTGAACAAGATTAAGTATGTAACAAACACACTGACTACATCCAATACTGAGTTTATTAACTAAGTTACAAGGTAAAACCTCCTAAACCTAAAAAGGAAATAACTACCATGGTTAATGTGGTGTCACAACAATGTAATCAGTTTGTCTTATCCAATGCATTAAGGAGACAATTTACATGCTTACCTGAATCTCCAACTTTATTACTCCTGAGGCTTATGGAGTGTCATCTCATATATCTCCCTCATCCTATAGAGGTTGATATGAGTTGGCCTTTACCAAAATGATATGATGTAAATAACTATTATTATTATTATCACCAAGGCCTTAAGCATTCTATGAATAAATGTTTTACCTTGAAGCCTAAGATCCAAGACGTCATCAATAAATAAAAGATTACATTTGATGATCCTCCAAATGAATCAGGTTCACAACCTAGTGACCAATAAAAATAGAAAATATTTAACAATCCTTTGAAAAATCATTCTAAGAAGGATCCAAAAGTACAAATGGTATATAATGCACATCCTCCTCCATCACACTATGACTACCCAATGGATGGGATTATTGGTACTTATACATGACATACACCTCATATGGTTCAGAGACCATCTATTACTTTTGATGACATTGAGATTATGGATGATAATTTCAATATTCATTTCTTATTCATTCTATCATACCTTGATCACCATCCTATACACAATGTTATGATTGATAATGGTGTTAGCGAGAATGTTTGCACCATGAATTTACGTACACATTTGGGTTAGACACATAATGATTTACATCTTTCAACCAAATTAGTTAGAGTACTTGATGGGACATCACAACATGTTCTTGGTGAGATAAACTTACCTTTAAAGGTGTGCCCAGTAGATATGGTTACTACCTTTTTAGTTATACCATACATTAGAGTCTTTGACATTTTATTTAGATGACCTTATATACATACTCTCCATGCATTTACTTTTATAGTACATGGGTGTGTTAAATACATTCATGCCAATAGGGTAGTTATAGCTCTTGGTATTCCATATAAGCATCCATTTAACCAAGAAAAGTTTATGCCTAGATAATTAATTATCAAACCTACTAAGTTAAATCCTCCATAAAAGGGTAAGCAACAGACAATCCCCTTCCCTAGGTAGCCAATACTTGAAAGACCATTGCATCAAAGACTCACAATAGATTCCATAGAATCCTCATTTTTTATGCACCATATGTAGATATTTAGAGCACTTAAACATGTTCTTATTACTAATATTTAAAATAAACCATAAAACACTCAATAATAGATTATACAAACCCCCATTCCTTCTATTATTTTTTCATGATCACAAAATCCTACTAGACATACGTAGAACATTATAGATACTATAGTGATAAATATTAAACCTATGCATGTTATTTAATAGTATCAATAATTTATTTCACCATGTTCATAGTGGGGAGATACCTATGAGCATCAGTTGAATGAGATCATAGGATAGTTATTTCTTTGCAAAATATTCAAAAAATACTAAAAAATAAAAAAACTTCAAAAATCCAAAAATATTTTCAACATATATATATTCCTATCAGATCCTTGGCATCTATGTTGTTGGTTTCATGTTGGTATTTGACATATCAATAATTTATGTATACAAAAGAAAATGAAGTTAATCTATAAATCAATCCTAGCTTGGAGAAGATAAATCAAACTAACCCTTCTGCTTATTCATACTTTTAAAAAATTAGGGTCATGACCAATATAGATCCATTAGACTTAACTAAGGGGTCTCTTACCATATAATATCACTAGATAGGGTTCCAAATCCTCTAGTCAATTAATACCACATAATAACCCTAGCTAGGTCCTATGGTTTGTAATAAATTAAATTAAATCTAATCTAGTGCTCACTAAAGCTTGTGGCATAAATAAGGGATAATAAACATAAACAATAAACATGCAAATAAAAACTACTCTCAAGTCAATATAGAGGTAATCCTAAGCATGAAGAGATAAATACACTCATAAGCCATTATACATTCAAGTCTATCTACTAATAAAGAGGAGTAAGAGTTAGGAATACTTACCTTGAAGATGAACTCGTTGAGTATCAATATCTTTTTTGGATAATGGTACTTTTTAAGAGGTTGTTGTGTTTCATAATGATAACAAAGATAAGTCAGATCTAGGCTACAAGACTTATCCTATACATTCAAAAGACTTTTTCCACAAGACAATATTTTTCTCCAAAGGAAGTATGAAATATTAAGAAATGACTCCTCAAGTAGAATGACAGATAAGCAGATAAAAAAATGAAAATGAATGATTATCTCTATTGGAAATGAGGTGAAGGATGAGTTTATATAGCCAGATTTAACCTTAAACTCTTATGTATGTGTTTATAGTTGTTTAAAAAATAAAATAGTTAGGTCCCAAACTAAGTTGGTTGGGCTGACTTAGTCGTGTAACGTGCTCAATTCTATGTTTGGAGGGTGGTAAAAAAAGGTTTGGCTTAAGTAGGGGATATTTGAGGTGGTGAATTGATTAGAGAGGAGTGTAAGGGAGGTGCCAAATCTTATGAAAATGTATATGAGGGTCTTATATTAGTTTTAAGTGGTGGTTTAGGGAATAACAATTTGGTGAAGAAATAATGGTCTAGCCACCCCTTTCCAAGTGCACTTTTTAAGGTGTGCAATTAGAGATATTGAGGCTTGATGGGTTCTTATAAAAGAGAAAGCATTAGTTATTGATAAAGTTTAAAAATATTGTGTGTATACATATACCCCACTTGAAGCTCATTACGTGTCATGCAATTGCAATACTAGATGGTGCTTTGAGAAAATAACACACAATGATGAGCTAAATAAATTTTAGTAAGAAGAAAATAAGATAAATGAGAGGATTGAATTGAAAAATACACACTTTTACTTATCTTAGTGTTGTAGAGTAGTGATGAAATGAGTGAAATGCAGAGGTGTCAATATAGGAACATTAGGTGAACCTATAAAATAAGTGAAAATTCAATTTTTTTGAAAAATATACATGTAATATGTAGAATAATTCTCTATGATGTTAGGATTTTAGAACATCTTTCAATTCATAAAAATATCTAGTATAAATAAAGTTATGAGCAAAAAATAGAATCTGGGCAAAAATAATTGGTAATTAAAGAATTTTAACTTGTAAATATAAATAGGGTTAAAAATAATTCATTTGTAATTTTACTATTATGATAAAATAGAGCTCTGAGTGACCTAGATGAGCATAGAAAACAACCATGGCGAGGAGATGGAAAATGTGATGTGGAGGACACCTAGCGGCAACAACCATCATAACTTAGGTAAGTGATGCATTAATTTCAAAATTTTGTTAATTTTTATTGAAATTAATCTAGGTACAAAAAATAGGTGTTAGGGAAAATGTAGATAGCAAAAATTACCCTAGGAAAATTTTAGGTGAACTAAGAACAAAATGGGATAATGGGTATGAAATGATCAGACCAATAAATGCCTAAGGAATTTATGGTAAATGGTTAAAAAGTCATTACTAATTTTGAACAGGGTCAACCCAACTAACTCAGTTGAAAAGAGTGAGAGGTAATAAAGTGATTGATGGAATAATAGGGGTTCAACATAGTATTATGGGGAATAGCCAACTATGCAGTAGAAGGACAACTTAGTATTATTGGGGATGTCCAATTATATAGTAGAGGGCCAACTTAGTTAGAAAATAGATAGGGTCAACTTAATGCATACTAGCCAATTAAATATGCAGTAAGGACCAATGTAGTTCATTAAATTGGGTCGAATACATAGTAGAGGGCCGACCTAGTTGGTAAAGATGGGAAAAGGGTTGATTTAGTATAAAATAACTAACTGTGTTTCCAAGAATGGATTGATTATATAGTAAAGGGCTGACATAATTGGTAAAAAGTGGTGATAGGGCCGATTTAGTATCAAAAGGGATGACTATGTAAAAAAAGGTGGTAAATAGAAAATAGGTGTAGGTTGATGTAGTTAATTTTTAATAATTTAAGAATTTTAAGAATGTAAATTTATCATTTTTATATTGATATATAATAAATTCTATGGTGTTTATCATTTTGTAGAGATGATAGATATTTTGGTGGCTGGTGGATGCATATTAGCTACTATATTTACTATAGAGATTGTTAGATATGGACTGAATGTGGCTATCCTCCTTGGGATTTAGAGGTATCATGGAGATGTGGAGGATCCCTCTCAATGTTGATCTAGTTGTCATGTTCTTAGGAGCATGGGAGTGACTGACCAACACTTTCTGATGGGAGGTGGATGGTGATACTATAGAGGTGACCATCAACTTGGAGGATGTCCATGCTTTACTTGGACTTCCCATTATCAAGACTCCTATTATTTGTGATGCATTAGAGGTTGAGAAGGAGAGATGAGCATTAGCCTATTGGGTGATTGGCTTAAATAGGATTTATCATGGATTACATGTATATATCTTAACCATTACTTATATCTACAAGGCTATGATAGGACTTCTGATAGCACGTCTATTGTATCACAAGTCAGATGGAAAGGTACCCTTCTATATGGTAGCCTTGTATTATTCAATCTTAGATTAGGGTGATCTATATGATTTGGGCTTAGTTATTTTGGTGAAACTCGTGTATGATATGTATGGCATGTTGACTTGGGGATAAAATACCATGGGCCCTATGACTTTATTGACTTCCTAGATATATGAAAGGTTTATTTTGTACTAGTCAGTTGGGTTACCTCATATGGTGGATGATATGATACCTTGGGTGGTGAGGTGGTGATATGATCATATCATAAATGAAATACCCCATGCCTTGACCTTACAAATCATTACTCATGACCAAATTATATGGAATCCCTATACTAATATTATAGTTAGTTGGTTGACTTGGGCTACTGTGGCTACTGGATTAACATGTATGCATATTACTAGGCACTATACCTTATGGGTGGAGCCACATCATATAGCTCATGTACCTAGACAATTGGGCTTACCACATCTAATGGCTCCCTTAGTATTTATTCCTTATTAGTCACATCATGCTAGAAATCCTAGAGGTAGAGGGGATGTAGGAGTACCTACAAAGATACCTATTATTAGGACTTATAGAGAAAGACCTTAGGTGATTCAGGTGTAATAATAGGGGGTGGCTAAGCTAGAGATAAATGATGTGATAGTGTTAGATGTAGAGGGTGAGGATATAGGTAACATTGTTGTAGAGCCATAATAAGGACTGCAGCTAACACCATGGGCACCAAGGAGATGAAGGCACCATCAGAGAGGGAGGACATAAGAGAGGGCTACCACACATGGATATCCCACAATGGAGGCTAGACATAATTGGTCTATAGAGAGGCAGATGAAGAGAGGACCAAGACATACATGAGTGGTGTCTCTAGGTTTTTTATTAGCACAGATGCAACCTATAGTAGAGGTGCTCAATGATTGAGCTAATGGGGAAACCATGGTTGGTGACACTGGTGTTGGTAAGAAATACTTTACATTTTTAAGTTTTAAGTTTTAAGACTAGTTAGATAGTTATTTATGTACTTGGTATGGATAGATGGTTTGGAGATATATATACATATGAGATTTAATGTATATTTGGTTTTTATTTGTTTTATAGAAATATTTGAGGAGTTCAAATGGGGTGTTGTGGTCTGAGGTACCCATTGAGATATTTTAGATGGGGTGTTAGGGCATCTTGATGCTATTGTTATGGAGGACCTTGTGGTACCATCTACCCTAGTATATGCGAGATAGTTTCACTTGGTTGGAGAGATAGGTAGGTGGCATTAGACATATGGAGAGGGCCTACAACCACTTGTATGAGTTACATATGGAGAGGAATGAGCCTAGTAGGCATTGGCCTAGGAGTGATATGCCCATATATAAATGATGATAAAGCTTGGACATGTATAAGCCTAAGTGGCTAATTTATAGGGACATGTTGATGGTCTAAGATCCCAAATTGCCTCATTATAGTAGACTATTCAGAGGGGCCAATCATATGCATCTATGGGTAGTGTGGCTTGGCCACATGATAAACATGATGGAGTATATATTTAGAACTGTAGATATTGTATTTTTACTTGTATTATGTTGTATCAAACTCATGTTATATATTGATATGGACATTTCTTGATCTATGAGTTGTATTGATTTTATTGATGGATTTATGGATGTATTTCCTTTCTAGCACATGTATTTTACTTTTGTTTTATATGTTAAGGGAAATATGATGTATGTTTTCTTTTCTAGTATTATATGATATACAAGCATGGTTAAAAATAAAAACATATAATTTTGGAGAAGTATATAACTAGTCATAAAATGTAATACACACTCGATCACAATGGAAAATGTGTAAAAATAAAAGAGTAATAAATATATAGACCAAAATTGTAAAGTAAAAGTAGCACATGTTTATAACCATGTATAAGTAAATTTCACCAAATTAAAACAAATATAAGTCATAGTAAATCAATATGGGAAGTATGAAAAAATTGTAATAAATTGGGAAACATGTTATAACAAATGGTATAAAAAAAAAACACAATAAAGTTAATAAATCATACTAAATCAAGATGGGAAATAAAAGAAATCTAATAAAGTGGTTTCAAAAATACACACAATCAAAAAATAAGAAGATAAAGTGAAATGTTTATGAAGTAAGCATAAAACATACTAAATCAAGATGGGAAGTTTTTAATTGACGTGTAAATCATAATGTAAAACAAATTATCTCAAATTTTAAGCATGTAATATTATTGTGATGAGATCATAATATGAAAATTTATGAGAATGTTTTATGAAGAATGTTTGGTCCTATCTAAGGTCTTCTACTTCAACTCACAAAGGAAACACCAATGAGGTGGATACAAATGTTGGAACAAATTAATGGGATTTAATGCACTAATTTATGAGCAATGACTGGTCCTATCTAAGGTATTATACTAAAATTAATAAGGAGAACACCAATGAGGTGAATGGTAATAAGGAGAAAAATAAGGAAATATTTTGTGAGGAATGCTTGGTCTTATACTATAACTCACTAAGGGAAACCTTAGGGGTATGATTACTTAACAAAATACTATTTATCAAGGGGAAATATTGGGATTGTTGTAATGAAATAATAAGTCTAAAAAGTATGATATAGGCATTTATAATAAAACCTTAGTAAATATGAGGCATAATAGGTAAAAAGGAAAACACTAAGAGGATAGTGATCATCAAAATATAAAGTATACCTGCTCATAATAAACAGAAAGCTATATAGGCAAATAGGTGGAACACTAAGATCAACTCATGAAGGTTATATAAACAAAGAAAGTAAAATGGACCTACCTTCCCACAACATGGTCCCCATTCCTCAGGACCGCTTATAGAGCCATCGGTCTACTATGAAGATTAGGTACATGTGTGAGAAAGTATGTATCATTATAGATTTTATTATTCTCCTATTCTAATCTACTAGCTGACCACACCCCAATGGACCTCATCTCTATCATGAGATTAACTATGGAGTTTGAGATTCGATTAGGAATATGAGATCTGTTAAAAATAGGAAATCATATCTTTTGGTGTGATTAGACTTTTGTATTTTATATTTGCCTTTTGGATCATTACCTTTTGTTTAAATGATTTAGATTTTAATTTTTTTATAGCTTTTGCAATTCCTCCTCCATATGAATTTAGTGATACACATAAATGAGCTGTAGACTTTGGTTATAGGAGACTAAGTAACTAGAGATATGAATGACTAAATAACTTAGGCTTACCTATGAACTGATATGTAATCTCAAGTTTCATATGTATGCTTAATATGTGAAAAATAAATAAGGGAAAAAGGGATATCAATTAGATCAGTAAATATAAGTAGTATAATGAGAAGTCATGTTCACTAATTGATCATATGATAAAGATAAAGTACTAAGGAGATGAGGGGTTTATAACCAAGTCACAATAATAATTATCTTTATTTGAGTTTGAAAGAAGCAAACAATCATGAAAGAGAAAATAAATAAATCCATGTGAAAACATTGAAAATGCAAGCATAGTTTGAAGCCATAAAAAGTGAGAAGAAGCCATATGAGAAATATAGAGAGAATGAAACCATGTAAAACACATAAATAATAATATAATGGTTCATGCAAAAGAGACAAGTGAAATCATGTTTGACAAATAGTTAAAAAAATATAAGATGTATAAAATGAATCACAAATCTGATACAAATCATTAATATAATGATGAATAGTGTGATAGAATACCATACTGTGTTCATAAATATTGATAGATCTGACCATAAATGTCATTCATAACATCTGAGACATTTCTATGCAGTTGAATTTTGATGTTAGTCAAAGTCTCATCAATCTTCATAGAAAGTCATGAAAGACTTCCTTCTATATCATCTCTACAGAAAAATTAGCTGTGGTAGAAGAGAGTGATGTTTGTGCATTACCTCCTATGTAGGATATTCAATGTGAGGAATACATATCTCAATATGAATGGTATATGTAGATCTATGTGGAGGTACAATGGGTGAAGGAGAAGGAACTTTCCTTTGTAGGTGACCTATAATAGGAGGAATAATTAGTGTTGGTGTATACTATGGGAAATTTTGGAGTTGTTACTAACACACTCAACATCTATTATTATGGTGGGTAAATGCCAAAGATAATATACTTTTCCATATTTAGGGATGTACTTTGGAAGTAGTTTGGGAGGTGGGATAGTCTTGTCTTTAGGTTATAATATGACTAGATGTAATGTATCAATGTACTACCTAAGCTTTTGATAGTGAGTAGAGGAATGGTTATGCATATCATGGAAGTAATAGATATGTCTATTAGTAAATGGTGAAGGTCTACTAACTGAAGTGGTATAGGAAGAAACCTATTACTATTGATGTAGATGATAATCTATGGTCCCATGAATAAAAACTCTATAAATATCACAACAAGGCTCATCTATCCATTATGTTGGTATAGGATTGAGCTTAGGTAATGGTAGAATACCATCACCAAGGAAGGGAGAAGCTGGAGTAGAATATGGACTAGGAGCATCCATATATATGGTTGGTTGTGCAATAGGTTGAAGCAAAGTGGCTAACATCTATGAAGCAAGTAAACTAGAAGGATCATGATATTTGGAAAAATGATAAGGCCTTGTCATGGCATGGCCTATAAACATTCTCTTAAGAGGTTAAACAGTGATTGAAAGTGTAGTACACATGTGATTCATCTCTAAACTATGAACAATAGAGGAAAAACTAACATCAAGTACAATAAGAGAAGGAATGATAGAAAAAGAACTAAGAAACTGCAATAAATAAGAATGATATCTAAGAACATCTACATTATTATCTTGAATGAATCCAACTGAAAATGAGTCATCTAAAGAATAACCATCATCATAATCAAGTATATATAATTTGATAGTACATGCATCATCTATTTTATCGATAGAGGAAGCATGGTGAATGGAATGTTTAGTTTTGGTTAGAGTAACCAATATTTTGTCAAAAGGTTTTTGACAAGATTGAGGTTGAAGAGAAAGAGGAAGTTGAGTAATGATATTATGGGAGAGATCAAAAGTTTTGATCTTTAAACTTATCTCATCTTGTTCATCATCATCTGAGTCTAAGAGGTTAGGAGGAATATTTATGATTAATTTTGGATGACCATTATAACCTATAGTAGAGTTGATAAGATAATTAAAGCATTGGGATTCTTGAAATAGCATGATAAGTAAGGGTTCAAGGGTGTGTATTTTAAAAACACCTCATTCTTGGAATTGTTCAAAATTCTAAGAATTTGTGTCCCCTTGAATCTTGTATATAGCACCATTGTAAGAGAATTTGACACATTGATAGTAAAATGAATCAAATACTCACATGTGATGTTTCCAAGGTCAATCAAGTAAGATATTATAGGAAAGTGAAAAGTTAAATATCGTGACTTTCACACAAATGGTAATAGGAGGAACGGTGATGGGAAGCCAAACACAACCTAAAGGAGGTATTTATCTTCTATCGCATCCTTGGCATGTAATGTGTGTGGATTTAAGGTTACATTAAGAGTATCCAAGTATTTTAATAAAGTCAAGGGAAGCAAAAAAAGTGCTTGAGTCTTCATCAATTAAAGCACATTTAATTTGGATATCACTTATTTATACATTAATGAATAAATGGGATCATCTGCATGAAGTAATATGTCATCAGGAATCATAAAAGAGATAGGAAACTTGAGTGAAAGAGAGGTGTCCACTACTTCATCAACATGGATAGACATTTCTTTACATTATTGGAGAATTCTATTTTCAAATTTGAATAAGGTAACTTTTTACCCTACAAGTAGAGGATGAGGGATGTTCATTTTGAATAATAATTGCACTAGTTGATTACGATGGTAGGGAAAATTTCGCATAAGCCATAAGAAGGGAATTTGGGATGGAAAATGGGAAAGTTATGTGATAGGATCCCATTCATCATAACCCATAAGAGTATTATTGGATAAAGGTGTGTATTATTGTAATAAATCCATTGAAGGGGGGTTGTATTTGCAATGAAACTTTTGTTGATAAGGTATTATTGGTTTAGGATGGTTTAAAGTAGGTTGATTGATCTTAGGTAATGTGCTTGTGTTGTCAACTATTTCTTATGGTTGAGGAGAAGAAATATTGTTTGAAATTTGAGGTATGGAAGTTGGGGAAAGAGTAGAATTTATATTAACAGTATGAGAGGTATGGTTAATTTATGTTGTTGGAGGTGATTCTTGTATGTGGATTGATTCTATGTGCCCAAATTTTATGAGATGGGATGGGTATGTATCTTGAATAATGGATTTTTTTAAAGAGGTGTGATGGTTAGGTGTTGGGGTTGAATCCATATAAGTAACTACTCTCCTCATATTAGTCATGTTAACCAGATTTTCAACATTGATGTTTAGATTTATATGACTTTCAATGTTATTGATAGTCGGGGTAGGTTGATCAGTGATGTCTTGATGATTAGGAAGGGGATCCTTATATATAACTAAATGAACATTGGCTTGGTTTAAAACTTGATTTTTAATTTGAGTTTCATGAGACTTAAGTGTTATGTCATAAGATTGTTGATGTTTTTGTATAAGGAATCTGTGGTCAAAGTTGGGTCCAAGGAGAAAGTCATAACAAGATTTATTAATTTTCTACAAGTTTCATGAGAATGGCCCCAACTTGCATGAAACCAAAAAAATTTATTTGGATTATACCATGTTTTCATATGACATGTAGGGTAAAGATCTTGTGGTAAAGGTCTTGGAAGACATTTTTGAATTTATGCTAATGACATAGGTTTGTGCACATTGGTATGATTGTTTTGAGAAAATGTGGGCTTATGATGAGAATTGTTATTAGGTAGAGGAGCATGATCTATGGTATTGTTTGGATTAATGGCTTGGATGGTGTCATAACTATTTGTAACACCATCATTGATTGCATGGTGGTTTTTAGCTTTTACAAGCTTGTGCATTCTCATTGTAAGTTGGGGAGGTTCAAATTGATGTATAATAAACTCTTTACATTTGGCTTGGTCAAGATCCTCTTTCAAAAATTTTGGGGAAAGAGTCCTAATATGATATTGTAATTTAGGATAAAAAACATTAGTAAATAAGTGGAAAAGGTTCTCATTTGCCATATTATGCTCAACTTTATTAGAAAAAGCTTTCCATCATTTGATGAAAACTTGTGCCATTTCAATTTCTAACTATTTATAGTTGATGAAATGAGTTAAGCTATTTTTAGGAAGATCACTAGTTTAGAATTATTGAACCAATGAATTGACCAAGTATTCTAAGCTAGTAATGGAGTGGGTTTTTAGTTGATTATAGAAATCTAAAGCGTCTCTTGAAAGCATTTTGGCTAAGATTTTAGTGGCAATGAAATTATTAAGCTTAGCCAAAATGTAGTGATAATTGCTAAGCTTAGTAAGTGATAGTGGTAGTGATACCTTCTATGTCAATATTGGAAATTTGAGGCATAAAAGGTTCATTTTATAAGTGTTTGATAGTTTTTTTGATAAGTGGGGGTTGTGGTATGAGGTTACCATGTGAATCCATAAGGGGGGTTGGGGGCGCATAAGGATTTTGCACTAAACATTGAGCATGTTTGGGTTGGTTTTGGAGATGTAATAGGTGATTTTGAATTTTCATCATTTGATTTGAATTATTAATTTGAAATGTGTACATTTGGTTAAGATTTTGTAATAAAATTGATTAGTTTCATCACTATTTTGGCTAGTAGAAGCAACATTTGATGCATTAGTGGTGTGTGAGGTATTAAAAGCTTGAGATGCACTATGAGTATAAGATGAGGTAGTGGCATGTGATACATTATTGGCATGAGAAACACTATTGGCATGAGATGCACTAGTATCATATGAAGCATTAGTAGCATGACATGCACTAGTAGCATAAAAAACATTAGTAGCATGACATGCACTAGTGACATGAGTATGTGTGTGGGTATTTTGAAGAGACCCACTAAATTTTGAACCTACTATGTTTGTAGAAATGACTGGCATGGAGGTAAATGAAGACATAGAGGATGATGTCATAGTGTGAGAAGGAAACATGATAGAGGGGAAATGTGTAGATTGAAAAAAATGACTTGCCCTAAATCCTGTGGAAAAGCTAGGTGAATGTGATTGGGTTTATCCAAAATGAGGTCCCATCATGATGTTCTAAATGATTGTAGGATCCTTACCTATATGTTTAAGATTTTAATTGATGAAAAGTATCATTTTAGCTATGTAATTAATATCACATTCATCTTCTACCATAAATAAGGGGTTAAGTGCCATTGAAGAATAAGGAGTTACATAGTTGGTCGTGTAGGTTGTAAGATGGACATTATTTTGATTTGTGTTAGCTAATAAAAGGTGTGTTTTAGGAAGCCTATTGGGATTAGTGAAACTCATCATGTTGATTTGATTAAAATATATATTATCATCAAATAAATAATCCATGATAAGGGAGGGAAGATAAAAACCTATTAGAAATGAGGATAAACTAGTATGATATTAGGTTGAACTAGTTGACATTGTTCTATAAGAAAATGAGTAGGACAATTTGAAAGAGACACAATCGAATAGGTTGATTGTGTTCTATAGATGGTTAAATTGAGAAAGTATGTAAGACACATAATCAAACTAGTTAACTATGTGTTTTAGGTAAATAGAATAGGTGGCCTATAAGAGACAGGGTCAAATAGGACAATTATGTTCTATGAAAGGGTAAAAAGACTAGTTTATGAGTGATTAGGTCAGAAAAAATTACTGTGTTATTTATAAGGGTAAAAATATCAACATATGAGAGACTATGTCAGATAAAATGATTGTGTTCTATATAAATGAAAATTGACCAACATCTGAGAGACTAGGTCAAACAGAATGATTGTGTCTGGTAAGAGGGTAAAAAGACCAAACTGTAAGAGATTGGGTTGAATAGAATGAATGTGTTATGTAGAAAGGAAAATTGACCAACCTATGAGAGATTGGGTCAAACAAAATGATTGTGTCCTATAAGAGGGTAAAAATACTAGCCTATGAGAGACTAGGTTGAACATAATGACTATGTTTTGTAGAAAGAAAAATTGTAGGAGACATAGTCGAGTGGGTTGATTGTGTTTTGAAGGTAAAAACATGTTTTGATAGTTATGAATTTGAATGATCTAGTGTTAATTAATAGATAAATTGAAATAAAAACATAGGCAACTAGTTTAACCTAATCGACATAGTTATGTCACACAACACAAACTTTATACCAATGTTGGCCAATATAAGTTTTGTAATACAACATACAAGTGACAAAGAGTAAGAAACAATGATGAAGATAGAAATGATAATCTATGCAGTCATACTTGAATTTTTTTAATTATAACTTTAAAAATAAATGTGATAGGGCATTTGGCTTTAGAGAGGAACTAGAAAGAGGTAAGCTAAAGTTGGTTTCATGTTGTTAAGATTGAAAGGGATCTGTATTAGCTTGGTATTGGGGCCTACCCTTTGATTCACAATCCCATAGTGATAAGGGTGTTAGGTGCTTTACCAATATATACCATTAACCATGTATTTATACTCGGCCTAAAAATCAAGTTAAATTCCCACCTTGGTGATGAAATCCAAATAGGTAGACCTTGGGTAGAATTATTTAATGTTTTTTGATATTTTGAGTTTTGGTAGTATGTGAATAAAATAAAAGCAATGTAACTAAATCGATAAACTAAACTTTCTTAGTTAGATTATGTGTCCTCTAAACAAGAAAGAAACAAAATGTAAGATGAATTAATTATTATAAATGTGATATAAATCCTTTTGATAGAAGAGTACTAAGTCAATTGGGTCGACTGAGTATGCAAACAATATAAAATAGAACCGAATTGATCAATTATGTTTGTTGAAGAAAAGGCCAAAGAAACACAATCGAACAAGTCAACTGATTCTCTTAGGCAAGAAGAAACTAAAAAACTAAGTCAATCCAGTCAACTTAGTTTGTTGTAGGGTTACAATTTTATATAACAAAAAATTGTAAAAAATAAAAGTGAAATGAAAAAATAAATGACTAAGTTGGTTATAATGAACTTGATGGTTTAATAATGTTGAATTTACTATTTTTATACTATGTTGTCTAGATGAATATTTTTTTAACCTATTAATAGAATTGACTAAGTTTGAAAACTTGTATGTAGAAAAAATAAACTGATTCGATCAGATTGATCCAGTGTTCTATAGTTGAAGATGACCTACACAAAGCCAAACATAGTTGATCAGACTAAATATGTGTTAAAACCCACAAAAATAATGTTAGACTATGTTGATAGAATCAATCCAATGATATAGAAATGAAATAGATAAGAAATTAAAATAAATGAAAGCGTGAAAGAAAAATTACAAGGTTTAGTTCACATCAAGTTCACCAAAACATATATAAGAGAAAATGAAGTTGATCTATAAATCAATCCTAGCTCAATGAAGATAAATCAAACTAACCCTTCTACTTGTTGGTACATTTATGTAATTAGGATCATGATCAATATGGATCCTCTAGACCTAACTAAAGGGTCTCTTACCATACAATATCACTAGAGAGGGTTCCAAAGCCTTTAGTCGAGTAATACCACACAATAACCCTAGTTAGGTCCTATAGTTTGTAATCAATTAAAGTAAATCTAATCTAGTGCTCCTAAAACTTGTGGCTAAAATAAGGGAAAATAAACATAAAGAATAAACATGCAAATAAAAAATCTACTCAAGTCAATAAAGAGGTAATCCTAAGCATGGAGAGATAAATACATTCAAATCCATTACACATGCAAATTTATCAACTAATAAAAGAGGATTAAGAGTTAAGAACATTTACTTTGAAGACAAACCCATCGAGTCTCAATATCTCCCTTGATGGTGTTTTTAAAGAGATTTTTATGGTTCCTAAGGATAAAAAAGATAGGTAATCTCTTGGATATAAGACCTCTCATATGCATCCAAAAGACTTTTCCCACAAGACAATATTATTCTCCAAAGGAAGTATGAAACCTTAAGCAATGACTCCTTAAGTAGAATGGTAGATAAGTAGATAAAGAAGAACAAATTAATGATTCTCTGTATTAGAAATAAGGCAAAGGATGTGTTTATATATCTAAATCTAATCCTAAACCTTTCCATAATTTTAGCCAACATAGTTAGCCTAATCGACCTACTTGTTTAGGAAATAAAATAGTTAGGTCCTGGACTAAGTGGGATAGGTTGACTTAGTCCCATAAAGTTCTCAATTCCTAGAAAAAGGTCAACCCATTCAACTATATTTGGAGGGTGGTTTAAAGAGGTTTGTCTTAAGTAGGGGCTATTTGAGGTAGTGAATTACTTGGAGAGGAGTGTAAGGGAGGTGTCAAAACTTAAGGAAACATATAGGAGGGTCTTGTGTTAGTTTTAAATGGTTGTATAGGGAACAATAGTATTATGAAACACCAATGGTCTTCCCACTCCTTTCCTAGTGTAACCTTTGATACACGTAGTTAGATAAATTGAGACTCGATAGGTTCTTACAATAAGAAAAAACATTAGTAATTGATAAAATGTAAAAATATTGTGTGTATACACTTTCTATATACACGTGTTTTAAAAATCATTTGAGTGTGATACCAAAATATGTAGATACATGATATATTCTTATAATAATGTTGATCCTTCCTTCTACTCATGTCATATAGACATTAGGGAAATATGATTGTTTGATCTTCATACACACATGTTATATGGTCCTATTATCACTATTTATTATCATGTTTGAGATTATGTACTTACACATGCCTTTATTCATGTTCATATCTTTCACAATGTAATTGATATGCTATATGCTTGATGTTTTTTCTAACACATATATCTAAGGGATAGTATGCTATGTTTATGATGGTTACATATGCTTTTGCTTTATAAACTTCCATGAGTGTCTTATCTTGCTTGTTGACCATTTGAATATGCTCCATTATTTGTGGCCTCCATGCCTTTGTCTACTTACTTTTACATTTGCATATGTCATTGATTGTTATATGGACATTTAAATATACCATTCCTTACCTTGTGGACATTTGACTGAGTCATGCCCCTTTGATTACGAGACATTTGAACATGCCCCTTATTTGAGGTCTCATTGGACCATTATTTTTTGAATTATTTCGGAGTGATCTTGTGGGTGTGATTGATTTATTATTGAATTTGTATTATTATTATCTAGATGTTTTCATGATCAACATCATGCATTTTAGGACTTGATGTGATCACATACCATTATTGAACATAAGTATCTACTGAGAGGGGGGTGAATTAGTAGATCAACTAAAACTAGTTCTTTAAACCCTTTATAGAAGATATAGATGCATATGCATATTAAATAATAGATGCAGAGATTACACACACAAAAAAACACATAACACCATATATATATGTGGAAAACTCAAAGGGAAAAACCATGATGAGAATATCTATTAGAATCTACTATTCTAATCCAACCTCACAGTTAAATGTCTCACTAGCTAACCTCACTGGTTACATTCAAGATAACCCACTCTAAGGAAGCACCCACTCCATAACTAATCACCAACTCAGTCTATCTGATGGCACCCACTGATCAGAATTATGAAGCTACAACTTCAAAATACAAAAATAATCAAACTCTATTTCTTTGTTACAAGTCTTGTTTGTAACTGCTTAATCTATGCACATTCTTTATGTTCTCTTTCTTAATTTCTACCTCACTCTCTTTGTGTCTAGTTATATCACTCTATCCATCTAAATTTTTATCCATGTCTGCATGATTCTCCAATCGACACACTTTGAGTCACTCTAGTAGCTCTATTTATAATTGCAATGACAAACCAGTGACAATATTCTAGATTTCGTATATATATAGACAATGAATCTAGGGTTTCATGTCTTCAAAATATGTTTATACTTTGACTATACCTTACTGGTTCTAGTTCTAGATCTCATTTAATGTGGCTTGGCATTTGCACCTCTCACATCTTGATTCATGCTTCACATCATAATGTTCTAGTCTCTTTACTATATTTGGTAACTACTAGATTTAAGTTATAAATGTGTAGCCTCCTTAATTATAGATTGATTGGTTGAATCAATTCAATCTCGAGATCCATGTAGACATGTCAAGTTCATCACAAGTTCTATCTATTCCTCCACTTGATCATTAGATAATATTAAATGCCAGCTTTTGATTTTTTTTTCATGCCATTTTTACACTTTTCATTAACCATAAAACTCCTTTCTGCATCTCACTATCTCTTATATAATTGGATCAATTTTTATCCTTTTGATTATCCTTGATATGCTCAATCTTTAGCTTTCTATTATATCATTAACTATAGGTCACATCGCATCACTGACTCCACTTTTTTTATTAGATCTTCCTTATCGAGCTTTCTATGTGCCATTCGATCTCTAAAGATGCATGATCCTTATATTGTCTTGGTCATTAAACTCTAGCATGTTAACCTTATCTCATTTATTTTGACATCTTTGAGATGCTTTCACATTGTTGATTTCTTTAGACTTGCTTGATCTTTAACTCACCTTGATCCTTTGGCACTTATGAAAATGCCCTCTGAGACTCCCCTTATCCTTTGGTAACATTGCAAGTGACCTATAATTCTTCTGAAATATCCTTCAAAAACTTTATAAGTGACCACTTCATTTGAAAGTATCCTTCAGGACCTTAGTTTCATGTCTTTCTGCCTTAGACAAATTCTTTGAAAGAATTCATCAATGGCCTTCTAAAAGTGTCCTTTAAGATCTTTGGCATGTACCCTTCGAGGCTTTTCAAAAATCCCTTTGAAAACTTTTCAAGTGTCCTCTAATCCATTCAAACTATCCTTTAAAACAATTGCAAGTGTCCCTTCAAAAATTTTACAAAGTACCCTTTGAAACTTCAAAGTGATCTTTAGGACTTTTGATTAGGACACATACCCTTCAGCTTTTTTTGTAAATGTACCCTTCAAAATTTTTATTTGGAACAATTTTTCCAAAAAAGACTTAACCATTTTTACCAAAATAATTCGGTGAGGCACTTTCTCTGAAAGAAAACTCTTCCTTTGTTACAGACATTTTGTTCGAAAGAATTCCCAAGCTTGTAAAAATGACTAAGTGTAGAGACAAACATTTTTATGAAATAATTCCAAATTTTTAGAACATTTATTGTGGTATTTTTGTCTAAAGAGTCTTTAACATTTCTCCAAAATAATTTCCCAAACCACTTTTTCCAAAATAATTCCCAGACAAATGCAAAGGTGCAAAAATGACTAAGTTTAAAAACTTATTAGGATTTTAGCTGAGGGATAACATTATGCATTTGTAACATTTGATCTACTCATCCTTATGAATTATATTTTAGACCAAAAATAATAGGCACAAACCTAATTATAGTGTGATCATTTCCTTCAGATGTTGCCATATATTAAATGCAGTCACCATCAAACTATGTACTTAGCCATAGTTAACAAACTAGAAAAGGAATTCATGTGCCTGTTCTTGGAATTCAAGGTGCACATTCAACTCCATGAGAAATATACAATTGGTCTATGTATCTCAACACCTTAGTCATTAATTCTTGATAGTACATTCTTCATTTGACATCAATGATAATATTTTAGACATCAATCTCCTTTTAGACCACATCTATTAATGATACTCAAATTTGTCAACAATCTCCCCCTTTGTCATTGATGGCAAAACATTCTTAGAATGACTTCTCTTCTTTATCCTAATTTTTTGACATTAATGACAAAGAGTATTGGCCATAATATGGAAATAGGTTGCTCTAATTCTATCATCTTAGCTATTATGATCCTTGGACCTGGTAGGTTAGAACACATTGAGAGAAACTCCCCCTTAGGCAATGGCACATTTACTTGAAGTTGTACTCGAGCACATGCTCTACTCTCTCAAGCTCTTGCAGAGAGAATTTGATCTCTTGCTCCATTAGATCCATTATTAGTCAAATGCTCATTTATATATCATTGGTCTAAAAGACCAATCAATAATCTACATATCTCTACATAGATAGGCATAATGATCTAGAGCCAACACACCTTTTTTTTATCCTTTGACATAAAATGGTAATGAAACAACAAATTTCTCACTAGATTGCCTTTACTCTTAATCCAGGAGTTAATAATGTTCCTTCAATGTTCCCCCTAGACTCATGCCCTATCAATAGAATCTAATGATGTGGTGTGGGAGCTACCACTCCCAACTTCTCTCTTAGATATTCAAATTGGTCCTTAGACAAAGGTTTAGTGAATATGTCTGCAATTTGATCTTTTAGTTGGAACATATTCCATTGTGACCTCTTGATCACCAAATTTCTCTCTTGAAAGTGATACTTGATTGATATGTGTTTTATTTTTGAGTGCATCATCAGATTCTTGGATATATTTATAGCACTTGAATTGTCACACAGAATGTGAATAAGGTCCTTTGAATTCCACTTCAATGTCTTTGAGTGAATGCTTCATCCACAAAACTTGAGTGCAACATGCCAATACTACAACATATTTTGCTTCTACTAAAGATAGTGTAACTAACTCTTGTTTTTCACTTAGCCATGAAACAAGTTTGTTACCAAGGAAGAATGCACCACCACTAGTACTTCTTGTATCATCTGTGCTTCCTTCCTAATCAACATATATGCATGTTGTAAAAGTGAAATAATCAATTGAAGGATACCATAATCCATAGTCTATTATGATTTTTATATATCTAAATATTTTATTTACTGCATTTACATGTGTTTCTTTTGGAACAACCTGGAATCTAGTAACCATGTATATAGCCTGCATGATGTCTGGGCTTGATGCAGTGAGATATAGAAAACAACCAATCATAGACCTATACATTATATGATTCACTTTAGTAGATTCATCACCTTTGATCAATTTACATCCAGTTATCATGGGAGTGCTAACTAGTCTGTTGTCCTCCATACTAAATTTCTAGAGCATCTCCTTTGCATACTTGGTTTGGGATATGAATATCCCTTCTTTCGATTATGCAACATGTAGATGAAGAAAAAATGAAAGTTATTCTAGCATGGACATTTCAAACTCTTTTTGCATTTGATTTACAAACTCTTTGCACATATAGTTATTGTTGCCACAAAAAATGATGTCATCAACATATACAACTATGATTAACATATTTCTTTTTTCAAACTTGACATACAAGTTACTGTCTGTACACCCTTTGATAAATACTTATTATTAAAAATATTGATCCAACCTTGAATACCATGCTTTAGGTGCTTGTTTTAGACCATATAGTGCTTTCTTTAGTTTACACACATAGTCTTCCTCATCTGTCAGCTGAAAACCTTTAGGTTGTTTAATATAGACTTCTTCTTCCAAGGTTCCATTTAGGAAAGCTGACTTAACATCCATTTGATACACTTTGAACTTCTTAAAGACTAAGAATGCTAAAAACATTTTGATGGATTCCAATCTTGCCACTGGGGCAAATGTCTCCTCAAAGTCTATTCTTTCTACTTGAGCATATCCTTTGCAAATAAGTCTAGCTTTGTTTCTCACAACAACTCCATCTTCATTCAACTTGTTTTTAAAGACCCATTTTATGCCAATGACATTATTGTATATGGGTCTTGGAACTAATTCCCAAGTTTTGTTCCTTTCTATTTGGCTTAGTTCTTCTTCTATGGCTTTAAACTAGTTTTCATCCTTGCTAGCTTCACTAAAGGTTTTAGGCTCAATTTTTGAAAATAGAGTAAATCTTACTTGCTCTTTGTTCATTACAGATATTCTCTTAGTCTAAAATCCCTCATTTTTTTTCCAATTATCTACTCCTTAGGATGTTCATTTTGAACAAACCTTGTAGGTACCTTTTCACTATCTTCCTCCTCTTCACTATCTTCTTCTACAATTTCTACTCCTAATTATTCAATTCTAATTTCCTCATCAGGTTCAACATGTTTAAATCCTTCTTCGACCTTGACATTGATGCTATCAACTATTTTATGCATCCTCTTATTGTAACATACATAGGCTTTTCTATGAGTTTAATACCCAAGAAAAATTCCCTCATCACATCTTGACTCAAAACTTCCTAGTTTGTCCTCCTTTCTTTTGATGTAGCATTTGATTCTAAACACTTTGAAGTAATTAATAGATGAATGTTTTCCATACCAAAATTCATATGGGGTTTTATCACTCTTCACCCTCAGTTGAACTCTATTCAAAATGTATACTACTATTTGGACTGCTTCTCTCCAATATCCATCAGATAGTTTGGCCTCTTTTAACATTGTTCTAGCCATCTCCTTAATAGTCCTATTATTTCTCTCAACAACTCCATTTTGATGTGGAGTTCTTGTAGCAAAGTATTATCTTTTAATCCCATGCTTCTCACAATATTCTATGAACTCATTGGAGGTAAATTCTCCACCTTTATTAGATCTCAAGCATTTGATCTTCCTTCCCATTTCATTTTCAATCATGGCTCTAAAGATATTAAATATCTCAAAGGCTTGAGCTTTATCCTTTAAAAAGGTTACCCATGTCATCCTTGAATAATCATCTAAAAACAACATGAAGTAATGGGCTCATTTAGATCCTCTTGTCTTGGTAGGACCACAAAGATTAGTATGAACTAATTGGATAGGCTTTGTAGTTGCCTATTCTTTTGTTTGAAACTTGACCCTTGTTTGGTTACCTAATTGGCATTCTCTGCATGAAGTATCTACAGGTTTATTTAACTTGGGCATGTGTCTTACACATTTATTCATACTCACTTTGACTAAATTATCAAAATTGACATGACCCATTCTCCTATGCCACAACCAGCTTTCATCAACCTTTCCTATGAGGCAACTATGATTGTTTACCTAAACAAGATTGTAGATATTATTCTTGGTCATTATCCATTATACAACTATTTTTATTGATCTCTTTAGCTTTCAACCTTTAACATCAAATATGACCTTATATCTATTGTCACACATTTGGCTGACACTCAGTAGATTATATTTCTCTCCTTCAACATAAAGAACATCATGTGTAGGAAGCTCACCATCTATGTGAAAGGTTCCTTTGCCTTTGATTTTAACTATTGTATTTTCTCCCAAAATGATAGTTCCATCCTTGCACTTGCTTAACTTGGTGAACTAAATCTTGTCACTAGTTGAGCACCCACTATCTATCACCCACAAATTTTGCTCTTTGGTATAGAGTGTTATTTGAGAAATCAAGGATTGATTTTTCACTTTCTACATTTTCTTAGGTCTCTTATATGTCCTTATATTTTCTTTATTAATGACTTGTAATCCTTTGTTCTCATTAGGAGACTTGCATTTCTTAACATTGTTTATTTTTGACATTGTAAATTTAGTCCTACAATACTTGGCTATGTGACCAAAATTATTGTAACTATAACATATTATAATTGAATCTAATAGAGGATAAAATGAGTTTCTAATTAAAAAATTAGTTCTCCTCATAGGTACAACTCTACATTCAATATCCCTATGACCAAACTGATTATAGCTATAACAATAACCATAAAATGATAAATAATCCTGGTCATAACAATTTTTGGTGTAGTATATTGAACTTTCATACACTTTTGTTTCTTCAAGTCTGTCACTTTAGTATATCTTTTTGCATCTTTGATTTTAGGATTCTTTTCAGAATTTATTCTCCTCATCTTATCTTTGTTTGGATCATTCTTAGTGTCCTTCCTAACCTTCTCTTTCCTTGCTTCTACTTCTCCTCCTATATTAAAATTATCATATAGGTTTGTTGACGTACTAGTTGAGGAACCTTTTCCTTTCTCATATCCAAGACCATATTTTTCATTTAAGGGATTTTGAGCACCAATTAGTTCATTAAGAATGTTTGATCCTTTTGTCAACTTTAAAATTTTATCTAATTAGCCTTTTGCCTTCTAAATTTCTTTCCTCAAGGCTACTATTTCTGCCTCAAGCTTAATGCATTCTTTAGATTTGGACTGGGGATCAATATTGACTACTTTCCCTATTCTTTTAGCCTCCTCAAATTGAGTTTTTAAAACCACTATCATTTATTCAGATTTTTCAAGTTCATTTTGCTCAAATTTATTCTATTTTGAGTTCTTTTTTTGTAGTTTCTCAATCTCTTCTAGAGCACAAATAAGTTAACCTTATAAATCAATTTCACCTTCCTCTTCTTCATCCCAATCTTCATCTTCATCTTGTTCTTGATTTATGGAAGTGGATTATTCTGTCATGAATAGGAATTTATTTCCATTAACTACAAAAGCACAGTCATGATCATCATCAAAGCTATCACTATCACTATCTTTCATTGAGTCACTATCTTCTTTTATGTATAAACTTTTATTACTTTTTAAAAAGTTCTTCCTTTTTGCATAGTGGGGTTTCACCCCTTTTTTGCTCTGTACTTGCTAAGAATTATCCTTTTTATTATAAGGACATTTGGCAACAAAGTGTCCTACCTTACCATATTTAAAGCATTTAAATGGTAGCTTGCCTTTGTATTTTCCTGATCCTCTCTTTAGTTTTATGATAAAATTAGCTTCTTCTCCATCAGTCTCCTCAAATTAAGACAGATGTTTCTTATTTTACGTGCTTTGCTACTTTGAATGCAAATTCTCTTTTAAAAGTGTCAGTCTCTCCCATTCTCATCTCATATGCTGTGAATGTTTCATGCAACTCATCAATAGTGAGTTTGTCCAAATCTCTTGCTTCCTCTATTGCAATTTTTTTTGAATCATATCTTGATGGAAATGATCTTAATATCTTCTTGACTATGGTTGACTCTTCTATTTTTCACCAAGACCTCTGATGGCATTCACTATTTCATCTACCCTGAGGAGGTAGTTAGTAATCTTTTCCTCTTTATTCATCTTAAGACTCTTAAACTTCTCCTTATATGTTTGTAGCTTGGCTTGTTTCACCTTTCCATCTCCTTCATAGATCCTCTTTAACTTATTCCAGATGTCTTTTTCACTCTGATAGTGCATAAATTTGATGAACTTTGAGTTTGATAGTTTATAAAGAATAACATTCTTTGCCTTGGCATTGTTCTCATATGCCTTATTGGTAGCCTGATCAGTAGGAGTTACAATAGGAGCTGTGTATCCATTTATCATAGACATCCATATATCAAACCCTAAATAGGAAAAATATGCTTCCATCCTTATGCTCTAAAAAGCATAGTTTGACCCATCAAATAAAAGAGCCTTGTTTGATGAAGATCCTTCTTGACTGGACATTGTGTTCACTAACCAATATTTTCTTGACCTAATTAAGCTTCTCTTATGGTAACCTTGGATCTGATACCGATTATTGAACACAACTATCTACTAAGAGGGGGGGTGAATCAATAGATTAGCTAAAACTAGTTCTTTAAACCCTTTAGAGAAGATACAGATGCATATGCATATTAAAGAATAGATGCATAGATTACACACATACAAAAAAAACACATTACACTAAAGTTATATGTGGAAAACACAAAGGGAAAAACCATGGTGAGAATAACTACTAGAATCTATTATTCTAATCTAGCCTCATAGTTAAATGCCTCACTAGTTACATTCAAGAGCACCCACTCCCTAACTGAGAACTGAGTCTGAGAACCAACTCAGTCTATCTGATGTTACCCATCGATAAAAATTATGAAGCTATAACTTTAGAATACAAAAAGAATCAAACTCTATTTCTTTATTACAAGTCTTGTTTGTAACTACTCAATCTCTACACATTCTCTGTGTGTTCTTTCTTCCTTTCTGCCTCACTCTCTTTGTGTCTAGATATATCTCTCTATCCCTCTAACATTTTCTCTATATTTGCATGCATCTCTAATTAAAACACTTTGAGTCACTCTAGTATCTCCTTTTGTAATTACAATGGCATATTAGTGACAACGTTATAGATATCATATATATATATATAGATAATGAATCTAGGGTTTCATATCTTCAAAATGTGTTTACACTTTGACTACACCTTACTGGTTCCAGTTCAATACCTCATTTAATGTGGCTTGGATTTACACCTCTCGTATCTCAATTCATGCTTCATGTCATAATGTTCTGGTCTCTTTACTTATTTGGCAACTATTAGATTTAAGTCATAAATATGTAGCCTCCTTAACTGTAGATTGATCGATTGGATCAATTCCATCTCAATCTTCATGTAGATATATCAAGTTCATCACAAGTTCTATTTATTACTCCACTTGACTATTAGAGCATATTAATTTTAGGCTTTTGATTTTTTATTCATGCCATTTTTATGCTCTTTTCATTAACCATCGAGCTCCTTTCTACATCTCGCTATCTCTTATATAATTGGATCACTTTCACTCCTTTTGATTATCTTCGATATGCTTGATCTTTAGCTTTCTATTGTGTCATTAACTATAAGTCACATTGCATCACTGACTCCCCTTTATTTCGTTAGATCTTCCTTATTGAGATTTTTGCATGCCATTCAATCTCTAAAGATGCACAATATTTATATTGGCTTGGTCATTAAACTCTATCATGTTGACCTTATCTCATTTCTTTCATTGTCTTTGAGATGCTTCCACATTATCAATTTCTTCAGACTTACTTGATCTTTAACTCACCTTTATCCTTTGACACTTTTGAAAATTCCCTCTAAGACTCCACTTATCCTTTGATAATGTTATGAGTGACCTATTCTTCTTCTAAAATATCCTTTGAAAACTGTATAGGTGACCACTTCATTTGAAAGTATCCTTTGGGACCGTAGTTGCATGTCATTCTACTTTAGACAAATTCTCTAAAAGAATTCATCAATGGCCTTCTTTTGAAAGTGTTCTTCAATATTTTTAGCATGTACCCTTTGGGGATTTTCAAAAATCCTTTTGAAAAATTTGCAAGTGTCCTTTGCTCCATTTGAACTATCCTTCAAAACAATTGCAAGTGTCCCTTTGGAAATTTTGCAAAGTACGCTTTGGAACTTCAAGGTGATGTTTTAGACTTTTGATTGGGACACATACCCTTTGGATTTTTTGTAAATGTACCCTTCAAAAATTTCAAGGTGATCTTTGAGACTTCTGATTGGGACACATACCCTTCAAATTTTTTGTAAATATACCCTTCAAAATTTTTATTCAGAATAATTTTTTCAACAAAGACTTAACCATTTTTCCCGAAAGAATTTGGTGAGGCATTTTTTCCAAAAGAAAACTCTTCCTTCAAAACTTTGTTGTGGATATTTTATTTGAAAGAATTCCCAAGCTTGTAAAAATGACTTAGTATGGAGGCCAAACATTTTCCCAAAAGAATTTTAAAGTTTTGAAACATTTATTGCGAGTTTTTTTTTCTAAAGAGTCTTCAACATTTCTCCAAAAGAATTGCCTGAGCCACTTCTTTTGAAATAATTCCTAGACAAATGCAAAGGTACAAAACTAACTAAGTATAAAAACTTAGTAGGATTTTAGCTGAGGGATAACATTATGCATTTATAATATTTTCTCTACTCATCCTTATGACTTAAAATGTATACCACAAAGAATAGGCACAAACCTAATTATAGTGTGATCATTTCCTTCAGATGCTACCATATATGTAAATGCAGTCACCATCAAACTGTGTATTCAACCATATTTAGCAAACTATCAAAGGCATTCATGTGACTGTTCTTAGAATTCAAAGTGCACATTCAACTCCATGAGAACTCTACAATTGGTCTGTATAGCTCAACACCTTAGTTATTAATGCTTGATATTACATTCTTTATTTGACATTAATGATAATATTTTAGACATCAATGTCCTTTTAGACCACATCTATTAATGATACTCAAATTTGTCAACAACCATGTACTTCATTGATATATCTACCTAGACATGTTACTCCTATATGTTACATGATACATTCACAGATTGTATAATTATCTTATCCCTTTGAGGTAAGGTGACTACCAAATTTTAATTCCCCTCACCTCAAAAGAGGGGCAAATTTTTGGGGGCATATCATAGAGACATGGCTTCCACATATTTCATAGTTCACCAAAGTCAAATATACAGTGGGCCATGTTATGAAAACATGTTTTCCACATTTGTGACAATTCATAGATTCAAATATACAGTGGAGACATGTTATGGAAACATGTTCTCCACACTTATAATAGCTCTTAGTTTTAGATTTTAGTGGGGAAATGCTATGGAAATAGATTTTCCACACTTTTACCAACTCTTAGTTTTAGATTTCAGTGGGGTCATGTTTTGGAAGCATGTTTTCCACACTTGTAAAATTTCAAAATTGGCCAAATTATAGAGTTTTATGATTCAAATACACATTTGTGGTAGAATCTTATACATTGATACCATTATTATACCCAAGTTTTAGTGTGAAACATATATAAGGTGCATATGCTATGAAAAAAACATCTAGATTGGACTATAAGGTGCATACCCAAGTTTTACTTCTATGGACTTTAGCCTACATTAGATTGGATTGTTACAAACTATTATTGAACCAATCTACTATAGTAGTTGGTTCACTTTTTGATGTGGTTCAGGTAATTAAATCTCTCAATCTTGCCAATTTTATAGGTTATACTTGATTACATCATCTAACCTCTCTAGATTTATAGTGTGGGTTAACTTGGATGAACTCACACTCACTAGGTTATAAGTATGATTCAGTTGCATGGTTAAGTTAATCTCAACTATAAAGTGGAAACTAACATTTTCTCCAAAGTTGGGGGCAATTTTGTCCTTGAACCTTTATATACATATGCTTCCATATTTATATTTGTCCTAATTTAAATTTAAATGGTTCAAAATGATATATCTTTTCAAATAAAATTATCAAAAGGCAAGGTGGTTGCATTGACACACATATGTACTCATAAACCTTGATCTTTCTATTTCAATTATTTCAATGCTTTCAATTTCATATTATATGCACTAATTATATATTATAACATGCTCTTGGTTATAAGTTGATCATCAACAAAGCACTCAAGTGGGACTCATGTAAAGACAAGTATGTTATACACATCCATGTACGTATTTATTTTCCTTTAAACTACTAAATTCATTACTAGATTAAAGGAGGGAATTGTAGATACTAAATTTTAATTATATAACACCTCAATCTTGTACACTTGAAAAATATATATTATGGGTGTACCTTCAACTTATAGACTTTTATGTTGTTGAAAGACTCACATACACTATCTATTATGCTAAATTTATTATCTCTTAGTCCAACTAGTGTTATTATAATGACCCATGCCTTCTATCATACACAAAATACTATAAACTTACTTATCTTTTGTCTTTGCAAGTTTAGGACCTATACCTATTTTATAGCTTCCTAAACACTTATATCCCAGTCAGATGCCTATGTTGATGCAATTTCCATATTTCAATGCAAGTGTCCTATGCCCTAGTTTCATCAAATTTGAAAATGAAACGTATACCTATGGTTAGAATAAGTGACTTAATGTGAGATATTTCCAAAATGGATTGATATATATACAAGATCAACCCTCATTCATTCCTCACCTACCATAGACTTAACAAATCACAAGACAACTTATCAAAATATTCAATCAAACATTCAAGCGAGCAAAGTTTCCCTATTTTCCCATATATCCATATCATTTATAGGGATAACACATCTACATGTCTGAAGTACTGAATGAGTAGCCTATGAGTCCTATTTGCTAAGTTACAAGCTAGGTCACTGTTTTACTTATTTTCCACATATTGCATCCTTGTGCACACAAGACAACACATTAAGGGAAAACTACATCAATCTGAGGCGCTCTTCAGAGTAGTGGATATGTAGGAAACACCTACTAATAGAGGGGTATTTGGGGCTAGCTTGACACCATGAGACCCCTAACCCATTTTTTCCACAACCATTGTAAAGATGAAGAACTAGGGTTTTGCTATTTAACAAGAGTGATAATCCAATCTATATCTAAGAAAACTAAACAAAAGGCGATATAGAATGCAAAATATCTCAGGTGGTTGCATCTAGATCCAACAAGTATTTCCTACTACACACCCATGTTCAAGTTAGACAAAAATGTCAATACAATCATTTGAGGTTAATGCAAGTGTCTAAGGCTACATAGGTCAAATTTGTAAAATCTTATGATTGATCTAGGGCACTGATCTAGTCTATTTCTAGCTTGTTCTATATCAGATTCACATGTGAAAAATAAATTGAGTACTCTAGTTTTCATTTCATTGTTATATCAATTAATAGTTATACTTAATATTTTTAGCATATCTTAGTATTTAAATTTAAAATATTATTTATCTAAGTTTGTAATCAATTTACCTATTATAGATATATTTACGACCCTTATGCTTATTCATTTATATATTCTTAACCCCATGTTATATTGACCCATATCAATTTAGTTTAAATAATACCCTACACTCCTTAACAAAATGGTGTTGTTGTGAGGAAGAACATGACTTTGAAAGAGATGGGAAATTATACCATCCAATACAAAAAACATGACACTTGCTTTTTAGGCTGGAGTAGTCAATTGTGCCAACTAACTTTAGAACCATGTGCCCCATAAGGTAATGTGGGAAATGAAACCTAAGGAGGCTTGGTCTCATACCTAGCTTACTATTTTCACATTTTGAGTTTTTAGTAGTGAGGTTTGGGAATTTATTCTTAATAAAAAATGTAAAGTTGTGGAGAAGAGTCAATCACTCATCTTGTTTGGCTACTGCAAGGATGTGAAAGGTTATCATTTATTTGACCCTATCACTCATGATGTTCCATTTCGATGGGACATTCAAGTTGATGAGTATTTCAACCCTCTATATTTTCCACCTTCATCTTCTCCATCACCCTCTCCTTCACATCTCTAAGATTATTAAATTCTTGATGATGATGTTGTTAATCCTACACCTCTACCTTCCACCATAAATGATATGCCCATGTGGGTTTACACTACTTGACAAGAGGCCAATTTTTGGGTAAGGGATCCTACTAATTATTGTTGCACTCATTGACAAATATTTGGGGTTACACTTCTAAGCCATGCTATTTTAGATGATCCATGAAAGTTTTCAAATGCGATAGGTATACCAAAGTGGGATAAAGAAATGACAAAGAAGTATTATTATTTGATGAAGAATCACACTTGGGATTAGGTTTATATTCCTAAGGGAATATGTTGGTCCAATTTAAGTGGGTCTATAAGTAAAAATATGTAGTAGATGGTTTTATTGACAAATGCAAGGCTCATCTTGTAGAAAAGAGTTTTTCACAGGTTGAAGGGATTGACTAATGTTGTCATTAAATCTTGCACCCTAGAAGAGGGTGTTCAGGTCTCTTCTAAATTTTAGAAACATGGGAACATTTCTAGGTATGTGGGTGTACCTATGGTGGAAGTGAGCCTTTAATTTAAGGGCTAGCTTCCTAAATATATCTTGAAGTAATTGCATATATGTTAGTTATTTGCTTATGGGGGAAATGGATAGAAGTTGCATGAAATGAACCTAGTCTAAAAGGGTGATTCACCAAGATGTTTTCCACATGATCATCATACTCTATTCACTAAGAAACAAAGCATACAAATTAGTCTCAAAGTCCTAAAGGATTCTAACATGAGTATTTCAATATAGAAGCGAGATGTGTCAAGAAACATAAAAAAATGAACAAGAGGGAAAATTTCACACTCCAAGGACAATCATACACTTTAAAGGAACCTAACATAATTGAATACACTCTATATGACATATTAGAATAGGAACTCTTGCACAAGCATGAAATAATAAGACAAGAAAGGATAGAAAGTTATCACTTTGCATCACCATACATCACTTGAATACTTAGACAATTATTCATAAACTCAAAAATAGATTTGCATTAATGTTCAAAGGCAAAATATGACATCATTATAGCAAGGATTTGCCATACAAATGTGGTATTAGATTACAAAGGCCAAAATGGTAGCTACTTATATAATTTTAGAGAGATGAGAAAAGAATGAAGTTCAAAGGTTACTAGAACACATGTCTAGTTTGTTAGGAATATAGAACACAAAGCAATATTAGTAAATTAAAAATGAAAATAAAATATAGAAAACATAACACAACAGAGATATATTTAACGTGGTTCACCCAATATGGGCTACGTCCACATAGAAATAACCAATCCTTCCTATTATTTAGTCCAACAAATGAAGGGAAAAAACATGCAATACAACCATTGCAAAATCCTCTTCACTCACACATAGTATGACACCATGATTGCAATGATCCCATATAAAAATTAGGGTTACATATTAGGGCAAAAATTCAAAAACATAATTTTTTACCATTAGATCTATGACCTAATAGTGAACGGTCTAGATTTACTATGAAATTATAATATTTTATGAATAATACAAGGCAAATGAATCAAAGGGAAAATTGCAGACTCCAAGGACAATCATACACTTAAAAGGAGCCTAACACACTTGAATACACTCTATAATACCTATTATAATATTAAATCTTGCACAAACATGAAAGGATAAGGGAAGAAATGATGAAAAGTTATCACTTTACATCACCATAAATCATTTGCATACTTAGACAATTATTCATAAATTTAAAATTAGATTTGCATTAATTTTGAAAGGAAAAATTTGAAATCATTCTAGAAAGGCTTTGCCATACATGATGTGGTATTAAATTACAAAGGCGATAATGGTAGATACTTATAGAATTTCATAGAGAGGAGAAAAGAATAAAGTTCAAAGGTCACTAGAACACATGTCCAGTTTGTTAGGAATATAGAACACAAAAAAATATTAATGAATTACAAATGGAAATAAAATATAGAAAAAAAATATAGTAGAGACACAAACCATAGTGTGTGGATGTTTCCCCCCTACACCCCCCTATCAAGAAGTGTGCATTATAATAATATCAAGCTCCACCATCCAACAATCTCCCACTTAGAGATTGATTGTTGCAACTCTACTACTTCAACTCTTCCTTGGAATTTTCTTTGAAATTTGACCCTGACATGTTTCTCATCTTCCTTATTATCCCTGAAGACCTATTGAAGTTGAAAAACTCTCTAACTTCTCCTTTGTGATTGCTTTGGTTAGCATATCTATAGGATTTTGACTTGTATGTATCTTTTCCAGCTTTAGTTGACCATCCTCCAAAACTAAATGAATGAAGTGATACCTAAGTTGTATATGTTTGGTTCTTGAGTGGAATACTGAGTTCTTTGCTAAATGAATTACATCCATATCATCTCCTTGCTAAATTTGTAGCTATAACATAATCTACCTCTGTAGTTGATAAAGAAACTATCTTCTTCAATTTTGAAAGCCAACTAAATATTATATCACTAACAGTAAAAACATAACCTATGGTGCTCCTCTTGCCATGTAAATCTCCAAACATGTCTTCATCAACATATCCTTGTAAGGTAACATCTGAACCTTTATAACATAATCAAATATCAGTGGTCCCTTTTAAGTACCAGAGAATCCACTTGATTGCATTCCAATGCTCTTTTCCTAAATTATTTATAAACATGCTAGTAACTTCTAGTGCATGAGCAATATCTGATCTCGTGCACACCATAACATACATTAAACTTCCAATTGTTGAAGAAATAGGAACTTTAGATATGTGATTGATTTTTTATTATATTTTAAGAGATTATTCCTTGTTTAATTTGAATTTCTCTCCTAAAAGTGTACTTATAGGTTTTGCATCTTGCATATTAAACCTGACTAATACCTTCTTGATGTACTCTTCTTGAGACAATGTCAATTTTCTATTTTTTCAATCTCTTGTTAATCTCATACCAATGATTTGTTTTGAAACACCCAAATCCTTCATTACAAATGAGTTTGATAATTTTATTTTTAGATCATTTATATCCTACATGTTAGACCATGTAACAAGCATGTAATCTACATATAATAACAAGATAATATAACTGATATTATCTAATCTCTTAAAATAGACACAATGGTTAGAATGATATTTATTATAACCATGTTTGTCATAAACATGTCAAATTTCAAATATCATTTTCGTAGATCTTGATTTAAGCCATATAAACTCTTATTCAACCTACACACCATTTTCTCCTTACCTTTGACTTCATATCCCTATGGCTACTCCATAATTTTTACTCCTCCAAGTCACCATGAAGGAATGCAGTCTTCACATCTAACTGTTCAAGGTGAAAATATTATACTACTACCAAACTTAAATTAGTTCTTATGGAAGTCATTTTTACAACTGGAGAAAATATTTCATCAAAATCAATACCTTTATTTTGTGCAAACCCCTTTACAACAAGTCTAGCCTTGTACCTATTTTTGCCTCCATCTTCTTCCTTCAAATTATAAACCCACTTATTTTTCAATGCTATTTTACATGTAGGCAACTAAACCAAATCCTATGTTTGGTTATGTACCAATGAATCCATCTCTTGTTTCATGTCTTGGTCCCACTTCTTTTTGGTTTTTACCTATATTACTTCTTTATAGCTTTTTAGCTCCCTACCATCAGACAATAGTAAATAATAAAGTGAAGGAGAATATCATTTAGGGAGTCTATTTACTCTGGTAGATCTTCTAACTATACTTTCAAGAGTTTGAAGTACTCATTGTTGTAGTTGTTTTACATTCTAATTTTTTGGCACTTTTGAAATTTCATTTCTTGTGATTTCATCAAGTATTATATATTCTGTATATGGCTTTTCTTGTTTCTTTCTCTGTAATTGATCTTGGTACATGACCTCATTAAAGATCACATCTCTACTGCTAATGATTTTATGATTTTCAAAATCCCATAAATGATAACCAAAATCATTAACTCCATATCCAATAAAAGTACATTTCTTAGATATTACTTCAAGATTGGTTCTATTTTCTTTATCAATATGGATAAATGTTTCACAACTGAAAGTCTTTAAAAATGAATAATCTACCTTTTTACCTATCCATGCTTCTTCTAGAATTCCACCATCCAAAGGACTTAAAGGTCCTTTATTTATTAAGTAAACAACAGTATCCATAGCATATACCCAAAACTATAAGGGCAACCCTGCATGTAATCTCATAGTCCTTACTGCTCCATGATTGTCCTGTTCATCCTTTCTAACACACAAATTTGTTGTGGTGTTATTGAAACCATCTTATCTCTACAAATCACATGGGATGAACAATAATTATCAAATTCCTTGCTACAATATTCACCTCCATTATTTGATCTGGCACACTTCAACTTATTTCCTATCTCATTCTCAACCAAAGCTTTCTATTTCTTAAAAGTATCAAAAACATTAGATTTTTTTTGTATTTAATAAATCCAAGTTTTTATAGTTGCATCATTAATAAAAGTAACATAATAAGAAGATCCACTAAGGGATGATACCTGACCTGATCCCCATACATCTGTATGCATAAGCTCTTACTTTTTATCCTTCTTTATCTTCCCAATTCTGAGAAATATCACTCTCTTCTATTTTCCATACACACAGTGCTAAAAAAAATCCAAATCCACCTTATTCAAATTTGGTAACAAATTATTTGAGTGGAGAACTTGCATCCCCTTCTCACTCATGTGCCCAAGTCTGTGGTGCCATAATTTTGTATCCACTTTTGTAGAAGCTAAAGTAGTAGAAGAGTCAATATTATCATTAGATAAATATAATGTACCTACCTTCTCTCTTTTTTCTATTACCAATGATCCTTTAGTGACCTTCCATGAATTTTTTGTAAATATAACTATGAATCCCTCACTTCTAATTACCTTGCTAAAATTAGATTTTTTCTCAAATCAATAACTGTCTCACCTCTTTCAATAACCATATATTTCCATTCTATAATTTTATCTATATCTTACCATTTCTTACAATTTTACAGGGTTCACCATCAACCAAATAAACCTGTCACAAATCACCTTGAACATAGTCTTTAAAATATTTCTTATGGGGTGTAGCATGAAATGAAGTCCCTGAATCTAACACCTAAGAATCATTAATACTATCTAAAGAAAGGATTAGAGCATCTTGTAACACATCATTTGCTACATTTGCTTCCTGAGTTTTTATCTTGTTATCCATCTTTTTATTTTTCTTTTTGAAATCAATAATATTTCCTCAAGTGTCCTTTCTTCCCATAAATACAACACACCAACATTCCTCTAGATTTGGATCTATCCTTCTTATACTTCCCATTATTCCCTAGGCCTTTTTTTTTCCCTTTTATCTTCCCCTATTCTCCATAGTCAAAGCATTACCTGATATCTCACCTATGTTTTTTTGTCGTATTTCCTCACTAAGAATAACACCAATAACATCATCAAACTTTAAAGTGTTTTAACTAGAGACATAATTACTCACAATCATGACCAAGCCATTCTAGTTTTCTAGCAATGAGAATATAATCAAAAGGTCCCTAACCTCATCATCAAAATTTACTCCTATAGAGCTTAACTGATTTGTGACCGTGTTAAATTCATTAAAATGATTAACAATAGACCCACATTTTGACATTTCTAGATTAAATAAATGTTTCATAATAAATACCTTGTTGGATGTTGAGGATTTTTCATACACTCTATCCAATGAATTTATCACATATGTTGTCTTTTATTTTGAATTATTGAAGGCCACCAATGCCACTAGGCATAGCTGTATTATTTGTAGTACCTTTTTGTTAAGAACCTCCCAGTCTTCATCCTTCATAATCATCAGTTTCTTTGATATTCCATGTAATGGTAGGAAAAGATCCTTCTGATATAGATAGTCCTCCACTTGTATCTTTCATAGCTAGTAGTTTTGGCCATTGAACTTTTCAACCTTAAACTTGCCTTCTTCTATCATTGCTACCACTCAAACTAGGAACCCTCTTTTCCTACAAGTTTATCTACCAAATAAATCTTTGGATCTGATACCAATTGTTAGGAATATAGAACACATATCAATATTAATGAATTAAAGATGGAAATAAAATGTAGAAAATAAAACACATTAGAGACAAATTTAATATGGGCTACATCCACACAAAAATAGCTAGTCTTTTTTATTACTCAGTCCAACAAATTAAGATAAAAAACCTACAATACAACCACTGTAATATCCTCTTCACTCACACATAGTATGCAACCATGATGATAATGACCCCATATTAAAAGGAAACATAATTTTTATCATTAGATTTATGACTTAATAGTGAATAGTGTAGATTTACTACAAAATTATAATATTTTATAATGCATTTTTAACAAAATTTTGCTTCGAAGGTGTTTCCCTCAAACCGCCACTAAGGGGGATTCCAAGGTCACCACCCCGCTAGACCCCCATGGTGACCATAGTGGGGGGCATTGCCCCCCCAAACCCCCTATTAAGATTTAGTCATTATAATAAGATCAGGCTCTACCATCCAATGTACTTGATAGGAGGAGTTACACATGCAGGAAGATGAATTCATAAATAGACCATTCAAGGTCTAATGGGACAAATGGCTCTCGAAACATAAAAATCTTGAAATGTGGCATAGAACTCCTTTTGTTATGTACAAAAAACTACCTTTCATCATAGATCATCTCTCAAACATTTGAAACTAATTTGGAGAGAGTTGACACATATGTATTATCTGAGGGATGTTGAAACATGTTATGACAGTCATAATATGTTCCCCTAACTATTAGCTATCCTTTAAACACTTGTATTTACCATCTATAGTCATTTATTAATCTTTTGGACTTTAAGTCTTTATATTTGGTAGTAATTGTTTATCTTGGATCTTGACTGAGCTTTCATGGTGGTGTATGAGTTTGAAGGACTTGCTTTGCTATATAATCTTTTGATCCTACATGGCTGCCTATGTGGCATTGCCTTGCCATGTTGTTCATTTTATTTTAAAATATGTCTATCATCATTTAGACATGTAGCCTCATCTTGTCCATCTAGAATCCAATCAAAATTGATCTATTGATCTCCTCTAGAGTCTCTTTGATTTGAATTTTAATGTTGGATATTGATATGTGACCTAGGCATCCAAGATTATGACATTTGGCAACTTTGCATTCAATCTCAAGATCCTTTAACTCTTTGACTTAATGTGTACCATTAGATCTTAGTACCTACAAAAACATGTGTGTCATTGATCTATTTTTAGTTTTTCATGATTATGACACATGTCATCATTACATTCAATCAAGATATTTTGACCTTTTGACCTTGTGCTCATCATTGGATCTTATCTACATGATCAAATGCAGACTATCGGATCTGTCAGACCCACTGACATCACTTTTGCCTATGCACTATTAGATCTAATCTAAACACTTGAGATATTACCACTTGTTGACCTTGCATTAAACCTCAGGAGCATTTGAATCCAAACAATCATTTCATGATGCCTAAACTTGATGTCCTCATGTTCGTCTATCTCTGTTAGTCCAAATTCAAATGTTTATATCTTGAGATAGCAAGATCATCAGGACATGAAATTTAAAGAGAATGATCTTGGCACCAAAAGCATCATGTCCATGTAGTATTTTTGGTCTAAAATTTTTTCTAAGCACAATTGTAAAATGTATAAGTAAACTAATATTTTCATTCTTATTTGACATGCCATAATGGTTTGATCCCTTAGATGACTCCAAATGGTATAAGACTAAACTAGATCATGACCATGGTTAAAATGACATTAAATGACATCAAATAAACCACAAAACAACTTGACACTATGTTCTACCCCCATATCAAATCTTGACTATATGGGGTTGACCCATTTTAACTTGTAGTAAAAATGATTAACATTCTTGGTGATTTTCCAAGGGTGGTATGCTTGATATGTCATGATCAATTGCCTAATCCTATCCATTAGGTTATGGAGTCACATGTACACATGTTTGACATATAAATTACCTTTGATAACACATAAAACATAAGTGAAAGGCACACAAAATTAGACAAACTCAAAAGAAACACACATGTATTCAACTAGAACACTTACGGAACACAATACACATAACTAAAATAAAACACATACCTAATCTACTATTTACAAAACTGACCTTTATTCCTCAATAACAAGGTTTCAAATGTTTCCCATTCACAAGGATAAGCAACTCTTCTACATTAATCCTTGTTAAATAGAAGGAATTGCTTTACTTGCACTTGATGATGACATATGGTCCACCACATAGGGTGTAAAATTTGGTATGCCTCCCTGGTTTTACTCTATATTTATCCCACTTCAATACTATGTCACCTTATTGAAATGATCTTGGAGTTTCTTTCTTATCGAAATACCTCTTCATTAATACTTGGTGATGCTCCATAGCTTGATGAACCTTATCTCTAGTCTCTTATAGCTCCATTAATTCTATCAATCACACCTCCATTTGAGTATTTTCAAGAAACTCTAATTGATGTGCCAACTCTAAGGTAGGTAGATCTTGAGAGATAGACAACCTAACCTATCTTCCATAGATAAGAACAAAAAAGAATTTCTTTTTGACCTCTTGGGATTTATCCTATCAGCCTATAAGGCTATATTCAATTTGGTGTGCCAAGCCCTCTGATTATGCTCTAAGTTTCTCTTGATGATTATGATCAGATTCTTGTTAGTAGATTCAACCAACCCATTACCTTGAGGGTAATAGTTAGATGAAGTAATGAAGAATATGCCATTACTATTTGCCTAATCAATTATCTTAACACCCATAAAAATAAGAGCATTATCCAAAATAATAGTAGGAGTGCCAAACTTTGTTATGATGATCTCATAGAACTCTAAAATAACATTCTCATTAGCTTCCTTCAATGCTACTACCTCAACCCACCTTGTAAAATAAATATTTTTTTGTGAATGTCCATTTATGACCAGCACTTGATGGGGGGTTTATCATGCAAATGAAATCAAGACCCCATTTCATGAAAATTTGATATATTTGGATAGGATTCAAGGGAAGAGTTGAAATCTTATGTTTTCTTAAAAATAAAGCACATTGTACACACCTTCTCAACCAAGCATGGTAGTCCTTGAAAAGGCTAGGCCAATAATATCCTACCCTCATGATTTTGGCAGTTGTGATTCTTGGGGAAAAATGACCTCATATTGTTCCATCATGTAATTTCTCAAGCAACACTCCAAATTGGTCATTGTCAATACACATCAATAATACACCATTAGTATCTCTTCTAAAAATAACACCATATACAAGGCAAAAGGGAATAGTTTTCAATCTAAAATATCTCCTTTGAGATCTACTCATATCATTATGATACTCACCACTTTGAAGAAGTCTGATCACATCTAGTGTCCAACTCTGTATATGCAAGGAACCAATTGGTTGGGGGAAGTCATGATTTATTAAAAACTCTTCTTTTGACTCATGAAGATCTGAAGCTAGATGTTCACAATGGCCCTTACCTCTTTTTAACTTTGTTACTTTGATATCAACATCATATTCCATTACATTAGTGATCCACCATGCCCTATTCTCACTAAGGTCTTTGCTCAAAATAAACTCCTTAGTACTAGGATGAGAGACCATGACATGAATTTTATTATTTGAATCCATATGCCTGAACTTTTTTAGTTCTCTTATAATAATAGGGACTTGCTTCTCAAAAAAGGTATACTTGATTTTATAATCTTCCAAACCTTGACTAAAGAAAGCAATTGGTTGTTCTACACTCTCATCATTATTTTGCATTAGCATAGCTTAGATAGTGTCAAGGTTAGTAAATTAATACAACATGAAGTCTTTATAAAAATCAATATTCAAAAGAGTATGATTTTATGCAATTACTTTCTTAATATCTTCAAAACTGTTCTTACCCTCTTTAGTCCAAGAAAAGCCCTGATTCCTTTTTAGCATGGTTGTGATAGGTTTCACCAAAGATGCAAAACCAAGTATGAATCTCCTTAAAAAATTTATCTTACCTAAGAAAATTTGGATACCTTTCTTAAGTAAGGGAAATGATAGGCCTAAAATAGCCTCTATCCTTTTAGGATCAATAGCCAAACCATCTTTGGAAATAATGTGTCTTAAGAGCTTACCTTCATGGACAATAAAGATGCATTTTTTTGGATTAAGAGACACTATATACTACCTACATATTTCAAACACTTATCTCAAGTGTTGCATATGTTCATTTTCATCTTTAAAAAACACTGTTATATCATCTAGATGAACCAACATCTCATTGATCAAACCTTTGAAGGCCATTTCCATTACTCTTTGAAAGGTATCACTAGCATTTGACAAATCAAATAACTTATTTATATAAGAAAAATTCCCCCATTTAGTAGTGAATATTGTCTTAAAATGATCATCCTCATTCATAAGAATCTGATTATAACCTGAATATCCATCTAAGAGAGAAAAACATTGAGATCCTGAAATAACTTGAAACATATGTTCCATTAAAGGTAGAGGATAGTGATCTTTGAGTGACACCCTATTAAGATATTTGAAGTCCACAGAAAGCCTTATCTATCCATTCTTATTTCTAATAGGTACAAGGTTAGCTACCCATGTTGAATGCTGGATAGGAAAGATTATTTCAAATTCAAGGAGTTTAGTGAGCTCTAAGCTCATGAATTTCTCAACCTTGGGATTGATGGGTCTTTGCTTCTATCTAATTGGTTTAACTCCAGGTTTCAATCCAATGGTATGGTGTGCTAGGCTAGGATCAAATATTTTGAGGTCCTTATATTCTTAAATAAATATATCATAAAATTATTTGCACAACTTAATGAATGCTTATTTCTCTAATGTAGAACATACCTTGCCTAGTTTGAGGAGTTTATCTTTGAATATCAAGACTCTTTCATAGTTCTCCTCTTTTGTAGACATAATCACTTTTTCCTTCTTCTTTTGATCATTCTCATTGAATATATTTTCTAAGGTCACTAGACCCTTAGGTATCTTATTTATCCTTAGCTGTACAATTTGATCACCAAATTATTCTTGGAGTTTCCTTTGATTCTTTGAAGAGAAATCAACCTCATTTTGTAAGAAGCATACAATGTGTTTATCACTATCAAACACTTGACAAGAAACTTAATTATTAGGTATATAAGGTCTGATAATGATCTTAATGTGAGATTAATTCCCCTCTTCTTTGATGGTAGTTAGAGTATCAAATTGAGCTCTTATGGTAGCTAGTCTATTATCATGATTATTCTTCTCCCTTGGGACTGATTGTATGATGAATGCATTGAAGTCTTTAAGAAAATCCCATACCCTATGATTATATAACTTAAGCAAATGGTTCTTGGTAGCAACCACATTCTTAACCTGATGAATAACCAATTCGCTATCTCCATATACTTGCAAGTTCCTAATTCTCTTTTTCCTTGCCCATTGAAGGCCATAAATTAAACCTTCATACTCAATCACATTACAAGTACAACTAAAATAAAATATATATGAAGCATAGTATTGTTGTTTACATGGGGATACCAACATAACACTAGCTCCTACACCAACTCTATTTATTGAACCATCAAAAAACATTCTCCACATCTCATCATCTTTGCCTTTTTATTTGACAAGTAGAGGTGTTGGTATTCCTTTTTCATGTATACAATATACTCCTAGATCAGTTTCCTCCATAAATGCATAAGGATCATGCTCATAAGTATTTTTACCATATTAATCAATAAATAAATTAGAGATTCCTTCAATCTTGGAATAATTACCATCATCTACAATAGAATCCTTTTCTTTATGAACAACACAATTCAAAATAGAACTTGTCACAACATAGGGTTCAATATGAAACCTTACAAAAGGCTGAGTCTTTATGGTCACCTTTGTTATTTTTTTTTTTAAATCTAAGAAATACCAATTAGATGAGAGATAATCACCTATATTTGTTGTAAAGTCCTTTGATAGGTAGATTGAAAAGTGAGTTGGGAGGTCAACAACAACTATATCTTGAAGGATAGAAAAATGAGGACAATCATACTAGAAAACCTTCAAGTTTTTTATCAGTATTATTATCTTGGAAGGTGTACCATCTAATTGGATAAATCATTTTCTATGAGGCTCATATTTTAGACCCAATTTATTATCTACCACTTTGGGCATGACTGAAGTAGAAGCTCCACTATCAATTATGCAGTTATGGACCAGATTGTCAACCACTATGAGAGTGAGATAGAATGGTGGAGATTTCTCATCCCTAGTAGATGGTTCAATAATAATGTTAGGAGAATTTATAAAAGCAACATGGCCATGAATTTTATTTGAAGGATGGACACTAGTAGGGATAATAGATAACTATTTTTATAGGAGCTCCTTTTGACCAGGCATATGAAGAACACACCATAGGGAAATGGATTTTTTAGTACTCTTCAATGAATCTATAATGTTTAAAGAATCCATATCTAATTTATCTTGGATTTTTGGAGGTAAGGAAGTGCTTGGAACCTAAGGATTTGGAATTCCTTGACCAGTCCTTCCAACGTTCTGATTTGAAAGATGTGCAGAGTTATTTGAGGTTTCCACACCTACATCCATACCTTGTTGCTTTATATGAGGATTGAATGAGATTGTAGGCACATTATTATCACCACCTAAAGGCTTTCTCTTATCTTTAGTGTTATCTAAAATAGAGGTTCCTTGATTAAGCACAAAAGTGTCCTCAACTATGAAGTTGGTGAAGATCTCCCCTTGAGGTTGTCCACCTTCACTTGTCTACATCATGGCTTCATCTTCAGCTGATAATAAAGGAGTAAATCCTATTTGAGAAATAGGATCTTGTTCTCCACCTTCACTAACATCCATGAATTGGCCTTGTTTCCAATTTTAACCTTGTACCAAGCTGTTGTGAACATGTACCTTCTCTCTTGCATTAGTGGTGAAGTTGGGGTTATGCACATTAGTAGGCATATTAGAGTTGGGATACCATTGAACTCTTCCTCTTCCAAATTTTTGACCATGTTTTTATTGATAGGGGTAATGATTTTGATAGGCACTTGGTTACATATTCCCTTTCCCAATATTAACTTCCAACTATTGAATATATGCATATTTGTCCATGACATTATCTTTCCTATTTAGAAGTATATCTAGACTTGGTGTTAGCATTGGGAATTTGGGCCACATCTAGAATATTAGCATAAGTATAAGACAATGGAGGCATAAACACCTTAGAAGGCAATCTTCCAGCTTGGATGAGACCATTGTCAACTTTCATTGTAAGATCATATGCTTCAAGAAGAGTGGATCCCCCTATGGATTGAAGCATGATAACAATTTTAGTACCAATGGATCTCAGGTAAGTAGGGAAGGCAAAACTAGGAGGTGACCTCATAGGAGGAGGTAATCTATTCTAAGTGTTTTAAAACCTCTCATTGAAATCATGCATTGTTTCTTTGGATCCTATTTTGATAACATTAAGATGATGTATGAGAGAGGCATGGTCACTTTCATTCCCAAATATTGAGATCAACAACACTTCAAACTCATTGCATGATGTGATGCATCTGCATTTTAGAGTCCTATACCAATAAAGAGCCTTCTCTCTAAGGGACATGGCAAGGAGCCTAATATCAATGTTCTCTTGAGTGATGTTATGGAAGCTAAAAAAGTTGGAGACATCTATAATGTGCTCATTAGGTGTAACATGAATTTTACCATTGAATATGGGTATACCTTTTGTGGCATTATGAGGAATGGCATCATATGCTTGAAGATGAAGTGTATTTTGAGTATTAAAGGAATGGAAGGCATGAGGTCTAGCCATATATTCTTCAAAATCTTCAACCTCTTCAATTTATTCAATTTCTTCAACCTTTTCTTCTCTAAAAAAATTTATTGGTTCTCCAAAGGGAAAATTAGGTTGAGGATATTGAACTTTAAGGGGAAGTTTAGGCTAAATAGGTGGATCAATGGGATTCAGAACTCTACTAGAGGATGACCTGGTGAGAACCATGAATTATGAGAGCAATTTTATAATAGGACAATGGTATTTAGCTATATTTTACCTTGATGGAGTCGCTAAATGCTGAGTATCACACCAATTTATAGTTGATGTTGTCAAGATCAACATTCAATTTGACAAATTATCTTAAAAATAATGGGTCCCACTGGGTGAGCCAAAATTGTTGTCACCAAATCTTGCACCCTGGAAGAGGGTGTTAGGCCTCTTCTAGATTTGGGAAACATGGAAACACTTCCAAGTATATGAGTGTAATTATGGTGGAAGTGAGCCTCTAGATTTAAGAGCTAGCTCCCTGAATATATCTTGAAGCACTTTCACCTATGATATCTATTTGCTTGTGGGGGGAAGGGATAGAAGTTGCATGAAATAAAATTAATATAAAGGGTTGATACACCAAGATGTTTTCCACATGACCATAATACCCCATTCACTAAGAAACAAAGCATACAAACTAGTCTCAAAGTCCTAAAGTATTCTAACATGATTATTTTAATATAGAGGTGAGATGTGTGAAGCAACACAAGGAAAATGAACCAGAGGTAAAATTTCACACTCCAAAAACAATCATACACTTGAAAAGAGTCTAACATACTTGAATACACTCTATATGACCTATTATAATAGGAACTCTTACACAAACATGAAAGGATAAGGTAATAAAGGATATAAATTTATCACTTTGCATCACCATACATAACTTGCTTAGATAATTATTCATGAGCTCAAAAACATATTTGCATTAATGTTCAAAGGCAAAATATGACATCATTCTAGTAGGGATTTTCCATAAATGGTGTGGTATTTTATTACAAAGGATAAAATGGTAGCTACTTATATAATTTCAGATAGAGTAGAAAAGAATGAAGTTCAAAGGTCACTAGAACACATGTCCAATTGATAGGAGTTACACATACAAGAGGATGAATTCATAAATAGACCATGCAAGGTATAATAGGATAAATGGATTTTGAAACATAAGACTCTTGAAATGTGGCATAGAACTCCTTTTAATATACAACAAAAAACTACCTTTCATCATGGATCATCTCTCGAGCATTTGAAATTGAGTTGGAGAGAGTTGACACATATGTACTATCCAAGGGAGGATGAAACATGCTATGACAGTCATAATATGTTCCCCTAAATTGTAGCTATCTTTTAGACACCTATATTTATCATATGTAGTCATTCATTGGTATTTTAGACCTTAATTCTTCACATCTAAAAGTCAGTATTTAGATTAGATATCAACTGAGCTTTCATGGTAGTGTATGAGTCTGAAGGGCTTGCTTCACTATAGAATACTTTGATCCTACATGGATGCCTATAGGTCATTCCCTTTCCACATTGCTCATTCCATTTTAACATATGCTAGTCATCATTTAAACATGTAGCCTCATATTGTATATCTAGATTTTGATCAAAATTTCTCTATCAATCTCTTCTGGAGTCTCTTCGATTTGACTTTCAACATCATCTGTTGATCTGTGACCCAGGCATATGAGATTATGACATTTGGTAGCTTTGCATTTGATCTCAAGATCCTTTGAATCTTTGAATCAATGTGCATCATTGGATCTTAGTACCTATGATCAAATATGGGCCATTGATCTGTTGTTGGTTTTCCATAAGTATGACACATGTCACTATTGCGTTTGATCAGGATCTTTTGACCTTTTGATCTCATGCTCACCATTGGATCTTATCTACATGATCAAATGTGCAATGTTAGATCTACCAGACCCACTGACATTACCCTCACCCACATGTTATTATATCTAATCTAAACACTTAATATTTTGCCACTTATCGACCCTACATTAAACCTCAAGAACATTTGAATCCAAATAGTCATTTCATGAGGTCTGAACTTGATGTCCCCATGCACATCTATCAATGTTAGTCTGACTTCAAATGCTTATATCTTGAGATAACAAACTCATTAGGACATGAAATTTGTAGAGGATGATATTGGAACTAAAATCATCATGTCTATATAGTCATTTTGGCTTGAAAGGTTTTCTAAACACACTTGTAAAATACATAAGAAAATTGATTTTTTCATTCCTATGTGACATACCATGATGGTCTAACCCCCTAGATGACTCCAAATGACATAAGAATAAACTAGATCATGACCAAGGTTAGAATGAAATTTAATGATATAAAATAGACCACAACACACCCTATGACACTATGTTCTACCCCCATATCAAATCTTGACCATAGGGGTTGACCCATTTTGACTTGTGGTAAAAATGGTCAACAACTACTTTGAAACCTTTGCCCCTATTTCCAGGATGGATTCTATTTATCTTGTACTTATATAGATGCATTATAGGGATGGTAGATATATTAGATGGATGTAAAGAGTGCATTTATACATGGTGATCTTCATGAGGATATTTATATGGAGAAACCACGAGGACTTGTACATGATTATTCACTTATTTTCAATAATCACCATTCACTCTATGGTCTCAAACAAGATCCTTAAGCTTGGTATGAAAAGATGGATAACTTCTTGCTTACTTATGATTTCATACATTTCCATTCTTACCATACAATCTAAATTTAAAGTGATGGGGATGAACTTTTGATACTTTTCCTCTATGTTGATGACTTAATCCTTATAGGGAATTCCTCTTTTAGGATTTAGGATTTACAGCATAGTTTGATGGAACATTTTGACATGATCGACTTGGGACTTCTACACTATTTTTTTTGAGCTACAGATCTATCTATCTTATGATGGTATCTACATTAGTTAATAGAAGTATACTAGAGACTTGATTTATTTATTTAGAATGCTTGATTATAAGCTTGAACCTACACATTTTTAGTTAGGTGATACATTGACAACCACTTTCACTTTACCTTGAGTTGATGCTAATTTGTAAAGGTAATTAGTTGGTAGTCATTTTAACCTAAGACATAGTCACCTTGATATTTCCTTTGTAGTTGGAATTGTCTCTTGTTTCTCATAAGATCTACATGAGAGTCATTGGTAGGTAGCCAAACACATTTTGAGATATATATAGGGCACTTTACACTTTGGTATTAACTATATATTAGGGGTTTCTTCACATATTGTGGGCTTGATTGGGCCGATGATGTGGCTAATCAGAAGTTCACTTTCATATTTTTATATCATCTTGGTTCAAGTCTAATTATTTAGTCTTGCAAGAAGAAATCAAATATTGAATTATCATCTACAAAGTTAGAGTATAAAGGTGTTGTTTTAGCTAGGTAAGAAGTTCTATGGGTTTGTCATTTGTTGACATAGTTTAGATTTACACACATATAGACCACTAATCTTTTGTGTGACAACTAGAGTGACATAAATATTTCATGTAACCCAGTGGATCATCAACATACCAAACACATTGAGATCCACATGCACTTCATTTGGAAGTTCATCTAGGATGGTGTCCTTAGCTTTGAGTATGTGTCTACAGAGGAGCAAGTTGTTGACATCTTCACCAAACCTTTAGCACCACCTCATTATCTTTAGTTTTTATAAATGATTAGGGTGAAGGAAGTTGTCCTTGGGGGGATTCATCATGAGCCCTTCCTACCTGTATAGTTTAGATTTGTATCGCATTTTTAGGGATGAGGTTTTCCTTTGAGTTTTCTCATTTTTTTCTGGTTTCTAAGAGACATTTTTTGTACATGGGTCCTTGATCAAGCCTAGTTTTCAAGATCCATTTTTTGAGGTTTTTGAACCTCCTTAAGTTGAATTTAAGGGGGGTTGTTAGTAAAGATATTATTTTTGCATATTTAATTAAGTTAATTTAGGGAGTTAACTTTTGCACTAAGCCTAGTTAATGTGGGCATGTGTAGGATTAGATAAATGTGCATTTAATGCTTACTCAACTCACATGTGCCACCAACATTTGAGGATGCCACTTTTAATGGAACCAATAAGAAAAGGATGGATAATTATTGTTTTACCTATATATATCCTCTCCTATATTTACACTAAAGTATATTTTATAATCCATTTTGAAGATAATACATATTGTTATCTATTTACATAGTGTTTTAACTTGGAGTGAGTCATAGCTACAAAGATATAATCTTGAGGTATTCTTATTTATTTAAATTATAGAATGAGAGGGTGTATTCCACTCATCTATGGGGGCTAGTACACAAACCTGAATCAACACTGATAAAAGACACATGGGTAGCCATGGGGCATCCCATGAATCCATCACTATATGTACTTTTTATGGCTTATAAGACTTGGGAGCATCCTATAGGCTTGTTTCCTAATGTGTAAATTGATATTATGGGTATGAAATTTTATGTGGACTTTAAAGAGTTAGCATTGCCTGAGGTAGATAATTTCCCTACCTTTCTTAGACTACCATTTTAGATTAAAACATGAACAAATGTATGGTTTAAGCATTGCATGATGGTTTTTGAATGAGAACAAATGGGTTATCTTCTCATTGGACTTTGATAAGGGTCTTAATTATGTTTAGTATATGGATATGTTGATCAAAGAAATTTAAAATATCCATCAGGTCATGACGTGAAACAATGATGATGTGAACCCTATGCATAGTGGCATCTCACTTAGAATAATATTAATGACTCAGACTTAGATGCACATAAGGAAAGATGGGTTTTAGGGGATCATGAACTATTTGAGTGATATTGTGCTACACTACATTGCAATGTCCCCAAAGGAAGTATGGTATATTAGCTTATCAAGGTACTTAGACATAAGCATGGTGCCTTCCCTTGATTCAAGAAGGCATAAATTCCTCAACCTACCAAAAATCCATGTCAATAGTAGTATATTAACCCCATTTTGACCTTACCCTATTCTATCAAGATGAAGGGAATTTAATGGGTCTCAAAACAAGTATTTTACAAGAGACTATCCCCCATCATTAAGGGGTGCCTCAATAATTTTACATGCTATGAGGGATATATAAGCACCCTTGCCTTTTGCTAATAGTTGGAAATTTTATTACTATAAGAGAAATACTAGATGAGTTTTTTGACATACTTAATTTAAATGATGTTAACAATATGGTAGGCTACCCATAGAGACATCTTACGATAGTGGGATAAACTTAATAATAAATGTTAGGCTATATTCCATCACAAAAATAGTCATGGGAATCCCCCACCATATAATGGAGTAAGTACCTCGAAGGAGCATCTTGCACTTTACCAAGGTGTGTGGGGCATGATGATATGGAATGTTAATCCTTAACTATAGATCCATTCCTTCTATCAAACTTTGAAAGAATGGGTGCATGATTGGTATATACATAAAGACATACACTAAGATACCAAACATTTGGATGGTCTTAAGGATGATTTCATTAAGGTATTTAATTTCAAGGATCGGGACCCCTTGGTAAACCATGACCTATAACTTATCTAGGTTTTCCCATTTTCACAAGATGGATACACGGAGGACCACCTACATATGATGACTCAAGAATAAGACTATGGACTCATGGTGTTGTTATATTATCCTATTTTGTCTTGACTAAAATTGAAGGGAAAATTTATCCTTCTTGCATTGGTATCTTATTGGACCAATAGTGAACCAGATCCTTCTTGGCATAGGTTTATGAAGATTGATGTGGAAGATGCACTTGATGATGAAGGCTTTTATAATCTAAATGTTTATGTGGAAGAGGGAGAAAGGAACATGCATGAACAATTAAACACATCTTTTGAGGATGATGTCACAAAACCCTTACATGCTAAGGACACTAACATAGGGACTAAGGATGAACTAAAATTGTCATCATTGGAGATTACTTGTCCAATGTTGAATTACTTAAAATGATTGAATTAATCAAGTATTAGGTTGATGTATTCCCATGTATATATCATAAGATGAAGGGTATTCACCATTTTTGTGGAAAAATGTAGATCTGGATGTAACCAAGGGTTCAACCTATGAAGAAGTGGCCCTATCACCTTAATCACAAATTTTAGGCCAAGGTCAATAATAAAATTGATAACATGTTGAAGGTTGGTTTGATATTCCTAGTTGATGAATGATTATGGTTAGTCCCATAATAATTTACATCAAGATGGATGGTCAACTCCACATTTATGTGGATTACCAAGCATTAAAAAATACCTGCATTACTGACCCTTCCACATAGGTTTTATTTAATAAATTCTAGAAAGAGTCATAGGTCATGAGGATACAATTTCATAGATGGGTGCTTAGGATATCATAAAATGGAAATTTAAGAGAGAGAAGGAAAATATAAATTCACCACTAAGTGGTGGTCCTTCACCTATAATGTCATACCCTTTGGACTCAAGAGTTGATCCGAAAACTAGGTGGAGATTCCACACTAAGTTTCACCAACATGGATATTATACATTCTTAACAATTCCTTGATAGCTTAAATAATTTTTTGCTTATTAAATTGATTAAAAAAATAATTTAATGTGCTTTAGATATGAATTACAAGTGTTTCATATGGAAATAAACATTGAACATTAAATGTAGAGAAATAAAATAGAACCGAAATAAAATTCAGAGAGTCACAAGATTACCTTAGAGAAACTCAAAATTGAGAAAAACTCCAAAAAAAGTGAGGGATATCCTCCTTGTTCCACTATATCATGATGTATTTACAAGTTTATTTCCTTCTTGAGGCCTTGATGAACATAATTTTCATTACATTATGCTCAAACACTCATATGCTCTGTGACTTGCGCACTTGCTCTCTCCTTTCCACACTCTAATTCAAAAAAACCACATACAATCAAGAAGATTACTTGATAAAAATATCATATGCTTAAAAATACTCTCTATATACATATATATATATACAACTTAGGAACCAAATGGAGCTCAACATAAAATCCCAAAACATGCAGAAGATTAAGAGGAACCGTTTGCAACCATTTCTCATATTGTTCTTTGTCTTGTGATAGAACCCATGAAGTTTGTAGTCTAGAACCACCAGAGTAGTGGTGAAATTGTCAGTTAAGCTTGTGGTAATTCCAAAACTACTAGGGTGGTTATGTAACCACTAATGAATCTTACAAAACTCCCAATGTTTTTGCATCACCTAGGCAAATGCACTGACTTATGGAGGCCATAACTTCCACATACAAACTTGGATTGACATGTTATTTTTTTGAACATGCATAATTTTTTGAGAGGGACACAGATATGCAATCAAATTATAATTTTGTTGATATATTCCTATTTTTTTAACCTTTGCACTAGGACCTATCTATTTTAGGTTGTAGAGTGTTGCAACTACTTCTTGACCTTTCTCAATGGTTGCAACTAACAAAGAACAATAAAAAGACTGATTCAAATTACATTATTATATAATGAGAATAGATAAATAGTTAACCCATGTGCATAACATTAATGATCTAAAATTTGGATCAATAATACACCTATAATACTCTCTCATATTGTGGTCTTAGATTTCAAAGCTTCATCTATGACTTCCTACAAGTCTATTGGGATGATTAGATGATGTAGGGTCTTCTTATTGACCATGTCCAAACTATGTGGCTTATGTTTTTGTTGTAGATATATGCATATCATACTTAACCTTAATAAGTGTGCCTTTATGACCTCGTTTGGCACCTTACTTGGCCATGTTATTTTTAATAATGGGATGTTGGTCTATCTTACCAAGGTTAAGGTTATTCATCAGTTGGATATCTTGGAGATGCCAAAATAGATTTTTACCTTTCTGGGACATGGTGGTTACTACCACAAGTTCATAGTAAATTTGTGAAAATTGGTGAAAATTATATGTAAAGATAAATCTTTATTTTGGGGGCCCAAGCAATAGGTAGCATTATAATATTTTGAAGGACAAACTAGAATTTACACCCATTCTTTAGCCTCCCAACTAGGATGCGATATTTCATATTCATGTGGATGTTTTTGTTGTGATGATTGGGGATATCTTAGCACAACTTGGAGAAGGAAATTTGGACCATCGTGTATATTTTATGTGTCAAAATATCTCCTCTATTAAGCATGATTATACTATCATTGAATATGAGGCACTCACAATGGTCTATGCTCTATAGAAGTTTTTTCTAGTATTTGCCCATAGCTCCATTCAATTTATTTATAGAGCATTGAGTGCTCAAATATTTAGTTAATAAACTAGTACTTCATAGTTTCATCTATATGTGGCTGATATTATTCCATGAGTTTGATTTTAAAGCTATAGTCATGCCAGTAAACCATCATGTAAGACCTAACCATTTCTCCTATATTTACACTAGTGAAGTTCAGAAGGGATTACTATAGAATAATCTCTTTGATGCCCAATGTTTCCATATTGAGATAGTTCCTAAGTAACTTGAGGAGATTAAAGGTTTTCTAAATTTATGTCACACACCAGAGTATTTTACCAAAGTATAATGAAATGTTGGAAGAGGTTCTTGGAAAACCCATTAAAACATGCTAATGTTTATTTCTGTATGAAGCAAATTATAGATTCAGAGCACAGACAAAATTAAAGAACACATTGAGTATTCTTTCTAAATAGAGCTATGAATTATCCATTATAATATAGACTTAATGATACAAAACATTTATTATTATTATTATTATTATCATTATTATTATTATTATTATTATTATATAAGTAATTAAATTTGCACAAAAAAAATCAACTGGGCATAGAACAAGTACAAAAGACATTTAAATAACCATGAATTGATCTCTTTATTTAATCTTAAATCATTTAGAACTATTTTCCTTTACATTAGATCACTATTTAAAGACTTAAAATGCTCTATTGCTTCACATTTTGACCTAACATTTATTCCTTTGAAGGAACCTTTTCATATTCTATAGTATTTTGAGATGCATACATAGGCCGAATACATACAAAATGATATACACTAAAAAAAATGATCTACATCACACACTTGTCATACATTTACACTCTATGATTTTATAGTCATAAGTCTACTACCAACACTTTCCTGGACTCAAACAATTATCTCATTTTGAGAAAAAGTCATAGGAAGTGGGCATATTTCTAGAGCTAAATTTTTTTCCTTTATGAGGGGTTGGTCCAAAACCTCTGCTTGAAGTAATCATTTAAGGTTTTGTTTACTAGTTTTCACCTCTTAAAAACTACTTAGCCACCCTTTCAAGTTTTCAACTAAGTAGCGTACCAATCTACTACCCTCATATATTTTAAATAGACTGACATAACCAAGAGGTGCCCTTGATGATTTTTCATCCATCATATATCCATTCTTAATGCTTATGGCCTTCCCTACTTCAAAACTCTTCAAATTTTCAAAACTGAAAACTACGTAGTACCTAGATAGATGGAGGAGGCATGGAGTGTGAAATTGATATTGGAAGAGGCTTTAAAGAAGGCATGACCAGTGTTGTGTGAGAAGATGGTGTTACTAAAGAAGATGGTCTTATGGGAGCTATGGTAGAAGACGATGAAGTTGTAGAATTAAGTGTTGAAGGTTGTTTTGTATTGTTTTGGTCACCTTCTTGTCTTGGAATTCCTATGTGAGCTAGGCTGGTGGAATGAACTATGCCTCACTAACAATCATAGAAATCAAGACATCCAATTTTGAAATATCTTGCTTGAATTATTTCCAATGAGAAAATGCATTCTAGACCATACTGATCAAAGTACATAGTGGGGATTGAATCTACATGATTGCTTCAATGTCTTTAATTTCTATGGAAAAAATGATAGCCCTATTCTGTGAGAGTTTTAATAAATGTCTAGCAATATTTCCTCTAGTTTGTTTGCATACCACTAAGCTTGGATGCCATCAAATGTGCTAAAAAGAATCTCATTTTACCATGTAATCATATTCATCATGACATTATCTCTTGATTTAAGATCTTCCTTGAGCATATTGTTTATGTGCTCTAGCATAGACACATGATCTTCCATGATGGTCTTGGCCTTATCTACTTTGGAAAATTTTGTCTAAACCTCACCTTATGTATCTTGTAGCTAATGATCCTAGTCTATCATACTGCAAGTAATTTGGGTGGATTGTTGTGCAACAATGTCCAACACCTAATCATATTCTTCAAGTAGGTGGAAGAGGTTTTTTTTTAGCTTTCAGGTGTTGTCCTTGCACTTGGAGCTATTAAATTTTCTACATAGCCACCCAATCCTTGGTGAGTCAAGACATCAACATAATGAATTATTTAACTTCAGAGATCACCTAGTCCCCCATGACTTAGATGAAAAATGCTAGACAAGTATCATTTATGATTGCATGGGCTTTGGCCAATTGAACATGTAGATTTATGTTTTCATCCCTTAGCTGGAGGGTGTATAGTTCCATATCAAGGGCCTTCTATGCTATGAAATCTTGAAATACGACCCCTCCCTCAACCTATTTTGATAATGATAGTTAGGTCACATAAAGTTATGCCTCTTGACTTATTATGGTCAAAGTAAAATAAGTCTTAATAGTGGTTTGGATTGATTGGTGATGTATTTGCATAGTTGAGAGTGTGAAAGTTGTTCATAGCAAGGGTGGGGCTTGCACGTTTGATAACCATTGGTTGGTTATTTGAGGTCTTTCCTATGATGTCTTGTCTTATGTGCCTTACAATATTGATTGAGTACCTTGTGATGTCTTATAAGGTTGTGTAGCATTAGGATTGAGTTGTTGTTCAAGATCCTCTATTGGTTTCATAGGTTACCCTGGTTGCATGGCCTTCTAATTATCAGCTATGACTTAAGCCTTTTTCTTTATTTCTAGTTCTTGTTTTTCCTTAGAAGTTAATTTTTCATGTGCCTTTGCTACCTTTTCTTCTTATTATGTAGCTTCCTTAATAGTTACGTCCTCAACCTTTTTCTTACTCTTTTATTTGTGCTTTCATAGGGATTCTCTTTTTTTCTCCTCTTCTTTGGTTTTTACTTTAGCCTCAAACTTTTTCCATTGTGCCTCTTGTGCTACCTTATCTTCTTGTTTTTTTTTCTTTTTTACAACTTCTTCCTCTTCTTGTTTCTTCTTCTGCTCATCTTCATCATCCTTCTTCTTCTTCTTTTTTTATATGTCTTCTTCTTCTTCTTTTTTATCCTTTGCAATAACTAATTCTTCCTTCTTATTCTCTGCATCTTGTTCATTCCTCTATTCTTCTTCTTATTGAGCCTTACACTTGGCTTCTTATTTATTCTTCTTTTTCCTTTCCTCATTTATGGTATTTTTCTCAGCTTCCTTCTGAGCCTTCTCTTGGTTTGTTTTAGCCTAGGTAACTTCATGTTATGGTGTGATGTCCTCATTTTGTAGATGAGGTGGGGAATGGGGAGATGGAGGGGGTGAATGGGTAGAATGAATTGGCAAATTTAAGCGATAATAAGTCACCGCTATGTGCCTACTTACTAGTACTTTTATGTAGGTAGGTGGGGCCAAAACCTTTTTCATGTATTTATAAGTATAGACCATCTCAATTGGTTATTGTTCCACTACTTTCTATTCTTCAGATTTGAACCCCTCCACCATTTGTGGTTAGACAAAAGAGCCAATGCATTTTTCAATAGAGGTAGAGGTCCTTAGCATTGTATTTGTGATGGGTCTATAGTTTATTGAGGGTTTTCTTATTGTTATGTCCCTTGTGCTACCTATGGTTATGGTTGGGCAACTTGTGCTACTGAGGATCTTACTCCCACTACTCTTTGGAAGATAATTGTTGTTATGCATTTACTCTCTTATTTATTTATGACAATGCCAACTATGATTAAAGTAGGAGTTGTGAGAATATCAACCACTAAGAATTTTGGGACATTATTTCCCACTTAATAGGTGCAAACTGCTTTTGAGAATAAAAAAATATTTTTTCCCTCCTCTTCATAAATATCTATGCCTATGTATTCCAACATAGACTTATAAAATTATTCATCAGAGACACCAAGTTGTGAAAGATCATAATTTGCAACAATCTTAGGCACATTTTCATATGTGAGCTAGGGGTTGGTAACAAGAGTCTTCTTTTTTAATGGTGTCTATGGTGATGTCCTCTATGTTGATACCTTCCTTTTGTTTGTTGTAGTTTACATCAAGGCTGCAGATATCTATGGTGTTATTTTTTGTTGTGCTTGGGATACTATTTATGGGTGTGCCAATAGTTATTTTATTCTAAGGGCCATAGATCATATAGGTTATATCATTATTAATAATAAGGCTTGTTTCCTTATAACTTCTACTTGTGCATCCAACATGGTGATTAAGAATGGTAATGAGATGTGTGGTGTTCTAGCTAGCCCATGAAGTCACACTTGCACTCCATCGTGAAGTTTGGTGATTTTTACATGGGGTACAAGGTAATACATCACTTTTATGGGCATCCTAGGGTGGAATATAATGATCACATATACTTCAATCCAAAATTGATTGAATCAACCCAATTATGCATAGTATTACATTGTTTTGGTCTAGGCTAGACTCTACAATGTGGTTATAGGCCAAAAATCTCAATCCAATATGATAAGACCATATGGAGACTTACATTGAGTCAAAAAGAGTAATAATACTAGGAACTAGTATTGGAATGCCTACGATGTGCCTAAAACAATCTTATCCAAATTATAAATCAGCTCAACCATCAGGAACTTTGGCCAATTAAAATTTTTGTTTAGTTGGATCATGTGATATCCAATATTGATGACCCCTTTTGGTGTTTGGTGTGCATTTTTAATGGTCTACCAAAATTTTCATGAAATATAGTTAGAGATAACTCACATTGTGACATCTTGTACTGAATCAAGGGGGATTCCCTTGGAATCTCTGGTATAGTTTTCTCTTATGTCTGAGTGAATCAAAGGGCTCTTGGTTTTTTACATCAAGAGGGATTTGCCTCAAGATAGAAGTTTGGTCACCCTTTCCATTACTATTTTGTTTATGTATGTGGTAACATCTTTAGACAAGTGTATTACCCATCATTATATCTACTTAGCAATGTCATCACCACCTCATCTAGTTATCCAATAGTTTGAAGCTTTGTCAATCCCTCAGCATCTGACCCTCACAGTTGATGTTGCATGGATAGGGCTCTATTTTGAGTAGTAGCAACTAAATCTAGATAAAAAAAAGTTATCTTTATTACATCTACAAAATTAAAAGGGTTGGGTTCATGGTGCATTTTTTATCTCAATGCTAAGCCTATTCCCATCTCCTCATTTTGTGCATCGTTCAATGGTATGAAGAGATTTGATCGACTCATTCATGTTATGTTGTGGTGAAAACTTAGATGTTTTTATGCTTAGGTAAATAGATAAAGATTAAATCCCAAGTGGATCTTGTACTCTAGGGGGTTTGAAATTCATTGTACTCTATTTTCCCTATGTATATATAGCTTTGTTTCACTTCCCTCATCTGACACTTTACATTAAATTATGTTGAGTTATTTTTCACACCATTATGCTCTTGGTTTAAATACCATTAGTTGTTGAGATGTGAGCTTTTCACTTTGATAAATAGATTCCTTGTTTTGGCTCATGATATTATTTGATGTAATGTGTTGCCTTTATTCTTCTAAAACTTTCCTTTATTGAACATTACCTAAGTTTAACACCTCAATATGCTTTGGGAAAGGTGTAATATTTGAAGTGATTTATCATTGATAGATTTGTTAGTGACCATTTATTTCTTGTCTTTTGTACCCTTTTTGTCACTGCTTCATTTTTTAACTTAATTACTTTATCTCATGTTGACCATTCTTCATATTACTTGTCCATTGCTTTATTGCTTTCTAAAATCTATGACATTTAGGTTTTTATACTATGTTCTAATTAGAGATCGCATTTCACACAACTAAACTATAAACCTACAAAAAGACATGAAAACCATAAATAAAATGCAAACCTTAACTACATGGTGTTACCTGACACCCTCTCAATTTTTTAACATGAGATTAATAGAGAAGACTGGAGGTAAGGATTAAGCCTACAACCATTTATACACCCTGGGAGTATGGTTCCTTGAAGGTCCCTTAACACTATTATTCCTTATTATGATACTTCATGGATGATTTATGGTCCTTTCCATCGAATGCAAAATTTAAGTGGATGTGCATGAAATTTGATATCATAGAATAATATTGTCTACTTTGGATAAAAATATTTAGATCATATATTGTGATAATGTTATGCTTTTTGAATCTATTTATTTCTTGCATCCAACTTGCTCTCTACCTAATTTATATCATGCGAGTTAGATATATCAACCTTTCCTAAAGTGAATCTTGCTCTCCTAGTCACATTATCAATGTGATTCACATACTAGGAACTATATATTCCATATGTATAACTCATTTTATTCCATATACCAAATGGAAAAGGGTATAACCTATTGCACATTTATAATTAGTCATGTCTAACCATAAGATCATAAAGAAATGGTCTTCCCAATCATTTCTTTGCATGTTGCATATTTTTGTTAGCATCTTCTCAAGTGTTGGAGGATGATATTGTTGATAAAGTGTGTTCCTCTATTAGTGACCAACTTTATAAAACATCCAAACCTAGTTATGATGATCTCATAAAAGAACTTTGTTTCATCTCTAGTGCTAACATTTGGTGTCGTAAAAACTTCTACCCATTTTGTGAATTAATTTGTCATAGTTATTATATATCTAGCATAATTATGTTTTCTTGGCAAATTGATAGGTCCTACAAAGTCAATTACCCATTGCTCAAATGGTTGTATTGCTAAAATTGGGCCTAGAGGAATTCCATCCCTTTGATTCAACATTTGTATTCTTTGACAAATATCACAGTTATTTTTGACTCTATGTGCATCATGGAATAAACTAGGCCATCATAGACCGCTTTTTAATATCTTCCTCACAGTTGATTCTCCTATGAAGTTTCATGTGACTCCTTGATATGTTTATTCTCTTAATTATGGTTGTTCATGATCTAAGGCTACTCTACATAACACGTCATCTATATCCATCTTGTAGAACAACCCATTAATAATGTTGAATGGTATAGCTCTTGCGACAAACTATTTTTTATATTTCTCAACATAATGCGTAAGAAAAACTCATTGTTCTATGAAATTCACTATGTCCTCATATTCTCTAAAATTACAAAGACTCTGAATAAGTACACATCTAATGACTCATCTTGAAATTCTTATGAATCCTCACCATTTCTTATTCAGATAAGATGATATGGTCCCACATTCTCTCTCCCTAGTTTCACATTTATCTTGAACTAAAATTCTTGGAATAACATTTGCCACCTAGATATCCTTCCACCTAGCATGGGTTTATTCACTAGATATCACAAGGCTTGGTGATCTATATAAAAATAAAATGGTGTTGATAAGATGTAATGCCTAAATTTCTAAAGCACAAATAACATAACTATGGTCTCTTACTCTATTTAGTGTAATTTTACTATGCTATTGATAATTTCTTTCTTATGAAGTGAATAGGGTGATAAAAAACTCTATCTCTTAGCTGAGCTAATATAACTCATGTTTTAGTTCTTGAAGCAACTACATGCACATGAAATGGCTTACTCCAATCAGGGAACACTAATATTGAGGTTTTTACTAACCTCTATTTCAAATCCATAGAAGAGGCATGCCACTTAATAGTTCATTAAAAATTTGTATCTTTGTGTAATAATTTATCCGTCAAGGTGGGTATGGTTTTGTACCCTTTGATTAACTTACAGTAATATATTATATATCCTATGAATGATCTCACTTCAGTAGAGCTTGCAGGAGGTGCCATACTCACAATGACTAAAATTTTAGCTTGAGCAACCAAAATACCATCATTTCATACTATGAGGCCCAAGATAACACCAAATAATGTAAATAATAAACATTTATTAAAATTCAAAACAATACACATATCTTAATATCATTTTAACATGGGTCACAACTTAGATAGGTGTTGTTTGAATAAAGAGAATACAACCCAATCATCAAGATAGACATCCAGGAAATCATGGATGAAATATTTGAACGTAGTGACCACAACCCTAGAGAAAGCAATAGGAGCATTCTTCAGACCAAAGGGCATTACATTATATGCAAAGGAACCCCATTCTATTACAAAGGTGGTTTTAACCTGATTGTAATACCCAAAATTTTACCTAGATAAAACCCATAAAAACACTAACATTTTTTTTTTAATTTTTAAAAAACTACTAAGACTATATTATTCATACAACTAGAGTAAATCCATATGTCACTACATCAAATTGGTTCCACTTTACTATTAATATTTCACTAACCAAATAGATAAATTAATTATATATTGAAAATTCAGTTTCATAAATGATACGCTAAGCAATTAACAATCGTTATTTCCAAATACTTCAATATCATTTACATTACTTTAAAAATATTACTAATAATTACATTACTATACTCTAATTTGACTATTAAGCTGTCACTAAGTGTGTTTTAATAAAATATTTAAATAGTCTTTAATAATTGTCATTTCCAACTAAATCATTAAAAAATACCTTATAAAAATTGGATAATTATTTCAACTTATAAAGATTTATCCATTCAAGTAAGATAAATAATTCAAAATAAATAAATCCAAAAATAAATTTAATAAACTAGTTGAATTAATAATTAATTTAAAATTTAACGTAAAAGTCCAAAATTACAAAACTACTCACAAAATTCTAAAACTTCATTTACACCACTAAGAATTAAATAAAACAATTTTTTAATTATTAGTATAGGAGGGTTACCTTGAAAAAATTAATTAAAATACATTCTAACTTTTCTTGAATATGTAATTATTAATTTTTATGAGAACTCAAAGAAAAGAATTAATTTATAAAGATAAATTAAAATTAATTCATTAATTCCATGTAAGCCATTGAGAATAAATTTAATTAATTTTAAAAGTCAAAAGTCTTTTTCCAACTTGTAAGTGGAGAAAAAAGTGAGAGCCATAGGATTAAACTAATCTAAACCCTAAGATCTAAGTATTCTTTAGAAAGCCCTAATAAAAGTTATTTCTCAAATTTATTTTTTATTTTTGCTTTGTTCTTCTTCTCACATGTTTACAAGTTGAAGAAGATTTGAGAATGAGGATTCAAGAAGAGAATGTCAAAGATGAAGGGAACTTCTTATATATATACTCATTATATATCACATACTAAAATAAGTGTATTTCTATTATATTTTTTATATTTATATTTATTTTTTCTTTCTTTTAAATCTCTGGTAAAAAAATTCCTTATATATTAAATGAAATCTTCAAAATCCTATATACATATAATAATAATAATAATAATAATAATAATAATAATAATAATAATAATAATTACTATTATTATTATTATTATTATATTTTTTTGGGTTACAGTTGACCGTGGCCTATGCTGGCCAACTGCTCCAAGCAGGGGGTACAGGGTTGGTCTATTCGCACCCCTCACCTCATATGTATTTTTTTATAATAATTATAATTATTTTTATATTTTTTTCATTTTCATAATTATTTAATAAAATAGAGTGAATAATATTCTAATGTATAAATTATTATTTTGTATAAATAGATATGATATAACAAATGTTTTATCAAAACAGTAGAATATGAATGCTAATATTTATTTATTCATATATTTTTTATCTTTTTATTTTCATAAATGAAATAGTGTATTGTTTCATGAATTGCTTTATATAAATATACAATGGTATAAAATTATACTCATTTCTTTTTATTTCACTTGTTAATATAATATGTATATGTAAATATATACGTATTTATAATCTAAACAACTACAATAATGAATGATTCATTTTCTTATTATAAAAAAAAATAAAAAATAAACCCAACAATATGATTGACAAACCCATAATCATATACATGTACACCTAAAATGAATATTAATTGAATTTATTTTGTAAATGATATTCTATATTTAACATAACTATAATGTATGTACTCTTGAACTTAATAATATTTATATTTATTTTTCAAATAATCTAATATAAAATAAAAAACATTCCACAACTAAATTATAATTTTCACATATAACTATGTGAGAGAGAGAGAGAGAGAGAGAGAGAGAGAGAGAGAGAGAGAGAGAGAGAGAGAGAGAGAGAGAGAGAGAGAGAGAGAGAGAGAGAGAGAGAGAGAGAGAGAGAGAGAGAGAGAGATATATGTATATGGAATATTTTATTTTAAGTATAATAATGCAATGAATCATAGCTCTATCAAAACATAAACTCATTTGTTAAAAATATGCAATACATATGAATGCTTAAATATGGCTTTTGTTCTACCTAACATTCTCAAGATTATCCATATATTATTTTAAATAACATAAGGCATGACTTCATTATCATTTCACTAATCACATGAACATTTTAAGTAAAAATAATGCAATAGATTTAAAAGAAACACATACACCAAGATGTAAAAGAGATGGATTACAAATCTACATAGACACAAACCTTGTGTCCTACAAAAATTATAAGAGTCCA